>JAOTON010001421.1:212500-397500 GCA_034440635.1 Lepas anatifera | reverse complement strand
ACAGCCAGCGCAGATCCCCAGCTGACTACCAAAGAGATCCTGGATGGATGCTTCTAGAAGGAGGGCCACCAGTTCAAATTGGTACAATGGCTTCAGCTTCTGGTTTTGCTACAATACTGTATATACAGTATGCATCGGTCTGCAAGAGCCAGTTCAGCTCGGCGCCATGAGCCTCAGCCTCGAGGAGAGCCGGTCATAGCGTGCAGTCCAGAGACAGAGAGGACGACTGGAAACGAGGGTCAGACTGTTATCCACTCAAGATGCATTCTGGTCTTACTGGCGTGTTAAGGACATCGGAGATTTGTTTAGCGAACTACAAAATACAGACTTTGTTTTGCTGGACGCTACCACATACAGTATTTATTTAATCCTAATTGAAACAGTCAGATTGATAGCGCCACTGCTCCTGCACACCACGGGATTATACATACACAAACAAAGGAAAACTGACCCAGGCGCTGGTTTGGATAAGTGGAGCAGTTAGATGACAAAATACAGACCAAGCATTTCCCAAAATAAAACAAGGCAAGGCCCGGCCAGTCACCGCCCACACGCCCGCCGGCAGCAAGTCGGACCACGCCCCAGACTAGCCCGCCTGCCTGAGCCGCGGCCGGCCTCGCCACTGACCTCAGACTGTCGTCCTGGCCGTAAGCTTGGAAGCGCTGGGACCGCATCGCCGGCGGGCTGCCGTCCGGCACCGCCTTCTGGGGGAGGCACCCTGTCAGGCTGGCTATACAGCAACGCTGCCGCGCGCAGCAGAAACCACGCACATCCAATGTGCTGGGCGTGGGATATAAAATTGTTCCATTGCAGGGCAGAACGAGCTTATAGGCTTATAGCTTATCAATCGTTATCCCTGGATCCACCAGTGGAAGAAGTCAGATCTTGCTTAAAAACGTTGTGTCTAATCCCTTCGTGGAGCGAACAGTTCATATTTAATTTAAAGTCCCGTGAACCCTTCAAGCTTTACGTGGCCAAAAACACCTCATGTTTTATTAATGCAAAGTCGACAATCCCAGCAACAATGAGATGTCTCGAGTTCACTGAGGAAATCTCACGTTTAACTAGCGCCCGTCTTTTAGCTGAGAATGATGGCACCCATGAGGGAAAAAGACGACTCGAGCATTAACACATCACCGAATATTTCAGCGTAGCCGGCACAGGATACACGTCTTATACCTAAAAACAGTTCTCAAGAACCCAAACGGTGTCCTCATTTTTTCTCATAATGGAAGCTCAGTTAGCTCGTATGATTCCAATCACTTCCAGGCTTTCCGAGTGGGCCGAATTCCGATGGCTACGGTTCCGAATTCAACCAGTTGAGTCGAGAGGCCCTGTAGCTTTACGTTAGCCCAAGCTCCAGCTTTGCCTATAGACAAAACACTTGGTTCTACGTCCCGATAACTTCAGCTACGTTGGGCCAGAAAGAAAGCGAAACAATGCACTTGCAACAGATAGCTGAGGAATACAGGTTATGATCGTAGCTAACCAGGTTGATGGTATTAAGTAGTCTGTGGGCACTTCCCACCAGTTAGGAAACTAGTCTAAGGTGTTTACGGGCACCTCGGTATGCACGGGAGAGCCGTCTACCCTACCATACCTGATGGACGCCTTGGAATCATAGAAAAGGGCACAGGAATCGCCATGGAATCAGGGGAAAGTATCACATAGTCCCTGATGATCGTCCGGGCGCCTCGTAACCGCCTCAGAAAGTTGGGAAGGGGAAGGGTAAGGGGAGCCCGTCACTTACCATGTAGTGCTTGATGAGCGCCTCGGCACGCTGGGGGAGGGCACTGCCTACCGTGTGGTACTTGATGAGCACCTCGGCGCCCTAGGAGGACACTTCCTACCGTGGGGTACTTAGGCGCCTTGGCGCCCTAGGAGGAGGGCACTGCCTACCGGGTGGTACTTGATGAGCGCCTCGGCACGCTGGGGGAGGGCACTGCCTACCGTGTGGTATTTGATGAGCGCCTCGGCACGCTGGGGGGAGAGCGCTGCCTTGGGCGTGCTGCGGCCGGAGAGGGGCGGCGAGAGGCGGCCGGAGCGGGACAGCAGGTTCAGGTGGTCGACGCTGCCGACGCGCGACTCCAGCTCTTCGGCCCGCATCTCTGTGTTCTGCTTCTCCTCCTGGATCATCCTGCGGACACACACGCACCTCCCAACTCAGGTCCAAACTGCTTCGGTGGCATAAATTACAGTATGCGATTGACAAGCTGCTGACAATCAGTGAAGCCCAAGAACCGCAATGCCTTGTTCATTTACGTAATCATCTTCGAAGAAAATAAAAATAAAACTATTGAAAAAATGTATGCTCTATCCTAAGCTAGAGCCCTCGGAACTCGCTGCGTCAATGGGTCAATGAACGATAACCTCCTATCCTCGCTTTATACACTTAAACCATTTCAACCATTCCAATAGCCAGGATAGCTACCTTTATCCGTATACGAGATTCTGCCCAGCGCGGAGGGCCTGTTCGGGCGGCGGCATCGCACCTGATCTCGTTATTGATGGCGTCCAGCTGATCCTGCAGCATGATGGCCAGCGTCTGCGCGTCCGTGTGCCCGCTGGGCGACAGCTGCGAGAAAATGCTCTCCGCGTCCTCCACCTGGGCACAGCAGGGTCCGGCGTCAGAGTCAGACCGGCCGCACAGCCCCGTCAGACCACAACTGTGCCGGTGCACAACACGGAACGGACGGCAGACGACGATCCCCTCCCGTGCAACCATCAGCAGGTTTGGTGGCTGGTGTTCTGGGGTGTTTCAGCGACTGAGGCGTGTTGTACACAATGCGGAATGACATTTCTCATACCTAGGAAACTGGCTGTTGGCGAAGCGGTACTAAACAACCCAGGCCTGAGTGTCACCAAATGAGCAAGACAACTCCAATACCCTGAATATATTTGTCGTCGGACCATGCTCACAAACCAGCAGCCAAATCTAAATCAACAGAAGGGAGGACGGCTGTGTACCTCGTCCTCGTCGTAGCCGGCGGCCGCCGCGCCGGCCTCGGCCCACTCGGCGTCAGCGCGCTCGTCGGCAGCGGCCTGGCCGGGCCCGGCCGCCGCCGCCGGCCGCCATCCGAGAGCCGGGCCGCCGCGGCAGCGAGCGGCCGTCGAAGCTGGAGTGGCTGGTGGAGCGGACGAAGCCGCCGCCGCCGCCGCCGTCAGCGCCACCTCCCGGTGACAGGTTCCTGAGCGGACGACAACGGGTGACTTCGCGACGACAGCAGGAGAGCAGACATGATAGAGCACAGAACAACCTGCCCACAGACGACATAGTCGAGTACGAACATCCTGCCCAGAGCGGACACAGTGGAGCGAGCACTGAACAACCTGCCTAGCGCGGGCACAGTGGAGCACAGAACAACCTCACAGCGGGCATGATAGAGCACAGAACAACCTGCCCACAGCGGACACAGTAAAGTACGGAACAACCTGCCCAAAGCGGACACAGTAGATCACGGAACAACCTGCCCACAGCGGACACAGCAGAGCACAGACCAACCTGCCCAGGGCGGACACAGTAGAGCACAGAACAACCTGCCCACAGCGGACACAGTAAAGCACAGAAAAACCTGCCCACAGCGGACACAGTAAAGCACAGAGCAACCTACCCAGAGCGGACATAGCAGAGCACAGAACAACCTGCCCACAGCGGACACAGTAAAGCACAGAACAACCTGCCCAGAGCGGACACAGTAGAGCACAGAACAACCTGCCCACAGCGGACACAGTAAAGCACAGAACAACCTGCCCACAGCGGACACAGTAAAGCACAGAGCAACCTACCCAGAGCGGACATAGCAGAGCACAGAACAACCTGCCCACAGCGGACACAGTAAAGCACAGAACAACCTGCCCAGAGCGGACACAGTAGAGCACAGAACAACCTGCCCACAGCGGACAAAGTAAAGCACAGAACAATCTGCCCACAGCGGACACGGTAAAGCACAGAACAACCTGCCCACAGCGGACACAGTAGAGCACAGAAGAACTTTCCCACAGCGGACACAATTGAGCACAGAATCTGCCCACAGCGGACACAATAGAGCACAGAGCAACCTACCCAGAGCGGACATAGCAGAGCACAGAACAACCTGCGAACAGCGGACACAGAAGAGCACAGAACAACCTAACCAGAGCGGACACAGTAGAGCACAGAACAACCTAACCAGAGCGGACACAGTAGAGCACAGAACAACCTACCCAGCGCGGACACAGTGGGGCACAGAACAATTTACCCACAGCGTATACAGTACAGCACAGAACCTACTCCAGCGAGGAAATCATAGAGCACAGAACAACTTACCCAGCGACGACATAGTATAGCACAGAACCTTCCTCAGCGCGGACATACGAGAGCAAAGAACAACCTGCCCAGCGAGAAAATAGTAGAGCACAGAATAATCTGACAGCTTGAGTGAGACACCGGTATAACATTCATAAAATGACCACACATATAGTGCTTATGATGCCTATCATTGCTGTTTCTTGACGCATGTATCAGTTACCAAGAGTTCAGAATAGATCGCACGAGGCTATCAACATGAATTTCAACCATTCAGCTAGATATGTGCTTCAAAATTACTCAAACTTTTAAATACTTGCGCATCATAACGTTTAGGAAAAAGAAGAAAACACACTGGTAAAGCGGAACATCGAGACTGTGCCGAAGGTGCTGGTGTGTGTGGGGAACGACAACCACTGTGAACTAAGTGCGGGCTCTCGTGCTGGCAAGTGCAGTGTAGGCTCTACGCTGATGCCTAAACCCAAGTCGATGACAGTGCAATGGCGGAATCGGTGAGATAAAGAGTATCGCGAACAGCGGGCAACCAGTCACTGGCAAATCCCAGTCAACTGCCCCCGTAACAGAATCAAACCAGCGGGTAATCAGCCACTGGCAAATCCCAGTCAACTATCCCATAACAGAATCAAACCACTGGAACGCCAGATCTATCAGCAAGCGATGCATCACTGAATTTTTTCCCAAATGTATGAACAAAAATCAGTAGCACGGATGCCCGCTACCCGGCGTAAGTTGCTATACTTACCTGTCGTGAGGATAAGACTTACCCAGCTCACACTGTCCAGCACAGAACGGTCTGTCAAGGCCGCTCTTGCAGGATTGGTGTATTTGTGTAGAACTTTGGCCGCCAAAAGATAATTCTGAACCGAGGCGAGAACAGCCCGCATGTAAATGGATGCCTCGCTTTCCTGTTGTGTATGGTGCTAATCGTCTCAATGACCCAGGATCTAATTGAAAGAGAGCGGTAGAGAAGCAGACAACCAGATCGCTTCTGCCCGCCAAATACAGCAGTTACCACAGCCTCTCTAGCTGGAACTGACCAGCCACGATAGCTCGTTACGTAGTCCCCAAACGGCAGAGGTATTTCATGGAAACCTTATAAGCTGACGCTATAACCTGAGCGCATGGGGTATATTGAGTGGTGCCGACGGCGTGCAGCGCGCACTGGAATAAACACCAGGGCAAAAGGGTCCATCCAAGTGATATTGAATGCATTTACCAGGAGGTTGCAGACTAGGGTCCGAGCCACTAGTGTTGGCTCCGACCGCATGTGCGGCTTTACCCTACCACCACCACCCAACCAGCTCGACTAGCGGCGGCACTATCTACCGGGCGCGGCGGGCGCCGGCCCCACTAGCCTGACCGCGCCTCCGCCACTGGCTGCCGGCGAGCCCGGTGCCGACCTTGTGAGCGCCTCGGTCTGCTGGATGTTGAAGGCGATCTCCTGAGCCAGCAGGCGCTGTTTCATGGCCTCCTGGTCCAGGTGCAGCTTACTCAGCTCCTGCAGTAGACTGCCCTGCGCGGCCACCGCCACACACCCGCCGTCAGCCGTGGCCTCAGAGACGCGCCATACACAGACAACGGCGGTGTCACCCGCGCAGCCTCCACCCCGCCCGGCAGGACCCGTCGTCTCGCCTACAGTGGTTAGCGACCTGCCGGTCCGCGGAGGCTGGCGCGTGACACCACCGTTCAGAGGAGAGCGAACATGCGGTGCAGGTGCAGCGGGACGGCGGCAGCGGCGGCCGACTCTGTGGGAGGGTACTCACGGCTCGCCTGTCACCAGGAACGCCTGCTGAGCCGCCTGCTGCTGCTGCTGCTGCTGGACCGACTCCACCTCACGCTGCAGACGCCCCAGCTGACCTGTCACCCGCGTCTGCAGGGCACACCGGTCAGCCCCACCCCCGACCAACGGGACCAACGGCCCAACCCACAGGTTGCGGACCAAAGTAAGTACGTGTATAATAATTGTAATAGGAAAAGTTCGTATGGAAAAATTTCGTACGGGCTAAAGTACGTAGGGGTAAAATGTTCGTAACGTAAAAAGTTCGTACGGGTTAAAGTACGTAGGGTTAAAATGTTCGTAATGTAAAAAGTTCGTACGGATTAAAGTACGAAGGGATAAAATTTTCATAGCGTAAAAATTTTTTACGGGTTAAAGCACGTAGGGGTAAAATGTTCGTAATGTTAAAAGTTCTTACGGGTTAAAGTACGTATAGGAAAAATGTTCGTAATGTAAAAAGTTCGTGCGGACTTAAGTACGAAGGTGTAAAATGTTCGTAGTGTAAAAAGTTAGTAAGGGTTAAAGTACGTAGGGGTAAAATGTTTTTAATGTAAAAATTTCGTGCGGACTAAAGTAAAAAGGGGTAGAATGTTCGTAGTGTAAAAAGTTTGTACGGGTTAAAGTACGTAGGGGTAAAATGTTTGTAATGTAAAAAGTTCGTACAGGTTAAAGTACGTATGGGTAAAATGTTCGTAATGTAAAAAGTTCGTAAGGGTTAAAGTACGTATGGGTAAGATGTTCGTAATGTAAGAAGTTCGTGCGGACTAAAGTACGAAGGGGTAAAATGTTCGTAGTGTAAAAAGTTAGTACGGGTTTAAGTACGTAGGGGTAAAATGTTCGTAATGTAAAAAGTTCTTACGGGTTAAATTACGTATGGGTAAGATGTTCGTAATGTAAAAAGTTCGTGCGGACTAAAGTAGGAATGGATAAAATGTTCGTAGTGTAAAAAGTTAGTACGGGTTAAAGTACGTAGGTGTAAAATGTTTGTAATGTAGAAAGTTCGTACGGGTTAAAGTTCGTATGGGTAAAATGTTCGTAATGTAAAAAGTTCGCGCGGACTAAAGTTCAAAGGGGTAAAATGTTCGTAGTGTAAAAAGTTCGTACGGGTTAAAGTACGTAGGGGTAAAATGTTCGTAGTGTAAAAAGTTCGTACGGGTTAAAGTACGTAGGGGTAAACTGTTTGTAATGTAAAAAGTTCGTACGGGTTAAAGTACGTATGGGTAAAATGTTCGTAATGTAAAAAGTTCGTAAGGGTTAAAGTACGTATGGGTAAGATGTTCGTAATGTAAAAAGTTCGTAAGGGTTAAAGTACGTATGGGTAAGATGTTCGTAATGTAAAAAGTTCGTACGGGTTAAAGTACGTATGGGTAAGATGTTCGTAATGTAAAAAGTTAGTACGGGTTAAAGTACGTAGGGGGGGGGGCATTCCACATCTCAGCACGGGCCTTACATCCTCATGTCTCCAATTTTCTTAAAAAAATACGAGTATAGGGTACTCGACAGAGGACACATAGAAGAACTCAAACATAGAGGAAGTGAGGTCTGCATGAGACGCCTTTTCAGCCTCCATCACGTTCTCTCCTGTTTTTTTCTGTTCCAATCCATTCCATCCCTAAAATGTCAATAAAGTCCGTCCCATTCCGTCTCATTCCACAATTTTTCCTTGAAATCTGGCCGAAATTTTGGTCTATTCCACCCTGTTCCTTATGAGCCCTGGGAAATTTCGTCCCATTCCGTTCCATTTCTGCAAAACCCTATACCATTGCGTTCCATTCCTATTCCATGCAGACCTCTGGTGACCAATCCAGCTCGCAAGCGCCAATCTCTACTACATCGTAAGATGAAATTGGAGGCGCAGTAGAACAGCAGCCTACGCGAGTCTGGCCTTTCCCCAGTCCGGTCAAATTCTCTTGGCAGAGCAGTGCGAACTCCGTCAGCCAACGTCATACGAGTTTTATACCCTACGTAAATTTGCTTACAAACTTTTGCGTACGCACTTTCGGCATACGAGTTTTATACCCTACGTACATACATTCCTTTACGAACTTTTGCGTACGTATTTTTGCGTACGTACTTTTGGCATACGAGTTGTATACCCAACGTACATGCATTTGCTTACGAACTTGTGTACGTACTTTTGCGTGCGTACTTTTGTCATACGAGTTTTATACCCTACGTACATTTAATTTTGCTTACGAACTTTTCCGTACGAAGTTTATCTATACGTACTTTAGCCATACGAACTTTGGTCCGTAAATCCCAGCAACCTGGTCACAACCAGTGCCAGGTCCTCCACACTCCAGCATTTAAACCTGGCCCTAACGCTCGTCGGCGGGAACATCCCACTTCATCCACCAAGGAGTTGGCGGGGCATTTTAGTATCTCTGCTTACTTCGGGCGTCTCAGAACTCCCCAAATATAAAGGATTTATTGTCCTACCAGTTTTTTCCTGATGGCCGTATTCCCCCAACCCGAGAACGGAGAGAAATATAGAAAAGGTCATCTGGGACTAAGGAAAGGTGGCAAAACTGATGAACCGGGTAACACAACGTCCAGTCCATAAACAAAAAAGTAAGGGACAATATGATATGAAGGAGGGGGGGATTATCGACCCACGAATCTGGCAACATCATGTGGCAAAGGTGATGAAAATAACAAACTTTAATACAAACAGAAAAACTTAACACTCGAACTAACTAAACAACACAACACACCATTCGAAACGATAGGCAATTACAATAAAGCCACTTGCAGGTACCTGTCTACAGACACCATTATGCAGTGACCGAGACCAAATGTGACACTACTGCTGGTGCAGTGTTCTCATAGTCTCGGTTAACGTGTGCTGGCTCCGGGGCACTATGAACGCTAAGGCCAGAAACCTCCAGACCCGAGAAACGCTTTCGGTGAAGCTTCTAGCCAGTTATGATTAAATTCAGGGCAGGTAAGGGGACAGAGGCGAATGCTTAAGGGGGTAACCAAGGGGTGTAGCGTGATCAGCGGGTGGTCCTGGGGTCCATGGACGTCTGGAACCCTCATACTGTTACACCTGCTCTCTTAGTCGCCCAATAACTTAACCGTAACTTGCACAAAGCTTTAGCCAGGGGTTACTCAGCTCTGGCAATCTCCGGCCTAAGGTAACTCAGCACGGGTATATTCCAAGAGCGGTGATCCACACATTTGGACCCGTAGAATACAAAGCCCATACAATTATATGCAAATCTGGATGACATTGACTGCTGACAATTAACCTCTTCACACATTTCTGTACGGCAAACTGCAGTCTCCAGTTGATCCACAACAATATGGTGCATCAGTCCTGTAGTGTAGTGAATAGTCATCCCTCGACCCGAGCTAGCATCTGGATCAGCCAGTGGAGCCCCACACAGCCCCGCTACAGCGCCCGCCGGCAGTACCTTCTCCAGCTGCATGTCCTCCAACACCTTGCGGGTCTGGTCCAGCTCCTGGGTCAGCATGTTCTTCTCCTCCAGCGCCGTCATACGCTCCTTCAGGTGCAGCTGCAGTCGCTCGTTGGACTCTGCCGGGGCGGCACCGAGACGTTGCCGGGTTACCCAGGTACACACAGGCGATATAGGTACAGGCCAACACAGAGCACCGCATAGAGATTATCTATCCACAGAAGCAGAAGACATCACTGGGAACGCACGGATACATTAGTATGTAGAGACGCCTACAGAGACGCGCGATTACTGGAGAAACGACCGGCCATACATGCAGGGAGGTGGAGAACTAGAAGACAAGCTGAGATTCAAAGATATGGAGCAATACCAAGGTCGGAAGTGTAGAATGGCCCGACCTGTTGGGGCCAGTACTGAGCAGTACTGGTTTAAAATGACGATTGCACCACTTTGACATAGATGAGGGAGCCTGCACGCACCGGAGAGAAGTTTGTCGACGGTGGCCGAGAGCCGAGCGTTGTGCTCCTCATTCATCTTGAGCCGCTGCGACATGCGGATCACCTCACTGTTCTTCTCCTCCAGCTGAGACTCCAGCCGACCGATGCGATCCTCGGCCGAGCCGTGCCGCTCCTGCGCCTGCAGCACACAGTCATTTACAGCCGTGCCGTTCCAGCGCCTGCAGCACATAGTTCAGAAACATAGCTTTAAAAATTGTCTGCCAACGCGAGAGGAAAGCCCTTCCGACATCCTTCTTAGTCTATGCTGGGAATTGTATCTCGAAAGCTTATGCTCAGTGTCCCAAAACCTGGGGGTGCTGGGTGCAGAGCGACACCCAGTCAAGCATAATTTTCCACTCACTTTTATATTTTTTTGCTGAATTATCCACTCACTTTTCAATTATGGTTCTAGTTACCAAAGACACAATTCACTCACAAAGTTAACAATACTCAACAATACTTACAAGGGCCAGTTCAATTGCCTCATCTACTAACGTCCACTGGAAAAAGAGAGCAGCAGAATCGAATAGAAGATCGCCAAATTAACTCGACTCTTATGCGCTTCTTTCGCTTTTCTGCAAGAAAATCTGGCGACTTCTGTTTTTCTGGCCAATTATACCTGGCATCCCTATCTCCACCGATTTCAGTGGAACAACAAAATCGAAATTCTGGCGCAGGCAAGACGCTCAGTGCCCCCCCTCGAGAAAGTTTCAGTGGGTGAACACCGTCACTAAATTCCACCACTCACAAAATTGGTCCGTGGAAAATTAGACATCCTGGCCTTGTGTTGCCAAAGAAATGAACTGACCGCTTTGAGAGATACATTTCTGGAAAGCAGTTTATCTGTGCACATTATTTCTAGGCTTACGTCCTTGAAAAGTTGTTTTTGCATTTCTGGTACCGAGAATAGTGAAAAACCAGTTTTGGTCATATTTTTGTTAAAAGAAATTATCTTGAAATTTGTATGCCAAGCAGCATGTTTTTGACATTGCATCGTAGAAAATTGACCATTTATTGCGAAGAAAATAATGTTTATCTGTATCAGCCCTTCATTGCTGCGTCCACGCCGTGTGACACCCAAATCCACTCACGACACCCTACGACACCCTAGGCATAAAAACGTTGATATTTTAGTTGAACTGAAAGTGTCCGGTATTTGAATATATTGAAACTTTACATTTTCATTAAATGAATTTTTCTGGCAACAAGAATGCATCCAGTTACCCTTCAAACATCGGCACTTTTTTGTATGGCTGGTCTACGGCGTGGACTTACCAAAACGCCGTCTTTACATCTAGTAAATAAAAGCGGCATCTACAGGCTTTTTGAAAGGCAGGTTGCATATTCGTTATGGACAAAACATTGTTTGTCTTCCTCTTTGTGTGATTTTATCTGTGGAATTTTCTAGCCTATAAGGATTCAGCAAATTCATTTAGGGCAATTTTTAAAATGCAAATTATGTAGATCAGGCGACCGGCAGGCAGCAAGCTACCAGCAATTTAAAGTAGTAGTCGCTCTGACGCTGTCGCAACGGTCGCAACCCGCCGCGCCTGGCTGATGTAGACGAAAGGAAGAAACAAAACAGAAATATAAGGCTGTAGCTTTGATTAGATTCATACAAAGCAGCATATTCATATGAAGGCGAGAATATATGTGAAGAGGAGCAGGGGAATTGACAAGTAAAGAAAATAAACTTTTAGCAAGAGTCTGGAAGAGTTTATTGCCATGATAGAAAGTTTGTAGTTTCGTCTGGGTTACGAAGTGTAGGCCAAGGCTTTACTGGGCCCTAGCATAGGTGCATGCGAGGTGCAGTGATTGAGATCAGGAGTGGCCTCCGAAATTCCGATAACTATAGGTATAGGAGGGACGTTGTCCCGGACAGGAAAACTATACAGTGTGTGCTTAGATAATAAACTTAGGCACTAGGTATTGCATGAAAAATCCCTTCTTTATTTTTTCACTACCTGCCGGTCTCGTAGGCCTGCTCTTTAGAGTTGGTCTAAGGGGGCCCCGATATTTCGTCTCAGAGGCTTTTTAGAGCTGGTCATATGGGAGAGGAGAGGAGGGGCACAAGAGTTGGTCTAGGGAAGCCCCTCAAGAGTTGGTCTTCATCCCGCAAATGTTAGTCTAGGTGGCTCCCAGAGTTCTTTCCCCCGGAGGATGATCTCAGAGGCCCCCCAAAAAAGTTTTTTTTGTGAAAACTCACCAATGCCTTAAAAAATAATTGGAGACTGCATCAGGGGGCTTCAGTTGGCAAAGATTTACCTGTTTAACCCAAATTTTTCTCATGGTAATGGTCAAACAATGCTGCTTGGGGACGCTTTAAAAATATTTACTTTGAGAAAATTAAACAAAATATCCATCCCTCAGTTCAAACAAGGGCTCTGAGAGTTTACCACCTGAGTACCCAAATTGGAAAATTTTTACTCCACCATATATTTTGAGGGAAATTTTCCACTCACTCACCATATATTCCGAGCTGAATTTTCCACTCGACACCCTAGCGCAAAACCTATTTTGGGTCACTGCTTATGCTAAATATTAGGCATTAAAATACAACCCTAGATAGCCAAATGTTCGCAGTGACAGCGGGCGAAAGCGCCCCGAATACCACGTGGCCTGCCACCCCCGCACTAGATGTGACCGTGGATGGTATACTAGAATAAAGACGAGAGCGAGGAACAGCGTGAAAAGGCTCGACTCCGTGCACTCAACCCCAGCGGCGTACCACTGCGCTATCGCCCGCTAGGCTTCAGACCGTATACTCTGAGAGCAGTCTGCCAGTCCCCCGCAGACTGTCGGCCCCAGCTGGAGCAGCCGCCTGACCTGTGTGAGCGCGGCCATGCGGCGGCGCAGCTCCTCCTCCACGTCAGGCAGCTTGCTGTACTGCGCCAGCTTCTGCTCCGTCAGCTCCAGTTTCTCCTGGATGGCCAGAATCTTCTCGTTCTGCAGCTTGAGCTGCGCCTCCTTGTTCTTGAGCTCCTCCTCAGCCTTCTCGGCGTTGTCGCGCAGCGCGGTGGACTCGCGCTGGGCGTTCAGGTAGCGCTGCTCCAGCGTGGCGATGCGCTCCTCCTGCCGCCCACGCGCAGGGGGCTCAGGCAGGCTGGCTTACAGTACCATAGTGAGCCTGCTACCGGTACATCTGTTGATCTGACACTGAGGCACGCCGCAGGCAATAATTCCGTCCAAGTTTAGAACACATCACTCTGTCAGAAGTAGCAATATGGGATATTTAAACATAAAAATACAATTCGATAAGATTGGGGAGCACAAACAAACCAGAGACTAAAACGTTTTAAGAAGAGACAAATTGTGACTTCATTACCACCTTTTGCAGATTGATTTTTGCCTGCTTAAATACAAAAAAAAGTTTTACGAACCTGATCAAGCTTCTGTGCATTGTTCTCTTTGAGATCCCTTTGCAATTTGCTGGTGACTTCTCGCTCCCTGGCCAGATCTTTCTGACAGCGCGCCAGCGCCTCCTCCAGTTCAGCCACGCGAGTCTGTAGTTCCAGAATCCGCCGCTGCGAGGCGCCGATCTCGGTTGTCTGCAAGCGAGAGGGGTGACGGCGTCATTAATGAGGCGATTACGAGGCAGCGGCACAGTGAGCAGGGGCCACTGCAGAGGCCAGAGTCAACAGGTCACGCGACCACAGGCAGGTGACGTCATACCGGCGCGTTGAACAATGTTGACGGGCGGCCTGCAAACAGCGCAGTCAACATTGCAAACGCCAACGCCTCCACCACCACGGCGGTGTCACCGACGACAGCAGGCGCTGACTGGCCGCAGTGTCAACATCTCAGGCAAACGAGAACATGTTTGAATAAGGCCAAAATACAACATTTCATACCCTGTCGAATGCTGGACATGGTAGATATACATATTTTCAGGACCTTGTTATACCGCAAACGAAGCATAAAAGCGCGGGTTTTTGCTTGCCCGGACTTAACACGCAAATCAGCAGTGTAAACAAACACTCAAGCTAAGCACACACACCCTGTTTCTCCTGGACACAAATACACAAACAACACGAACGGAATAATGGACGTCTTGGCCCATGAGTAGAGCCAACAAGAGGGACTATTTACTAGGGACTGTTTACTAGTTTCGCAGCCTTAGATTTCCGTAGTTCACCACAATTCCTCACACTCATAGGCCGGCGCAGGAAACACCCTTTATCTAGACATTTTATAATACATCTCAAACCTTCACAGCAGCGCCTGACCGGAGGCGGATCTTGAACTTCGTTTCGGGGAGGGGGAGGGGCTGAGCAGCTCAAGCCTCCTCCGCCATTGCCTTGAACCAGCCCCAGGCTATGCATTTACTTTAGGCTCTCCTACATTTCGGGGAGGGGGATGAGCCCCTAGCCCCCTGGTATACGCCACTGCAGCTAACCCAGGTCATGTTTCTACAAAACATGAGCTTCTCGCGTGCGATGGCTCCAAGCTAGATGGAAGTTTCCCTACGGGGGAAACCCAATGGGGGTAGGGGATCGCCCCCATCGCCCCTTGAGTCCGCACCTGCTTTTCAGTCATGCCTTGGTTATCCGTGCAGAACAATTTGTTTACGGCACCGATCGATTTGAATACATTAAAATGCATAAGGAATTATCATCAAAAAACAACTCGTGCAAAATTTACATCACGGCACTGCCGATGCAGAAGGCATTAGCCGGGATGCAGTACAAGGGCCTCCCTATAAAACAGAGACGGCGGATTCCATTTTCGAGAAGTGGTGCAAGATTTTCTGGAGGGGGCGCCTTCCTCCCCAGGGGGCGCCATCATCTCTTGGGGGGCGCCTTTGCTATCCAATGGCGTTCTGCAGAAACTCTTTGGACTCGGCGTGCGAGGTGTGTGTATTGGGGTTTATAGGGCGCATCATCATCATCATCATCATAATTGGTGGTTTAGGGCGCGCCGACAACAAAGGTCATGAGGCGCCCATAACACTAAGTAAAACATATACAGAGGCGTCTCAACAGCTCACGGGACCAAAGCTGTCAGAAGTTAAAAAAAAATCATGAACACATAAATAATAATAATAGAATAACACATTGTCAAATCACAACCTAGGTCGGCGAGTAAATAACATTAAAATCGATGCTCCTTAGAAACGATAAAATACGTGAAAGGTCAACGGTCGGAAACTCTCCCAAAAGAGACACCAATGAGGGTGATCCCCCCAGGTGTCTAAGCCTCTCAATCTCATAGTCCGGGCACTCAACGAGAACATGGCTCACACTCAGCGGGTCGCCACAGCGCGTGCAGTGCGGCGGATCCTCTCTACTCAAGCGGAAATAGTGCGTGGCATGAGTGTGGCCGATCCGCAACCTCGACAGAAAGACCTCCTCTCTCCTGGATCCAGCGCTGCTTGAAAACCATTTTCCTAGTTTAGGTTTAATGCTTCTCAACTTGGCTCCTCTAGGATCCTCATTCCATCTCCGCTGCCAGTCACTTACTAAAAACTTCTTAACAAGAGCATATAGGTCGAAAAATGGAACATGAAGGCCAGGGGGAACGTCACGTTCTACTGCAGCTTTTGCCGCTGCATCTACCCGTTCATTGCCACTGATGCCACAATGGCTTGGAATCCACACAATCACAACATTTTTCCCCTTTTCCTTCAGACTGTGCAACTTCTGTCTTATAAGAACCAATAGAAAAGACGTCGATGCAGTATAAAAGTAAAAAGATTTCAAGGCCTGTAAAGAGGATAGTGAGTCGGTAAAAATAACGAACTGTCTTGCCCTCGACCTGGACACCTGGTCCAAACACCGAAAAATTGCATACAGTTCAGAGCTAAAAACAGATGCTTCGCGTGGCAAACTAAAACCCATCTCTACCCCATCACCAAAAAATGCACAGCCCGTGCCATCATCATTTTTCGAAGGGCGCCTTCAGCGCCTTCAGCGTCTAGGCTATATCGCGCCCATCATTATTTAACCTACTTAGTTTTTAATGCTATGTAATTTAAACCTTCTCTGGATTGTTGCGAGCTCTACATGCCACCTAATTAGGTGGGATGGGATTGTAGATGATGTCAAACTTGATCTCCCGCAGGTATGGATTGATTGATTATTGGGTTTTAGGGGCGCGGCAACCTGCGAGGTCATATAGCGCCCATAACACTTCTCTGCAGTCAAAGCTTATAAATTTGTCTGTCTTTAGGGGAAAGTAAATTCTCGTCTACAGTGAACTAATATTTACATTAAAGAGTGATTCTTTCACATCGTAGTTATGATTCTCACTGCACGGATGCATGGTCACAGATTCAAACAGGTTTACCGCGCCGGCAGGCGCTCGGCGCGGGGCGCCGGGGCATCACTTCCGGCGCCCACCCCGCGCCAACGGACCCAGGGGCCCGGGGGCGCGGGGGCAGCCTAGACGCCGGACCCAAGCCCGACGTCTAACGGAGGCCCTCCCCGTCGCTCCGAGACTTGAAAGGCCCCGGAGCGAAAGGGAGGACCCGCCAAATCGGCGCCAGGCGCCTATCAGCGCGGTTGACTACCACAACACACGCGTTTAACCAGGATCAAATATTATCGTAAAGTCAATGTCTCTAAGATAGGACAGCACCCGTTCAACCATACTGGAGTCACGGCCGATCAATTCTAAAAGTGTGGACTCCTGCCGGTGCACGCCAAAATGTAAAGACCTGCGTCTAGCATATTCCGGGCATGAGACCAGCACGTGTCGGACCGACAGGGGCGCCGCACATCGCTGACATTGTGGTCGAGGTTCGCCGCATAACAGATATCGGTGAGTGGCCAGCGTGTGGCCAGTCCGCAATCGACACAACGCCACCTCCTCACGGCGGTTAGGCCGCAGCGAGGATGGCCACTCACCGATCTCAGGTTTGATAACTTTCAACTTGCTATTTATTATATTATTCCATTGTTCTTGCCATACACTGCGAAGGTGGGTACATATATATGGGTACAAATCTCTAGCGGGGATTCGTTGCGCACGCCTGCAGGGCCTACGGGAAGCACGTCGGGCCGCTGCAGGTATGGTAGAACCTGACAGATGTCTATGACTGTGTTGTCGCCTAAAATCTGTTCCAGTGGAAACGGCGGGAAGAACCGGCGCTGAATTCGTTTAAGCTGTTCACAGGAGTCAGTGACAGATAAAACATGTTGAACAGTGAGGCGGCTGCCACAGTGAGAACACATGTTGGGGTTCGTGCTGTTGATTGATTGATTATTGGGGCTTAGGGGCGCAAGAACCTTAGTGGTTATATAGCGCCCAGATCAACTAAGGCCAATGCCTTTAATAACCTCTTCCTGAATACATGTTTATGGTCTGATGATGATTGGGGTTTTAGGGCACGTCAGCTTCTGAGGCTATATGTGCCCATCGTTATCTAATTAAATCATTTCCAGTGCGCTGTTGGGTGAGTTAGGGCTAAGGGTGTGTAATAATAATAATAATAATAATAACTAAAGAAGTGTAATGAAGTAGTAGAGCATGTCTACATGTAAGGCTGGGTTAACGTGGGTTGTAGATGATCTGGAACTTGATGTATTTTAAAAACTGTAGGATGCTACGGATGTCTACAGCTGCACTGTCACCGAGTAAGTCATTCAACGGTGTTGGTGGGAAGAACCTGGTGCGGATTCTGCGAATCTGTTCGCAGCCAGCGGCAGCATCGAGCACATGTTCCATGGTCAGCCGGTTTCCACAGTGAGAGCAGAGGTTTGGGTCGGAGCCACACAAATAATGGGCATGCGTTGCATATGTGTGGCCTATTCGCAGCCTAGTTAATGATACTTCCTCTTGTCTGTTCCTCCGATTACTGGACTCCCACTTCCCTATTCTACACCGCAGACGTTTAAGTGTGCAGCTTGGTTCCGCATCCCACCTGGCCTGCCATTCTACCTTCAGGAGCTCGTTAAATTCAGCTTTCAGGTCACTGGCAGGAACTTTAAACCGATGCATCGGAGGCTGCGTGCACGCTACTTTAGCAGCTTGGTCTGCCCTCTCATTTCCTGGGACCCCGACATGGCTTGGAACCCAGAGGAATCTGATTGTCATATCTCGCGTAAAATGTTTATGGTCTGTTTCAAGCAGTTAGTAAGTTAGTTATTTGGGCCTAGGGGGCGCACCAGCCCGGCAACGCCACATAGCGCCCAGAACAGTACAATCGCTAAAAGTGCTCCATCTGGAACAAGAAGAACGCGTGATGCACACACACTACTAACATCAGCCCTTCCTATCCTGAAAACAAAACCTAGACCCTACAAGATCCACCAGGCAACGCCGCGCAGAGAGCGCCCGGCACGAGGCGTCGGGGCGTCAGTTCCGACGCCCACTCCGTACCCCCGGACCCAGGGGGCCCGGGAGTACGGGGAAGTCCCTGAGTCCGCCCGGGCGCCCAGCAAACAGCTGGGCACCTAGGCGGACTCCCCCTGCGCTGCCCTCCCACGGAAGACAGGCGCAAGTCACATTTTCATGTGACCCACGCCCGCCCTCCGCCGGACGGCAGTGTAGTCTCAGCACGGGCGTGAGACTCCACAGAGGGAGTCAGGCGCTCCGCGCCAGGCAGCCCTCGGCGCAGCGTCACCCGGAGGACTCACGGTATGTGTACTAAGGCATTAGGCTGAAGTATGTCAAACAGTGTTCAGCTTAGGTCCTCACGAAACATGTTACGCTTAACCAGGGTCATAGATGATTCAAGCAGTTAGGTCTGCAGTAAGACAAGCACTCGGTACAAATAAAAAAATCCCACGTTCCCATCCCCATCACTGGGCGGACAAACAGTTACATAGATTAAACATCCACAGTAAAACGTCAGCACTCACTAGTAAGCTCCACACTCTGCACCCCTGAGCAGAGCAATCACCCTGTGTCATATATGACTGTGAAACATATGGCTCTGAGAAAATCGAGGATCTGGCTGATCATATCAGCATTCCTACCTATCAAATCAATCAATGTCAGTTCTTGTTCTCGAGGGCCAAAGTATCTGTCTCTTTCAAGGTCATAGTCAGGGCACGACACCAGTACGTGGCGGACTGAGAGCGGTTCCAGGCAGCGTCGGCAGAGTGGTCTCGCCTCCCCGCAAAGAAGATATCGGTAGGTCGCCAGGGTGTGACCAGTACGTAATCGACGGTGTGACCAGTACGTAATCGACAGAGTGCCACCTCTTCGCGCCGGCATCGCCGCGATGAATAGGGCCACTCACCAATCTCTGGCTTTATCTCCAGCAATTTATTGTGCGTATGCGTCATCCACCAGCGCTGCCAGGAATTCCGAAGGTGCAAAGAAAGATGGGGAAGTAGGTCTCGGGCCGGGATTGGTAGCCTGCGTGTACAGGGGCGGCTTGAGGCACGCTTGGCGGCTGCGTCCGCCCTCTCGTTCCCCTCTATTCCCACATGGCTGGGCACCCAACACAAAGTAACATTTTTACCATCTTTGGCCAGACAGGTTAAGCGGAGCTGCATCTTCTGAACAAAATTGTCTTTAGAATTAAAGCTCATTAAGGTCTGGATGCTACTCAACGAGTCGGTAAAAATGACAAAATCTGTTTGGTCAGAAATATCTAAAAAGCACAGAGCTTTGTCAATAGCAGTCAGTTCTGCTGTGAAAACAGAAGCAAGAGGGGGAAGTGAAAATGTTCGAGAAGTTGTGCCGATAACGAACGAACAACCTACCCCAGTGTCAGTCTTCGACCCATCTGTATAGAACATTGCATGTCGATGATATTGTGAAATATGTTCAAGAGTTAGAGCCTTCAATTCTTGGGGACTCATTTCCGATTTAGCACTCTGTGCGAGAGTCGTGTCCACTGCTGGTGGGAGTATTTCCCAGGGAGGCATCTCCGATGGTTCGACGCGGGCAATGATTCGCTTTGTCACGGCACATTCCACGGCAAAATTCCGGGCCCTGACACCTAATGGGAGGCCTTTACTTACGCCGTTAAATAGGCGGATCAGTTGGCGCGTCATCATCATTGTTGGGGTTTTTGGGCGCACCGACAGCTGGGTCATATGGCGCCCATAACATTAAATGAAGTACTGTGAGGGCTGCAACAGGTCAGGTGCTAATAAAAAGGAGGTTTATACGTAAAAAGTACTAACCCTGTGGTGTTACCATTTGTGTGTGTCTGCTACAGAAATGAAGTGAGAAAAAAACTACGAGGGTGAATAAATGACATTGAATGCGATACTCTTTAAAAAAAGCCGATATTGTTGCCACATCGACTGACGGCGACTCACCAATAAGGGACCCGAGTGAAAAATCTGCGGGGAAGTGAGCCCTCCTCTCAATCTCAAAGTCCCGGCAGTCAGTGAGAACATGCTTAACAGAGAGGTGTTCCCCACATCGCGGGCACTCCGGTGGCTCCTCTCCTCTCAGAAGGAACGAGTGAGTGGAGTGAGTGTGTCCTATACGCAATCTGGCTAAAACAACCTCGTCCGTTCTGCACCTGGCATTGGCCGATGACCACGCGCCGATCCTGGGCTTCATAAGGCGCAATTTGGAGCCCTTGGGATCATTGTCCCATCTCCGTTGCCAAGACTCGAATGCATACTGCCTGATGGCAGGGAAACAGTCAGAGTAAGGCACTTTTATTCCTGACGGCACGATACCCCGTGACGCATCCTTCGCCGCAGTGTCACATTGCTCATTGCCAGGCACTCCCACGTGGCTGGGCACCCATGCCAGTGTTAATTGTTTTTGTTGGCAGTGTGCTCTGTGCATCTTATTCCGAATAAGTTCCAGAATATATGACGATGAGGGGTGAAAATCAAATGATGTTAGTGCTTGCAAAGACGACAATGAGTCAGTAAATACAACGTATTTGCGTCTCCTCGACCGTAACACCTGGTCTAAAACTCGGAAGATAGCGTAAAGTTCAGCAGTAAAAACTGATGCTGTCACAGGGAGTGTATAACGTTGTTCAATTCCATCACTTACATACGCACATCCGACACCGCTCTCCGTCTTAGATCCGTCTGTATAATATATCTCAAAACCTGAATACATGTCATTTACGTGTTCCCAGAAAATCTGCCGGACCGCAACAGGCGGCAGATTCTTGGTCTTAACAAGCAAACTGGTGTCCACCTGAGGCTCTGGGAGAGTCCATGGTTCTAATAAGGGATTCTGGAAAGTCTCAACCTGTTCACAGTCAACTCCTGCTTCCCTCAGCCACGCTCCAATTCTGAGACCAGGGTGTCTGTTTCGGGATAGATTTTCTTCCGAGTGTCTGATGTCATCAGAGAATAGCTTACTGTATGTTGGATGGTTTGGAGACTGTTTTATTTTTAGAGCGTATTTCATCGCAAGGACACGACGTCGCAAGTCTAACGGCATCTCGTTTGCCTCGACGAGTATGCTGGCGGTAGGCGATGTGCGGAATGCACCGATGATAATTCGAATGGCATGGTGATGAATGGTATTTAGCATAGATTTTGCTGTCTCCGTGGCTGAATCGTATACCATGCAGCCATATTCAATTTTTGATCGGATTAGCGATCGGTACAACATCAAAAGTGTTTTTCTGTCTGCGCCATACTTTAACTTAGTTATAACCTTCAGAATGTTCAGATCCTTGAAGCACCTTTCCCTTACAACCTTAAAGTGGTTTATATAAGTCAACTTAGAGTCAAAAGTCAGGCCCAGGAACCGTGCATGTGCGACTACCTGGATTCTTTCTCCATACATAGTTAATGTGGGATCATCACACGGACTGCGTCTGCGGCAAAAATGTATACATTTCGTTTTTGTCGTTGAGAATTGTAGACCATTTTTGGAGCTCCACCGCTGCAACTTTGTGAGTCCGAGCTGTAGCTGCCTTTCTGCAGCGGCTGTGGACGACGCCGTTACCCACATGCTGAAATCGTCTACGAATAGAGCTGTGTTGATATTACGTGGTAGGTTATGTGATATGTCGTTGATTGCGATAGCGAACATGGTCACAGAGATCACGCTACCTTGGGCCGTTCCGCTTCCCTGCGCTCGCTCCTCTGACTGCACGCTACCTATCCTGAATCTAAACCGACGGCTTCGCAAGAAATTTGAGAGAAACCAGCCCATATGACCCCGTATGCCCAATCCGAACACCTTTTTCAGGATGCCATGCCTCCATACCGAATCATAGGCCTGCTTTACGTCGTAGAAAATAGCTATTGTGTGTTGTTTTTCAGAGAACCCTTTACGGATATCAGCATCGAGAGAAAGAAGATGGTCGACAGTACTTCTGCCTTGGCGAAAACCACACTGGACGTTCGAAAGCAGTTGATTGGTCTCCAAGAACCACACGAGCCTAGTATTAACCATTCTTTCAAGCAGCTTACACACACAGGAGGTGAGAGATATCGGGCGAAAGTCATCAGGAGACACTCCTGGCTTTCCTGGCTTAAGGATTGGTATTATGGTGGCCTCGCGCCACTGGTCTGGGAAGTCATCCTGCGTCCATATATAGTTAAATATGTCAAGCAGTGATACAAGAGAGCAGTCAGGGGCGTGCCGCAACATCTCGTAGGTAATTGTGTCAGGTCCCGGAGATACGTTTTTTGTATTGTTTAGTGCAGCCCGGAGTTCACGCATTGAAAAAGGAATGTTGTATGTAGCCGAACTGTCGTTACCAAAATTAATCGGTGTTCTCTCTTCTCGCTCCCGAAAGCGAACAAACTCGAGATCCTGGGACTCCCTGCTACATCTTGCCTCGAATGCTGCAGCCATACGGTCAGCCACTGCCTGTGGATTGCTAATTTTGACGCCGTTTTCCTCTAATACTGTGGCAGGTGTTGATCGATGCTTTCCTTGTATACTTTGAATACGAGACCAGACCTGTGTAGATGGAGTAAAACGGTTGATTGTATTGACATATGCCACCCACCATCTCCTTTTAGAGTTAACAACTATACGTCGCGCCAACGCTCTCGCGCGCCTAAACGTTATTATGTTAGGCGTCGTTGTGTGTCTTTTAAGTACTCTGTAAGCCCGTTTCCTTTCTAAAATCGCTTGTCGGCATTCGTGGTTCCACCAGGGGACAGGAGTTCGTTTGGGTTTGCCGGAAGTCATTGGGATAAAACGTTTGGCTGCTGAGAGAATCATGTCATTAAAATGCTTTACTGCTGCCGTTGCCGAACCCTCAGCACTTACATCCAAGGGGCCACATGCGCCCCGGAAGCCCTCCCAGTCAGCCCTTCGGAGGTTCCACCGGGATGGCAGAACCAGCGGTGCAGCCGACCGGGCTGAACGGATGTTTATTGGAAAGTGGTCACTCCCATGGAGGTCTTCAAGGGTGCACCAGCTGAGCTGGGTAAAGAGTGAAGGTGAGCAGACAGAGAGGTCTATAGCCGAGAGCGATCCAGAAGGCAGGGTAAAGTGAGTGGGACGACCAGTGTTCAGCAGGCAGAGAGAGTTGAGATGGAGGAAACGTTCCACTGTTCGGCCTCGGGGACACGAGCGGTCCGAGGACGCTCCCCATGATGGGTTGTGAGCATTAAAGTCGCCCAATAGAACAAAAGGGGTTGGCAGTTGGTCAACAAGAGCATTAAGACTATGCAGATCAATGTTGCCACCAGGGGGGAGGTAAATAGAACAAACTGTGATTTTCACAAATCCTAAATCTACCCGGGCGGCCACTGCCTGCAGAACCGTGTTCAAGCGAACAGGGAAGCACGGGGTGCAGTGGTGAACTGCCACCATCACACCACCGTAGGCAATGGTGCTACTGAAAACGTCCTTTCTGAACGTCTGGAACTGTCGCAGGTTAAAAAGGCTTCCAGGCGACAGTTTTGTCTCTTGAAGGCAAAGCACACTAGGGTTATACTGTGATATAATGTGTTGCAGGTCAGAAAGATTCGCGCGAATACCACGGCAGTTCCACTGAACAATAGTCATTTAAATAAAGGGAAACGGGCTTAGTGAGTAAAAGAAAAAGAACTGGCCTACGGTAACTGACCCTAGCCCTTCCAAGGGGGCCGGAACCCCCGTATGGCCCTCTGGCTAGTCCCACGTTTGAACCACCCAGCCGGTTGCGAACCGGTCCGCGGCCTCGCCCGCTTTCGGTGGAATTACCGCGGGCGCGCGAGGTCTGGGGCTGGCTGGAGAGGACTGCCCGCCGGACGTTTTGTCGGAGACCTACCGCGCGGCACTTCCTCAAAATTTTTTCGCATTGTTGCGACAGTGGACGAGGCAGTGTCGGTAGGAAGCTGTGCTGGCTGCGTCTCGGTACCCGAAACGGGTGGTGGCTGTGGCGCTGCAGCAGCGCCGCCAACGGGTGGAATGACAGGGGACGGCGGGCGGCGCCCTCCCGCGGGAGAGGCTTTTCCCCCTCGTCCCACGACTACCCATCCCTCTGAAACCGGCGGGAATCCACCGGGAGGCGCACCAGGTGTTGGTGCAGAGTCACCGGCACCAGGAAACGGCTGGTGCTTAGGGGCGGTGACAGACCCCTTTCCCCCATCCCTGGCAGGGGCCGAATGAGGAGAGACAGAAGCGGGGGCGATGACCTGCCCCTCACCCCCCCACGGAGGGCGCGCGGAGGAGGTGCCGCCGTCGGCTCAGGAGCCGGGGCGGCGGGCTGGCGTGAAAACACCAGCCCCATCCTCCCTGCCAGGCGAACAAAGTCCGCCACGGTTAGGGAGCGGATGACCTCCTCCGCGGTCATCCTTGGGGTGTTTGGTATACCTGTAGAGGCTACCTGTGCGAAACTTTTCCGCGGGTGGGACGCCTCGTATGCGTCCCGTGCCTCACGAAAACTGATACGTTGTGTGGTCTTTATAGATAGTATTTCTTTTTCTCGGAGAAACTCTGGGCATGATCGGTCTGTTACCTGGTGGCAACCCCCACAGTTTGCACATTTCAATGCTTCGGCATCACACTCAGTGGTGCTGTGGTGTAACGATGAACACTTCCCACATACACCTTTACCTTTGCAGAATCGGGCACTGTGTCCATATTTCTGGCACGTAAAGCATCGCATGGGGCTTGGCACGAAGGGCCTCACCCCGACTCTTGAATATCCAACAAAGATGTGATTCGGTAACTCTTCTGTGTCAAACGTAAGTATAACAGTGTCAGTGTCGAGCATAGCATCTCCACTTTTCCTACGAATCCTCCGCACCTCCACCACTCCGAGTTCCTCAAGTCCTTCAACAATCTCTTCCTCAGACAGCCCCCTTAGCTCCTGACTATTCACCACGCCTTTCTTAAAGTTCTTAGTTCTGTGTGCCTCTACTGAAATGTTGATTTTACATGTCTTTTTCGATCCCGAGTCCTTCCTCGTGAACGTCAGTTCCGTCACGGAGAGTGCACGCTCGGCATCCTCGGTTCGCGCAAACTCAACTTCCAACGATCCGTCACGTAACTTGTCACATCTCACGACCTTGCCCAGACGATCTAGTGCTTCCTTTCGCTTGAATGGTGACAGTGCTGCAAGGGATGAGGATGTATCCAGTCCCCTCATTACCAAAACGCGAGGACAGGAAGGCTGGCTCATCGTCTTTTGCGGTTTGGGCGCAGGTGTCTGCATGGTCCCTTCCCCTCTAAGGGGTTGAGAGGTGTCTACCTCCAGTGGAGGGTGCGGAGAGGGATTTGTGGTGCGTGTGGTATCCATGAGAGTATGATTAATTTCGGCCAGCCACGTGCGCCCCCCTTCCAACGAGGGTGCTACAGGGCGAAACGACGCACGGGCTGGCTATACGGGGGAAACGCCGCCGTTACAGAGGGGGAGAGAGACTCACCAAACCCCCCTGCCCCGACGACGGTCCCCCCTTGCACCTAGCCTAGACGACCCCGGGCAGGGCCCGGACACCCCACCCTCCCCGGGTGAAGTTGGGACCTCACCCAAGGAGGGAGGGGCAGCCGAGCCCCACCAAAGGCCGACAGACTTTTACAATGCTGCTACTCTTGTCGATGCCCTCAAGAGTTCCCCGCCCTTGCGGAAATCCAGACCAAAGTAGAGTGTTGCTAGAGGACGACGAACGAACACAGCGCCTCCCTCAGCTCAGCTACCAGGACTCCTTCATCCCGGGGTACGGGTCGGTGCGCAGCTCACCTTAAAAAGACAGGCGCCCTCGCACGGCCTCATCGGAGCAGGCGACTACCACCTGCTCGTCACAACTGATTCCCGGCTGGTCCGAGAGAAGGAGCCCCCGGCCCGCAGGGCCGGCGATTAGAGGGATCCAATCGCCAGCCACACGAGCCGGAGGCCCACATACACCCAGACCATCCAGGAATCATAGGCACGTGCAAGGACGCCCATGATACTGGGATAATGTGGGTAACTGGGAAGTTATGAGTTGGAAAAGGAAGAGGGTCGGTCTGCGCTGTCCAGCCCAGACGCGCGCCGCACGCGACCGAGGTGTCCACACTCAAGACGAGCCAGAGTGCACACACCCCCGCCACCCGCGGAGACACGCCGGGCCAGACAACGCAGACAGTGGGCAGGAGAGGTGTTTAGGAGTGGACAGAAAGGATACGGGTGGAAAGACATGGAGAGATAAGGAAATAAGGAAAGAAGAGGAAAAGGAACAAGGAGTTGGTGGGATTTGAATTTAGGAAGGCCAAGATAGGATGAGGATGGCAGTTTCGATTTGGCCTCTCGCCCGAAGACGAGGGGCGAAACCCATCCTGCCAACTGGGGTCGCGGGTGTCGTCACATCCCGTGCCCAATTATCCATGTGCCGGACCAGTCAGCAGGTGCCAACAAGTCCAGCAGATGAAAATCGGTCCCCTGCGGGGTTGGCGCGAAAAAGACAGCACTATACGTCGGGTGGTTCGGAAACTGTGCTAATTTATATACATATCTCTGCCCAAGAAGTCGTCGCCGCATGTCTAACGGCGGTTCATTCGCTTCCACGAGCAGACTAGATATCGGAGTGGTGCGGAACGCACCTGTACAAATTCGAATAGCACTATGGTGGATCGTGTTGAGGCAACGCTTTACGGGTTCGTTTGCTGAATCATAAACAAAGCAGGCGTAGTCCATCTTGGACCTAATAAGAGCTCTGTAGAGGATGAGTAATGTCTTACGATCAGCCCCATATGATGTCCGAGAAACGCATTTAAGACAGTTCAAGGACTTGAAACACCTATCTCGCAGGTTCTGTAAGTGAGCGTGATACGTTAACCCTCGCCCCACCGAGAGGGCCATCGATGGCCCCCCTAAGGTTTTTCCGGGATAGCAGAAAAACGACGAGGCGCAGCACCGCGGTTGAGGGCTCTACCTCTCACTGCATCATTTTCCCATCATCCCTAAAATTTTTTACCCCGGGTCACCCAAGGTCGGGTCACCAGACGAGGTCAACCAAGGTCACCTCACTTCACTTTAGAGCTCTGTAAGAGCTACATTTCAAAGTCGATCAATTTGAAACTTCCTACACTTCATGGCCCCTCCAGGGTCTACAAGGTGTATATCCGGGATTTTTCGATTTCGTGCCCTGAGGTCAGGTCACGAGGCGACCTCTCCCATTGGAAAAGCATGGGAAAAGCTATTTCATGATATAAAAGCCACAAAAATGATTGCAAATACTCAGACTGCTCAGAACAACGTTTTTGGACACCCTTTCACGGATCCCAGGGGTCATATTTGCCCTTTGACTTTTCCAAGGTCATCCAAGGTCACCGGAGGTCAAAAACAGTATTTTGACAATAACTTTTGACCTAATTGAGCTAGAGCGGTGAAACAAACACCATCGTGTTTGTCTTGTCACTGGCTTTCATTTGATATACGGCAAGGTCACTTTTTGACCTTTCGTGACCTCAGGTCATATTAGGTCACGAGGTGACCTCTGGCGGTCAAACCACTGGCGGGAAGTCTTTACGTTCCACATAGCGGAAAAAGTACAGGCAATTTGCTATCAAATGTACTTTACCAGGCCTCAATAGCTCTAATGACATAAGAGTTATGCCCAGTTTGCTTAATCATTGCATATTTGAGTGAAAATAGCCGATCTTGACCTAATTTGACCTCTGGAGGTCAAACCATTGACCTGAGCACTAAAACATGCGAAGTAATTTCTTACTGAATTCACGCGAGCTTTCTATTGCACTTTGCAGATTTGCGCTAACGCCCATATTTTCGGAGTTAGAGGGGGGCCATCGATGGCCCCCCGGTGGGGCGAAGGTGGCGCCGGACCCCCGGTGGGGCGCGGGTTAAACGTTTGTCCAATATGATACCCAGGAACTTAGCTGATGTCTGGAATGGAATAGGGCTACCTTTCAATGTTATGTTCGGTTCTGGGCACAAACGACGCTTGCGGCAAAAATGAACGCCTACTGTTTTAGAAGTTGAGAAGCGTAGACCGTTTTGAGAAGACCATCGATCCAAGCTATTTACAGCGAGCTGAAGCTGGCGAGAAAGTGAGGACGAACCAGACGCCGTTGTCCAGATCCCAATATCATCCACGAACAGAGAGCACTTTATCGTCGGAGGTATAGCGGCAGTAGCATCATTGATAGCTAAAGCGAAGAGCCCAATACTGAGGACGCTTCCCTGGGGGATGCCGTCCTCCTGGAAGAACAAATCAGAATATGTGCCACCAACACTAACCCTAAATGTTCGCTCAGTCAAGAAGTTATTAATGAAAAATCCCATCTGGCCGCGAATCCCATACTGAAAGGCCTTTAAAATAACGCCGTGTCGCCACACAGTGTCATATGCCGAAACTACGTCAAAGAATACAGCACCGACATGACGTCTTTCCTTGAAAGCGCAGCGAATAGAGGTGTCCAAGGAGACAAGATGATCAGAGGTACTTCGACCTTTGCGAAAGCCACACTGGTCATTGTTTAAAATGCCACGACTTTCTAAAAACCACGTAAACCGAACGTTGACCATCTTTTCAAATAGCTTGCACAGACAGGATGTCAGAGAGATGGGACGAAAATGAGCCGGGTCAGATCCTTCTTTACCCGGTTTCAAAAGCGGCACTATGATGGCGTTTCGCCATTCGGTAGGAAATTCACCACTTTCCCACAAGGAGTTGAATGATGTCAACAGGGCGTCCAGCGCGCACTGAGGAAGACATTTCAACATATCGTTATGGATTAAGTCAGGCCCCTCCGCTACGCTGCGTAGGTTCCCTATCCCTGACATGAGTTCTATTAAAGAAAAAGGCGAGTTATATGAAAGATTAACTGTTGTCTTGAAGTCAACTGGTCTTTGTTTCGACAGGACTTTAAGCCGCATGAACTGTGAATCGTCTCTTCTGGACTTGCAGCGTTCAGCAAAGCCATTTCCGAGAGCGTTCGCTACCTCATCTGTGTCAGAAATTTCTCTGCCTCCAATGTTTAGCACGGGAAGAGGAGTTGACCTAGACCTCCCTTCTATGCGTCTGATTTGGGAGAATACCTGTGTGAGTGGAGTTGTTCTGTTCAGCCTCCCAACAAAGTCACGCCACGACTTTCTCTTTGCTAGACGAATGGTTCGTCTGCAAATCGCTCGCGCTCGCCTTAACTCAATTAAGTGGGATTGTGTAGAGATGCTCTTGAAACGCCTATAAGCCCTCCGGCGAGAACGGATCGCATTACGGCACTCGTCTGTCCACCAAGGTACCGGGGGCGGCGAGGTTTGCCAGACGTTCTGGGAATGGACGCGTGGGCCGCATTTAAGAGAAGTGTAGAAAACTGTTCAATTGTGAGCACCTCCGCACTTGAGATGCTCTCAAAGGAGCTCTCCACCAAAGACCGAAATTTTGGCATATCTGCCTTGCGGAAGTTCCATCGTTGAGGCCTTCTTCCGAGTAATGCCGCGTTTTCACAATCTAGAAAGATAGGAAAATGATCGCTTCCGATTGGGTCGCTGCCCACAGACCAATCAAAGAGGCTACTCAACTGTGAACTGCACAAGCTTAAGTCTAAAGCCGATTCGCGACCAGATGGGAGTGTAAAGTGTGTTGCCGTCCCAGTGTTAAGAACACACAGTGATTGTTGAGTAATAAAGCGCTCAAGGTGGTGCCCTCGAGTGTTTACAATATCGCATCCCCAAACAGTGTGGTGCGCATTAAAATCCCCCAGTAGGAGGACTGGCGGTGGGAGTTCAGACATAAGTGTTTCCAGTTGTGACAAGGGTATGTCTCTGCCAGGGGGCAGGTATATGGAACATATAGTTATTTCCCTACGAAATAGGTTTACACGCGCTCCAACAGCCTGCATAGCTGTAGTAAGTATTAACTCTTTTGCTGGCACCAAGTGGCTCACTGCCAAAAGAACCCCACCGTGGGCAACGGGATCACACTGCATATCTTTACGAAAAATCTGGAACCCCTGCAGTGAAAATGGAATACCTGGTGCCAGCTTGGTCTCTTGAAGAGCTACTATTGAGGGGTGTTTGGCCCTAATGACGGTCTGGAGATCAGTGATATTGGTCCGAATCCCACGGCAGTTCCATTGTAAAATTGTGTTTCTCTGGGGATGGATTGTAAAAAGGGGTTATTAACTAAAAATAGTCGGTCGCGCGATGTCCAGCTGGGGGGACACCGCCACCAGAACTCCTACGATCAGGAGCTAGTGTTAGTGTTGGGCTGGGTCCCAACGACCGGGATCTGCTGCCTTTTGACTCGGTTTGCAGTCTCTGTCTTCTCCGAGGGCTCTCTAGCCCACTCGGAGAGGGGGTATCAGAGAGGCCACGCTTCTCGGGTCTGCTTCCCACCGGAGTTTCAACAGGAGGTTCCGTCTGTTTAAACTGAGGACGCGGACGAGCAGTGGGGGCCGGTCCTTGTGGTGATCGAGGTGCCTGCCGAGGAGGAGGAGGGAGAGGGGGCGGTCCCATTTTGGTTTTTGGTGCCTCGACGCGCTTGTATCGAGTCGCCTGAGCGCTATCTTCGGATCTGAGGGGAATTTGTGGGTCGATAGATGGAGCTGAACAATTGGGTTTTGGCGGAGTACCTCTAGGATGTTTTGGTTTGCCTCCCTTTCCCACCTCTATCCATGGCTGCTCCCCGTCACTAGCAGGCCCAGTATCACCCTGGTCAACGCCGGGGAAGGCCTCGGAAGGCCTCGGACAGACCTCCGGAGCTGCCGGTGGGACGGGCGTTGCGGATTCCTGTGCACCCACAGCAGGATATTTCGATGCAGGAATCGAGACACTCTGTGGCTCACACGGCGGTGATGGAGCGGTCGGTTGGTGATCAGAAGGTGGGTCTGCTCGCTCGGCAGAAGGCAGCAACTGCAGTAAAATTCGCAAGAGATCACCATCAGTCATGTCGAGCAGGTCTCTGACCTTAGTGCCTAGGGTGATCTGACTCAAGCCTACACCGATTGGAGACGTTTGTGATCGTGAGATAGAGGAGGAGGAGGAGGCTGCCATGTCCCTGTAAGATACAGTGGGGTGATTTGCCTCGTATAACCTCTTGGCTTCAGGGAAAGGCACGCCGTTCTTTACTCTGATTGATGCTATTTGTTTCTCTTTCTGGTATACGTTACACTTTCGGTTCCATGCCGCGTGATTTCCCTTGCAGTTCACGTACTTGTCTGGTGTGTTACACTCGCCATCGTGCTCTTTCTCGCCACATTTGCCACATCGCGCATCAGCCCGACAAGACCTAGCCCCATGGCCGAAACGATGACAGCGAAAGCATCTGAGAGGGTCAGGTACAAAAATTCGGACGGGGACCGAGGTGTACCCAACAAAGATGCGGTCTGGAACTTTCTCTGAACTAAAGGTCAACACCAATGAGGCTGTGTTTGCCAATCTGTACACTTTTGTCACGCCCTCATCCTCTAACCCATCCATAATTTCCTTCTCGCTTAGGCCATGGAGCTCACGGCACGTCATAATACCTTCAGATCTCGGTTGGAATCTGAATGGCTGTACCTCAACAGCAACTTCACGCCTGACCTTGCTGTCTCCCTCTCTGGCCCAGAACGTAAGAGCGGAACACGACAATGCACGGCGCGCAGCGTCCACACTCTCATATTCGACAATAATCGAGCCGTCTCTCCTCTGCTGGCATGTTTTCACTCGACCCCAAGCCTCAACCGCATGTTTGCGCTGGAAAGAAGTTAGTTTTGTCAATGACATGTCTTTGCCTCTAAATATCACGCCGGGACTCGTAACATTGTTGTCGGTTCGGGATTCCTGCTGTATGTTGTTGGTGTTATTTGTTTCAGTATGTTTAAGGTTTTCCATGTATGATGTGTATGTCTCCGCCATCCTATGGTTGCCAAAATGATGGAACGTGATGACTGTAGGAGGGGCGACGATGCCGTAGCAGACCCAGCAGAGCCAGCTCACATCTGAACCTGGTCAGGCATCGCCTCCCCCCTTCCTCCCTCAGCCCAGAGTGAACGCGGGTCCGCTGGACAGGGGACGCCAGGCGTTGCTGGCGTAGCTAGGCCGCCCGCGGAGGCCTCGGGCGGCCCACCCCCGTTCCGATCATGACATCAAGGCCAAAGGGGGCGTGTTGGCACCCGCTGCAATAGGCTCCGAGCAAGGGGAGCCTCAACCCCCCAGGATCCTATCTACCAGTCGTCGGGGCATGGGCCGAAACACTGAAAGGAAGGATTCCGGCCCATGTGGGCGCTTTACACCCTTAAAACGGCAGCAGCACCTCAGAGATGAGGCTGCTAGTGCAAACTGAGCATCCGCAACAGAAATCAAATAAAGGAGCGGACAGAAACTAAATAAAATTAAATAAACAAGAGAACACAGGAAACCAGAAAACACGTCGCTGGAAAGGTGCTGGAAAGATCAGACCACAGCCAGCCACGGCACGACCGGGGAGACGGGAAAAAACTGGATAGGCAGGGAGTTTAGGACGGTAGGAATCAAGAAACGAAGATTTGTTAGGATTTGAAATAAGGAAGGCTCAGAAAGGATGAGGATGGCAGTTTCGATTTGGCCCCTTACCCGAAGGCGGGGGGCGAAACCCATCCTGCCAACTGGGGTCGCGGGTGTCGTCACATCCCGTACCCAATTATCCATGTGCCGGACAAGTCAGCAGGAGCAGACGAGTCCAGCAGATGGAAATCGGTCCCCCTGCGGGGTCGTGCTGTTGAGATAGTGCGAGTGTGTGGTATAGCAGTGACCAATGCGGAGTCGAGTGAGGCAGACCTCCTCCCTCCTATTTCGTCTGCAACTCGACTCCCATTGGCCAATGCGTGGTCTTAAACGCTTCAACGCACAGTCTGGCTCCGCCTCCCATCTCGACTGCCATTGTGAACGTATATTGATTGATTATTGGGTTTTAGGGGCGCGCCAACCTGCGAGGTCATATAGCGCCCATAACACTTCTCTGCAGTCAAAGCTTATAATTTTGTCTGTCTTTAGGGGAAAGTAAAGTCTCGTCTAAAGTGAACTAATATTTACATTAAAGAGTGATTCTTTCACATCGTAGTTATGATTCTCACTGCACGGATGCATGGTCACAGATTCAAAATGGTTTACCGCGCCGGCAGGCGCCCGGCGCGGGGCGCCGGGGCATCACTTCCGGCGCCCACCCCGCGCCAACGGACCCAGGGGCCCGGGGGCGCGGGGGCAGTCTAGACGCCGGACCTAAGCCCGGCGTCTAACGGAGGCCCTCCCCGTCGCTCCGAGACTTGAAAGGCCCCGGAGCGAAAGGGAGGACCCGCCAAATCGGCGCCAGGCGCCTATCAGCGCGGTTGACTACCACAACACACGCTTTTAATCAGGATCAAATATTATCGTAAAGTCAATTTCTCTAAGATAGGACAGCACCCGTTCAACCATACTGGAGTCCCGGCCGATCAATTCTAAGAGTGTGGACTCCTGCCGGTGCACGCCAAAATGCAAAGACCTGTGTCTAGCATATTCCGGGCACGAGACTAGCACGTGTCGGACCGACAGGGGCGCCGCACATCGCTGACATTGTGGTCGAGGTTCGCCGCATAACAGATATCGGTGAGTGGCCAGCGTGTGGCCAGTCCGCAATCGACACAACGCCACCTCCTCACGGCGGTTAGGCCGCAGCGAGAATGGCCACTCACCGATCTCAGGTTTGATAAATTTCAACTTGTTATTTATTATATTATTCCATTGTTCTTGCCATACACTGCGAAGGTGGGTACATATATATGGGTACAAATCTCTAGCGGGGATCCGTTGCGCACGCCTGCAGGGCCTACGGAAAGCACGTCGGGCCGCTGCGTCTGCCACTTCATTCAATTGTATTCCAACATGACTTGGGATCCAGCAGAGTGTTACATACTTTCCCAGTCTGGCGAGGCGGGTTAAGCGCAGGACAATGTTTAAAACAAGTCCATCACTTGGGTTGAAACCACTCACAGCTTGAATGCTGCTAAGGCTATCGGTGAAAATAACGTATTTCGTGGCATCACTAACTTCGATAAAGCATAGAGCCTTATCCAAGGCGGTGAGTTCAGAGGTGAAAACCGATGCAAAAGATAAAAGTGAGAAATTTCTTGTTACTGTATCCGTAACAAAAGCGCATCCCACTCCAACATCAGTTTTTGATCCGTCAGTGTAGAACGACACATGATCTGCATACTGTGCAATGTGTTCGAGCGCCAATTGTTTAAATTCAGTAGGGATAGTATCGGATTTGGTTTTCCCTGCGAGACTCATGTCGGTTTTTGGGCAGATAAGTTCCCAAGGAGGGATGTCTGAAAGCTCGCTATGAGTCACAACACTCGGCTGGATACCACTTTCGGCCGAGAAACGTTGGACGCGTACGCCCAGTGGGATTCCTCTTTGCACGTTCACAAACAGCCGTAGCATGTTCCGCGAGAAAACTGCGTCATATGTTGGGTGTGACGGAGACTGAGCCAGCTTACAGGCGTAAAGCTGCCCGAGCAGGCGCCGTCGCAATGCAAGAGGTGGTTCATTTGCTTCCACCAACAAGCTGGAGCACGGTGTTGTCCTAAACGCACCTGTGGCCACTCGGAGTGCACTATGGTGAATCGTATCTAAACAGCGTTTAGCTGATTCCGACGCAGAATCGTATACAAAACAGGCGTAATCCATCTTGGAACGAACAAGAGACCGATAGAGAATGAGAAGTGTCTTCCTGTCCGCTCCGTACGATAGACGAGATGCACATGTCAAGGCATTCAATGATTTAAAACACTTGTCACGTATATTCCTAATGTGTGCGTTGTATGTCAGCCGTTTATCAAACGTTACTTCGAGAAACTTTGCTGTCGGTTGGAAAGTGATAGTTTTACCGCGCAACGATACCATAGGTTCCGGACAGGTCCTGCGCCTGCGACAGAAATGAACACCAGCGGTTTTTTCGGTCAAAAAATATAATCCATTTTTACTACTCCAGCGTTCCAGATGGTTCACGGCCAGCTGGAGTTGACGTGATAGTGAAGATGTTGTTGAAGATGTTGTCCATATTGCAATATCGTCCACGAATATGGAACTCTGTATGGTTGATGGGAGGGATGTTGTGACGTCATTTATGGCTAAAGCGAAGAGACAAATACTTGAAACGCTCCCCTGTGGGATACCCTCTTCCTCATAAAATGCATTGGAGTACATGCCACCGATCCTGACGCGAAAAGTCCTATCAGTCAGAAAGTTCTTCATAAACAGACCCATCTGGCCACGAATACCACACTGATATAATTTTAACAGGATACCATGTCGCCACGCTGTGTCATAGGCGGCAATGGCGTCAAAGAACACGGCTCCAAGGTGTCGCCCCTCTCTGAACGCACATCGCACTGATGTATCCAGAGACACCAAGTGACCCACCGTGCTCCGGCCCTTGCGGAAACCGCACTGGTTGTTACTGAGAATACCTCGGCTTTCCAGATACCACATGAATCGCACATTCACCATTTTTTCGAAAAGTTTACACATGCAAGAAGTCAGCGATATTGGCCTAAAGTGTAAAGGGTCTGAGCCAGACTTGCCCGGTTTCAGAATAGGAATCACTATGGCTTCCCGCCACGCCGGAGGGAAATCGCCAGACTCCCACATCACATTAAATGTGGCAAGCAGTGCCCTCAGCGCATATTGCGACAAGGCTTTCAACATTTCATTATGTATAAGATCTGGTCCTTCAGCTACAGAACGAAGGGCACGGATCGCTGCCACCAGCTCGTGCATCGAAAACGGCTGGTTATAAGATGGCGTGTCAGTAGTGGTAAAGTCTATAGGTCTCTGTTCGGCTAAGTTTTTATGTCTCATAAATGTATTATCGTCTCTCAAGGAGCTACAGCGCTGTGCAATCGCATTGCCTATACAGTTAGCCACTTTACCTGGGTTGAATATTGTTCTGCCAGAAACGTTTGGTGTTGGAAGATATGTGGGGACCGACGTGCCGTCAATGCGGCGAATTTGGGCAAATACCTGGGACAATGGTGTACATCTATTCAGTCTGCTTACATACTCCCTCCAAGACTTCTTTTTAGCTTGTTTTATGGTGCGTCTGCAGGCGGCTCTGGCCTGTCTATAGATATTTAAGTTGTATAGCGTGGAGTTTCGTTTAAACTGTCGGTAGGCACGTCGTCGTTTACGAATAGCGTTCCGACAATCGTCGCTCCACCACGGAACCGGTGGCCGCTGCGGATATTTTGATGTTCGGGGGATACTGGCATGGGCTGCGTCTCGGAGTATGGTCGAAAACTCGTCCACTGTGAGTGGCTCTCCTGTCGACATGTTCTCTACGTAATCATCTACGAGAGAATTAAACAGGGACATATCTGCGTTTTTAAACTTCCACCGTTGCGGTCTCGTGCTTAAAACAGGTGCACCGTCACAGGTCACAAGAACAGGGAAGTGGTCACTTCCCATTGGGTCACTGTTTACTGACCATCTAAATGTAGCAGCCAGCTGAGGGCTGCAAATGCTCAGGTCTAAAGCTGATTCGCGACCAGATGGAGTGGTAAAATGTGTTGGTTCTCCTGTGTTTAAGACACATAAATTCTCATCTCTAATAAAACACTCGAGGTGTCGGCCCCGAGTGTTTGTACCTTCACACCCCCATGCAGTATGGTGCGCGTTAAAATCCCCCATGAGAAGGATTGGGGGTGGTAGTTCGGACATGAGCATATTTAATTCTGGCGAGGGCAGGTCTACCCCAGGGGGCAGGTATACGGAACATAACGTAATCTGCCGTCGATTGAAGTATATGCGTGCTGCGATAGCTTGTAGCCGTGTCTGGAGTAGGATCTGTTTTGCTGGTAGATTGTGATTTACTGCTAAAAGAACGCCGCCGTAGGCGACTGGGTTGCGTTGCATGTCTTTTCGGTACGTGCGGTAACCTCTGAGGAAAAATTGAGTCTCTTGTGACAATTTTGTTTCCTGCAGGCATATTGCTGCTGGTCCATGGTCTCTTATAATAACTCGCAGATCCTCAGCACTAGTCCGAACCCCACGGCAGTTCCACTGTATAAAGGTGTTCATGAGGAAGGTGGTAGGGAAGGGGTGCAGCTTATGTCCACACAGTAAAAAATTAAAACAGAAACGGGCTTACTAAGCAGATGTGCCGACCTAACCCTTCCAGGGAGGGCCAGTGCCCCCGGAAGGACCCTTGGCTGGTGCCGCGAAAGTCCCACCGAGCCGGTTACGTATCGGACCGCGGCCTCGTCCGCTTTCTAGCGAGGTACCGCGGGCTCGCGAGGTGTGGGGGTGGTCGGGAGGGCTCCCTGCCGGTCGTTTAACTGGGGACCTACCCCGCGAAGCAGCTTCAAAGTTCTTTCTGACCGCTGCCACCGTCGACGAAGGAGTCTGGGCGATAGGTGTTGGCGGTGGCTCAGTCTCTGATCGGGCCTGTGGCGGCGGCATTGCTGCAGTTGGGGGCGCTGATTCAGCGCCACAAACGGGTGGTTTGATGGGAGGCCGCATGCGGCGCCTCCCCGCGGGGAGGGCTTGCCTCCTTGTCCGACGACTGTCCAGCCGTCTGACCCTTCAGGGTCGGGGTGAGCTGAGGCTGAACCCTGCTCACACTCTGCCCCAGCGCTAGGCGTTGGGGGTGGGGGGTGGGGGCTGGGGGGCGGGGGTGGTCCCGCACAGCCCCGCTCCTCCATCAGTGGGGACGAAACCCCGCCTTCCAGCCTCGGCAGGAGCCAGAGGCGAAGAGATGGAAAGGGGAGCGTCGTTGCGCCCCCGCCCCCGTCCGTCAGTGAGGGGGCCGCGGAGGAGGTGCCGCCTCCGGCTCAGGTGCCGGGGCGGCGGGCCGGCGTGTGAACACCAGCCCCATCTTCCCCGCCAGGCGGCCAAAGTCGGCCACGGTTAGGGAACGGATGACCTCCTCCGCGGTCATCCTTGGGGGTTTGGTATGCCTGTAGAGGTTACCTGGGCGTAACTCTTCCGCGGGTGGGACGCCTCGTATGCTTCTCGGGCCTCGCGAAAACTGATCTGTTGTGTGGTCTTGATTGAGAGTATTTCTTTCTCCCTCAGGAGCTCTGGGCATGAGCGGTCTGCTACCTGGTGTGAGCCTCCGCAGTTAGCACACTTCAGTGTTTCGGCATCACACTCAGCGGTGCTGTGGTGTGCGGATGAACATTTTCCACAAATACGCTTGCCTTTGCAGGATCGAGCAGTGTGGCCATACTTTTGGCACATGAAACATCGCATGGGGCTTGGCACGAAAGGCCTCACCCCGACCCGTGAGTATCCCACAAATATGTGCTTCGGTAATTCATCTGTGTCAAAGGTAAGTATCAAAGTGTCTGTGTCTAGCATTATTTCTCCACTTTTCCTTCGAATCCTATGCACCTCTACAACTCCGAAGTCCTCAAGTCCTTCCACGATCTCTTCCTCAGACAGTCCTCTAAGCTCCTGACTACTGACCACGCCCTTCCTAAAGTTCTTTGTTCTGTGTGGCTCTACAGAGATTGCGATTTTACAGGTCTTTTTGGTTCCGCCTTCCTTCCTACTAAATGATAGTTCAGAGACTAAGAGTGCACGCTCAGCATCCTTTGTGTGCGCAAATTCTACCTCCAAAGACCCGTCGCGTTTCTATTTTCCCTAGACTATCAAGTGCCTCCTTTCGTTTGAAAGGTGATAGAAATGCCAGCGATGTGTCCAGACCTCGCATTACTAGGACACGAGGACAGGACGGATGAGAGATGGTTTTACGCGAACTAGGTGTCAGTGTCCGCGCAGTCCCTTCCCCTCTAGGGGGTTGGGAGATGTCAGCCTCCTGCTGGAGGTGGTGAGAGGGGTTTGTGGAGTTTGAAGAGTCCATAGGAAGATCATAAGGTTCCACCACCCACGTGCGCCCCCTTCCGACATCATCATCATTGGGTTTTAAGGGCGCGCCGACAACGAAGGTCATGTGGCGCCCATAACACTCAATAAAATGCATACAGAATGGCTTCAACAATCAACGTGGCTAAAAGTCTGTCCACAGTAAAAGGACGGCTAAAACGAAAAAAAAATATAGCACACACACACACACACTTAGGTCGGCGAGTAAATAACATTAAAGTCGATGCTTTTCAAAAACGATAAAATACTAGACAGTCCCACGGTTGGAAACTCGCCAAGAAGGGACTCCAAGGAGGGTGACCCTCCCAGGTGTCTAAACCGTTCAATTTCATAATCGCGGCAGTCAACAAGGACATGCTTGACACTCAGCGAGTCGCCACAGCGCGGACAGAGCGGAGGATCCTCTCCACTCAAGCGGAAAGAGTGGGTTGCGTGAGTGTGGCCAATTCGCAACCGCGACAAAACCACCTCCTCTCTCCTGGATCCAGCGCTGCTAGAAAGCCATTTCCCTAGTTTGGGTTTGACACTCCTCAACTTAGCCCCCCTGGGGTCCTCGTCCCATCGCCGCTGCCAGCTTCTCATTAAAAACTTCTTAACAGGCGCATACAGGTCAAAGAATGGAATATGAAGACCAGGGGGGACATCACGTTCTACTGCAGCCTTTGCAGCTGAATCGGCCCGCTCATTGCCGCTGATGCCACAGTGGCTTGGGATCCATACAAAATCGACATGTTTCCCCTTTTCCTTTAGAACGTGCAGCTTCTGTCTAATGAGAACTAAGAGAAAGGATGATGATGCGTTATAAAAATAAAAAGACCTCAATGCCTGTAGAGAGGACAGTGAATCGGTAAAAATAACGAATTGTCTCGCCCTCGACCTGGATACCTGATCTAAACAACGAAAAAGCGCATACAACTCGGAGGTAAAAACAGATGCCTCATGCGGCAAGCTAAAACACCTCTCGACACCCTCACCAACAAACGCACAACCCGTGCCACTGCCACTCTTAGAGCCATCTGTGTAAAAGCGGACGTGGTTTTCAAAAGACTCAGAGCAGAGATCCATAAACAACTGACGAATCAATTCAGGTGGCAAATCTTTGCACTGTTCGAGTAAATTCGTGTTTGTGTTGACTGCCGACACAATCCATGGTTCAACAGAAGCTATGTCATAATTTTCAACAAGGTCAGTATCAATGCCCGCCTCCGTCAACCAAGCCCGAACCCGTACCCCGGGGTGGCGGGCTGAAGTACGCGAGCCATTATCGATTTGACGAAGCTGGGCGTCACCAAAAAAGGTTTGATAAGTGGGGTGTTGTGCTGACTGTTTAATTTTTATTGCATAACGCATAGCGAGCATTCTTCGGCGGGTTTCAAGCGGCATCTCATCGGTGTCAACCAGCATACTAATTACTGGAGATGTACGAAACGCCCCAGTAATTATTCTAATGGCTTGGTGGTGAACAACATCGAGCATCCTTTTAGCGGACTGGGAGGCAGCCTCATAGACAACACAACCATACTCGATCTTGGAGCGGACGAGCGCCCTATATAACATGATTAACATTTTTCTGTCAGCGCCATATCTCATCTTCGTCAATACCTTGAACATATTGAGCGAATCGAAACACTTTTTACGCAGATCTTTCAGATGCGGCACATATGTGAGTTTTTTGTCGAGCGTTAAGCCGAGGAATCTTGTTTCTGCTACAACTTCAATCTGATTACCGTAGATGAACAATGTTGGATCTTCACAATAACCCCGTCTGTTACAAAAATGCATACACTTGGTTTTAGTACTTGAGAAGGTCAGACCGTTGCGTATGCTCCACTGCTGCAGGCGGTCGAGACCTAGTTGGAGCCGCCTCTGCGCAGCAGCAGTACTGGATGCCGTCACCCATATCGTAAAATCATCAACAAAAAGCGCGTGCTTTATACCGGTCGGGAGATCGTCTGCAATGTCATTAATCATGACTGCGAAGAGGGCTATGGAGCTCACCGAACCTTGAGCTATGCCGCTCTGTTGTTCGTACCGATTCGATAGAGTAGAGTTCACGCGGAACCGAAAATATCTATTTTTCAAAAAGTTCGAAATAAACCAACCCATGCGTCCTCGCACGCCCAGTTCAAAAAGCTTCCGCAGAATACCATGCCTCCATGTGCAATCGTAGGCACGCTCCACGTCAAAGAACACTGCGATAGTGTGGGCTTTCCGTAAAAACCCCTCCCGCACAGAAGCGTCGAGCCGAACAAGGTGGTCGATTGTGGAGCGGCCCTGGCGAAAACCACACTGGCTGCTACAAAGCAGCCGGTTGGATTCCAGGAACCAAACAAGACGCAGGTTAACCATTTTTTCGAACAGCTTGCCAACACATGAAGTCAGTGAAATGGGACGAAAGTCGGTGGGTGATAAACCAGTTTTTCCGGGCTTCAAAATAGGTACAATATGTGCCTCGCGCCACTGATCTGGTAAGTCATTATTATTCCAGATGTGGTTAAATATATTAAGCAGAGACGATAAAGATGAATCAGGTAACTGACGAAGCATACCGTTAGTGATTTTGTCAGGGCCAGGTGACACCGGCCTAACAGTAGAGAGTGCGGCTCTGAGCTCAGCCACTGAGAAAGGTGCATTGTAATGAGCGGAGTTATCATGCCCAAAATCGACCGGTTTTCTCTCTGCAATTTCACGAATTCGGGTAAAATGAGGATTTTGAGAAAAAACACGGCAACGGTCATAAAAAGCCTTCGCCATGTGCTCTGCCACGTCCTGGGGATTGGTTATCTTAATCCCGTTGGCCTCCAAAACTGGTGCAGACGGGGGACGATTCTTTCCTTGCATTCTTCGGATTTGGAACCAGACCTGAGTTGAAGGAGTGAAACGATTCACCCTGGACACATATTCTACGAACCACCTTCTCTTAGAGTTTAGAACAACACGACGCGCAAATGCCCTGGCACGCTTAAAATTCACGTGGTTTGTTCCTGTCGAGTGCCTGTTAAAAACTCTAAAAGCCCGTTTTCTGCTTAAAATCGCTGACTTGCACTCCTGGTTCCACCATGGAACAGGCGTGCGTTTTTGATTCCCAAGTGTCATGGGAATAAAATTTTTCGCAGCTGTAAGGATCATGCAATTAAAATTCTCAATAGCCTGAGTGGCTGAGGCCTCCGAGGTGGGGTCCACTGCACTGCACGCAGCCCCGAAACCTGCCCAGTCTGCCCGCCTTTCGTTCCAGCGCGGGAGGTTTGGTCCTGGAGTGCGAGGACGGTTCGGAGAGATAAGAATAGGGAAATGGTCACTTCCGTGAGGATCATCCAGGGTGCTCCAGTTTAGCTGGAAAAGAAGAGACGGAGAGCAGATGGAAAGGTCAATAGAAGAGAGGGAACCAGAGGGTAGAGTGATGTGAGTAGGACAACCGGAGTTGAGGACGCATAGGGAATTAAGATGAAGAAAACTCTCGACTGTGCGGCCTCGGGGACACGTGCAGCCGTCAGCTCCACCCCACACTGAGTTGTGGGCGTTAAAATCACCAAGCAAGAGAAATGGGGTGGGTAGCTGGTCGACTAAATTATGCAGATCATTTAAATTTAGATTGGTGCCCGGTGGTAGATAAACGGAACAAACTGTCAAATTGATAAAACCAAGATCTACCCGGGCAGCTACCGCCTGCAGCGCTGTATTTAAAGGGATACTGTAGCAGGGAGTGGCATGGTGCACAGCAACCATCACCCCTCCATATGCTATTGTTGAACTAAAAATATCCTTTCTAAAACTCTGGTAATTCCGAATGCTCAAAACAGCTCCAGGGGACAACTTTGTCTCCTGAAGACAAAAAACAGATGGGTTATATTCGGATAAGATATGCTGCAAGTCACTAAAATTTGAACGGAGTCCTCGGCAGTTCCACTGTAAAAATGTCATTTAAGCTAAAAGAAAACGGGCTTACTAAAAGGAAACGGTTCGACCTAACCTTTCCAAGGGGGCCCAGTGCCCCCGTATGAGCCCTTGGCTGGCCCCACGCTGGGGCCACCGATACGGTAGCGGACCGGACCGCGGCCTCGTGCGCCTTCTACAGAATGAGCACGGGCTCGTGCCCCCTTCCGACGAGGGTGCTACGAGGCGAGACGACGCACGGGCTGGCTATACGGGGGGAGACGCCGCCGTTACAGAGGGGGAAGAGACACTCACCAAACCCCCTGCCCCGACGACGGTCCCCCCTTGCACCTAGCCTAGACGACCCCGGGCGGGGCACGGACACCCCACCCTCCCCGGGTGAAGTTGGGACCTCACCCAAGGAGGGAGCGGCAGCCGAGCCCCACCAAAGACCGACAGACTTTTACAATGCTGCTACTCTTGTCGATGCCCTCAAGAGTTCCCCGCCCTTGCGGAAATCCAGACCAAAGTAGAGTGTTGCTAGAGGACGACGAACGAACACAGCGCCTCCCTCAGCTCAGCTACCAGGACTCCTTCATCCCGGGGTTACGGGTCGGTGCGCAGCTCACCTTAAAAAGACAGGCGCCCTCGCACGGCCTCATCGGAGCAGGCGACTACCACCTGCTCGTCACAACTGATTCCCGGCTGGTCCGAGAGAAGCGAGCCCCCCGGCCCGCAGGGCCGGCGATTAGAGGAATCCAATCGCCAGCCACACGAGCCGGAGGCCCACATACACCCAGACCATCCAGGAATCATAGGCACGTGCAAGGGACGCCCATGATACTGGGATAAAGTGGGTAACTGGGAAGTTATGGGTTGGAAAAGGAAGAGGGTCGGTCTGCGCTGTCCAGCCCAGACACGCGCCGCACGCGACCGAGGTGCCCACACTCAAGACGAGCAAGAGTGCACACACCCCCGCCACCCGCGGAGACACGCCGGGCCAGACAACGCAGACAGTGGGCAGGAGGGGTGTTTAGGAGTGGACAGAAAGGATACGGGTGGAAAGGCATGGAGAGACAAGGAAATAAGGAAAGAAGAGGAAAAGGAAGCGGCTGAACGAGACGGTGCATTGGAACCCATAGGAGCGGGTCCACCAACCTGAGAGCGGGAAGGGCCAACAGTAGGCTGGTCCAGGAAGGGGTTGGGTGTGGGGGGGTGGAGGGGGTTTTGTGTATGAGGTTGCCATGAGAGTGAGATTTATATTCAATCCACACGAGCACGTCCCCCTTCCAACGAGTGTGCTACTAGGCGTGCCGACGTGCCGGTGAATTATACGGGGGAGACGCCGCCGCTACAGAGGGGGAGAGAGACTCACCAAACCCCCCCTGCCCCGACGACGGTCCCCCCTTGCACCTAGCCTAGACGACCCTGGGCGGGGCCCGGACACCCCACCCTCCCCGGGTGAAGTTGGGACCTCACCCAAGGAGGGAGCGGCAGCCGAGCCCCACCAAAGGCCGACAGACTTTTACAATGCTGCTACTCTTGTCGATGCCCTCAAGAGTTCCCCGCCCTTGCGGAAATCCAGACCAAAGTAGTGTTGCTAGAGGACGACGAACGAACACAGCGCCTCCCTCAGCTCAGCTACCAGGACTCCTTCATCCCGGGGTACGGGTCGGTGCGCAGCTCACCTTAAAAAGACAGGCGCCCTCGCACGGCCTCATCGGAGCAGGCGACTACCACCTGCTCGTCACAACTGATTCCCGGCTGGTCCGAGAGAAGCGAGCCCCCGGTCGGTCTGGCTGTCCAGCCCAGACGCGCGCCGCACGCGACCGAGGTGTCCACACTCAAGACGAGCCAGAGTGCACACACCCCCCGATTAGAGGGATCCAATCGCCAGTCACACGAGCCGGAGGCCCACATACACCCAGACCATCCAGGAATCATAGGCACGTGCAAGGACGCCCATGATACTGGGACAATGTGGGTAACTGGGAAGTTATGAGTTGGAAAAGGAAGAGGGTCGGTCTGCGCTGTCCAGCCCAGACGCGCGCCGCACGCGACCGGGGTGTCCACACTCAAGACGAGCAAGAGTGCACACACCCCCGCCAACGGCGGAGACACGCCGGGCCAGACATCGCAGACAGTGGGCAGGAGGGGTATTTAGGAGTGGACAGAAAGGATACGGGTGGAAAGGCATGGAGAGACAAGGAAATAAGGAAAGAAGAGGAAAAGGAACAAGGAGTTGGTGGGATTTGAATTTAGGAGGGCCAAGAAAGGATGAGGATGGCAGTTTCGATTTGGCCTCTCGCCCGAAGGCGAGGGGCGAAACCCATCCTGCCAACTGGGGTCGCGGGTGTCGTCACATCCCGTACCCAATTATCCATGTGCCGGACCAGTCAGCAGGTGCCAACAAGTCCGGCAGATGAAAATCGGTCCCCTGCGGGGTAAATCATAAAAAGAGGACAGGAACTAGAAATAATCAACAAAATAAGAGAACAAAAACAAACAGGGGCTACATACTGGGAGGTGCAGGACAGAGCTGACCCGATCCAATACGGCTACCGACCAGGTAACAAAGGGCCCGGAGGGCAGACATCAGCATCACCACGGACCTCATCACCATGGCCGCCGGCGGCAGACGCCAACTCTAACCGACCGAAGTCGGAAGAAGTGGCGGCCGCCGGAAGGCCAGAAATGATGTCATCATCATCATCATCATTTGGTGTTTTAGGGCGCGCCGACAACAAGGGTCATGTGGCGCCCATAACGCTAGACAAGATATGTATAAAAGAGTTTCAACATCTCAGGGGCTTAAGGTGTGTCAAGGGTAAAATGTAAATACACCGCACGTGCTTCAACAAGTCAAAGAGTGAAAAGACAGGTGATTACGTCCTAGGATGTGAGTAAATGACATTAAATGAGACACTCTTTAAAAAAGCGGCAATAGCCGTGAAGTCCACGGTTGGATGCTCTCCAAGCAGCGAATCCAGTGAAGGCGACCCGTGAAAGTATCGCTGTCTCTCAACCTCAAAATATCGACAATCCACAAGAACGTGGCGCACAGACAGGCGCTCCCCACAGCGAGCACACTCCGGCGGGACATCTCTACAAAGTAAAAATGAATGTGTTGCGTGGGTGTGGCCAATGCGGAGCCTAGAGAGGATCACCTCCTCCCTCCTTGAACTCGCAGAACCTGAAAAGCCCTTACCGATCAGCGGTTTCAGGGCCCGAAGCCTCTGACCCTTTGGGTCCGTATCCCACCTGTCCTGCCATAATTTAGTCACGTGTTTTCGAATATGTGGGAACCAATCAGAGCAAGGGATCCGAAGGCCCGATGGTACGGTGCCCTGTGCTGCCTGCTTTGCAGCGAGATCGGCGCGCTCGTTTCCAACGATACCTGAATGACTGGGGACCCAGGCTAGTATAACTTGCTTTTTCTTGACATGCGTTCGGTGAAGTCTGTGTCTGATTTCATCTAGATAAAATGATGATGACGACTTAGTTCCGAAACACTCGAGGGCCTGTAGCGAAGATAGAGAGTCAGTGAATATAACACATCGGAGCTGTCTCGATAAAAGAATAGCGTCCAGGCAGCGTAGAATGGCGAATAACTCCGCAGTGAAAACCGAAGCAGCAGACGGTAGAGTGAAACACCTTGCAACATCATCACTTACAAAGGCACATCCGACACCATCCTGACCCTTCGATCCATCCGTATAAAAGAGCCTGTGGTTTGGATAGGAAGTCTGACAGTGCTCCAGAAAAACCTGTTGTGAGGCTACCGGAGTCAAATATCTGGTTTTTGAGACCAGGCTTGTGTCTACCGTTGGCTCAGCTACCATGCAAGGTTCGATGGACGGGGCCTGAAAAAGTTCCACCTGTTCCAAGTTAACTTGGGCGTCATCAAGCCAGCTAGCTATCCTGTAATCTGCGTGCCGGGCATACTGAGGATAGTGTTCAATTTGACGCCGTTGTTCATGTGAGAACAGCTTTCGGAAGGTTGGGTGATTTGGGAACTGAAAAAGTTTTAGGGCATACTGCATGCCATGCATTCTGCGCCTTAGGTCCAACGGCATCTCACTTGCCTCCACGAGCATACTGGAGGTGGGAGATGTGCGAAAAGCACCGATTATTATCCTGATGGCGTGATAATGAACTGTGTCTAGCATGCGTTTAGAGCTTTCCGTGGCGGCATCATATACTATGGAACCATATTCTATTTTAGATCGGACCAAAGATCTATATAACATAAGGAGGGTTTTCTGGTCCGCGCCATACTTGAGCTTGGTCAAAACTTTAAAGATATTTAGGGCTTTGAAACATCTATCCCTTAGATCCTTGAAATGTGGCACGTATGTTAATTTCCTATCAATGATTACACCGAGAAAGCGGGTTTGTTCTACTACATCTATGGCTTGTTTATACATTGTTAGGACAGGATCAGTGCAATCATTTCGTTTACGACAAAAATGTATGCATTTTGTTTTTTGCATTGAGAACTTCAAACCATTCTGTCCGCTCCATCGTTCCAGCTTATCCAGAGCAATCTGCAACTGCCTCACGGCCGATAGTGTGGATGATATCGTGACCCAAATAGTAAAATCATCGACAAAGAGGGCTGTGTTTACATTCGGAGGGATACCATTTGCTATATCGTTGATTGCAATTGCAAACAGCGCAACAGAGAGGACGCTGCCCTGCGGTGTTCCATTTTCTTGTGTGTATTCATCAGATTCTGATGTGCCAACGCGGTATCGAAAACGTCTGTTCTTAAGAAAATTGGACAGAAACCATCCCAAGTGACCTCGCACACCTATATCGAAGACCTTCTGCAGGATACCGTGCCTCCAGGTGAGATCGAATGCTCGCTCAATGTCAAAAAGACGGCAATTGTGTGCTGCTTTCTGCTGAAGCCTTTCCGGATAGACAAGTCTAAAGCTAAGAGGTGGTCAATGGTGCTTCGACCCCTCCGGAATCCGCATTGAATGTTCGACAGTAGATTATTGGTCTCCAAAAAAGACATGAGGCGGAGGTTAACCATCTTCTCCAGCAGCTTGCAGACGCAAGAGGTCAGTGAAATTGGGCGGTAGTCCCCAGGTGAGCTACCTTCCTTACCAGGCTTCAGTATGGGGACAACAACCGCGTCTCGCCATTGCTCGGGGAAGTCATGTTTTACCCAGATGTGGTTGAAGATGTGGAGTAGAGATGCTAATGAGCTGTCAGGAAGATGGGAAAGCATTTCATTTCGAATAGTGTCAGGCCCAGGTGAAACTGGCCTAACAGAACGAAGTGCTCCTTTCAGTTCACGCATTGTAAATGGAACATTGTATGAGGCAGAATGGTTATGTCCGAAGTTAACATTTGTTTGCTCTGCTCGTCCGCGTAAGCGCCTGAAGCTATCGTCCTGGACATGAGAGCTACATCTCATGCTGAAGGCTGCCGCCATACGGTTCGATACTTCTTTTGTGTCAGTTATTTTGATGCCGTTATCATCTAATACGGGTGTGGATGTGGATTGTGACCTACCCTGAAGTTGTTTTACTCTGGTCCAAACCTGTGTAGTTGGTGTAAATCTATTCACGGTACACACATACTCCAACCACCACCTCCGCTTGGCATTTAACACAATGCGACGAGCGAGTGCTCGGGCACGCTTGAAGGCTATAAGGGTCGTGGTTGTCGTACTCCTCCTAAGAACTCTAAAAGCCCGCTTTCTACTTAAAATGGCCTGCTTGCACTCGTGGCTCCACCAGGGAACAGGCGTTCGCCTGAGTTTGCCAGACGTCATGGGTATAAAAGTCGCTGCGGCCTCCAAAATCATGTTGTTAAAGTCTCTTACGCTCTGAGTAGCCGAAGTCGCAGAGGAGAGGTTCACCAAACCACACGCACTCTCAAAGCCAGTCCAATCTGCCCGCCGTGTGTTCCATCGTGGAAGATTTGTTCTGCAGACGGATGTCCGGGTTTGTGAGATGATAATAGGGAAGTGGTCGCTACCGTGTGGGTCATCTAGAGATTTCCACCGGAGCTGGGCTAAGAGAGACGGTGTACAAATTGAAAGGTCTATAGCAGAGTGATTTCCAGATGGAAGAGATACGTGGGTGGGGCGACCGGTATTCAAAAGACATAGTGAGTTTAGGTGGAGAAAGCGTTCAAGTGTTCGACCTCGAGCACACGTACGGCCCCCAGCCACTCCCCACGCGGCGTTGTGGGCGTTGAAGTCGCCCAATAACATATAAGGGGTTGGGAGCTGATCAACAAGGCTGTTCAGATTATTTATGTCAGTGTTACCTCCCGGTGGTAAGTAAATGGAACAAACTGTCAGCTTCATAAAACCCAAGTCGGCCCGGGCTGCCACAGCCTGCAAGGTACTTCTTAAAGTGATTTGATGACATGGTATGGATGTGTGGACAGCTAACATCACTCCACCGTGTGCTATTGTGGTGCTAAATACGTCTTTTCGGAATATATTGTACTGTCGAACTGAAAACTTACCACCTGGACGCAGCTTAGTCTCCTGGAGGCAAACAACAGATGGATTGTAAGCAGATAAGAGGCTCTGCAGGTCCGAAACGTTTGAACGAAGGCCTCGGCAGTTCCATTGTAGAAATTGTGCCATTTATTTAAAAGAGAACGGGCAAAGATTTACTGCGGGCGACGACGGGTCTGTCTAACCTTTCCACGGGGGCCAGAGCCCCCGGGTGGACCCTTAGCTGGTCCTGCCCCCGGGCCACCGAGCCGGTTCCGAACCGGACCACGGCCCCGTACACTCTCCAATGAAGTTCCTCGGGCACGCGAAGTTTGAGGATGGCTGGGAGGGCTCTCAGCCGGGCGCTTCACTGGGGACCTACCCCGTGAAGAGCTCTCAAAATTCCTCCGCACAGCAGCCACTGTGAAGAACGGAGTTTGGGAGGGGAGATGCGATGGCGTTGGCCCGGTCTCTGCTGTAGACGATGGCGCAGATGCAACCGGAGGCGCTGGAACAGCGCCCCCAGCGGGTGGTTCAATGGGGGACGGCGGGCGGCGCCTCCCTGTGGGGGGAATGCTTGCCTCCCCGTCCCACAACTGTCCAGCTCTCTAAGTCGGCCGAGGGCTCGTGGCTGGACGAGTGACCAACAGGCGCCGCCTGCTGGTGCTCAGGGGTGGGGCCATGGCCCCGCCCCACACCCCGGCAGGAGCCGAGGACGGGGGGATGGAGTCAGGAGCGTCGCTCCGCTCCCGCCCCCCTCCTCGTAAGGAGGGAGGTTGTGGAGGAGGCGCCGCCTCCGGCTCGGGAGACGGAGAGGCGGGCTGGCGTGCAAACACCAGCCCCATCCTCCCTGCCAGGCGAACAAAGTCCGACACTGACAAGGATCGGATGACCTCCTCCGGGGTCATCCTGGGAGGGGCCAAGGCCCCAGTACCGACAGCTTGAGCGTATGATTTCCGGGGGTGGGTGGCCTCGTAGGCGTCCCGAGCCTCCCGGAAGCTCATACGCCCCTTCACTTTGATGTTAATTATTTCTTTTTCTTTTTTAAGAGTGGGGCAGTTGCGATCATATGCAGCGTGTGCGACTTGGCCTTGGCCACAGTTGGTACAGAATGGGGTTTCAGCGTCACAGGATGTCGACTCGTGCTCCTTGGAACCACAACGTCCGCAGGTTCGGGTACCTCTGCAGGATGAAGTAGTGTGTCCGTACCGGTGGCACGTAAAACATCGCATTGGATTGGGAACGTACGCTCTGACTCTCTCCTTAACATATCCTACCGTCACCGACTCAGGCAGATCGACTCCATCAAAGGTAAGTATTATTGAGTTTGTGTCTTGCATTTCTCCTGCCTTCTTAATCCTGATCCTTTTCGCTGTCACAACACCAAAACAACTCAGTCCCTCTACAATCTCCTCATCACAAACTCCGGCCAAGTCGAAGCAGTTGATCACTCCTTTGACAAAGTTCTTTGTTTTGTGCGCTTCGATGCAAACAGAAATGATGTGTCCGCGGCGATTCGACGACGTGCCCTCCAGGGCTGACTGGGGCCCCGGGCGCGTCACACCTCGTTGCTCCAATCTTTACTTGCCGGACGAATCCGGCAAGTGAAGATCGGTCCCTTGAGGGGCTCGGCGTGCGAGGCCACTTGGGGTGGTTTATTTCTAATATTCCGAAAAATAGGTATTTTAGATTTCGCGTAAACTCAGTCGTATCGGATTGGCATCAGCAGCAGAGTAGCATAGCCCAGGATTCTGCGATATTCATATCCTTGTTTGCAGTTATGACCAATGATATTGCAGACACTTCCCGCAAACATACGTCACGTGTTCTTCGTTAAAGACTTCACAATATGTGTGACAGTGTCTACTACAGCAGCTGCGCAGAGGCGGCTGCAGCTTGTCCTTGACATATTGCAGCAATGGATCACACGCAATGGACTGAAATTTTCAAGTTCAAAGACATAGTGCATGCACTTTTATAATAGACATTGAGACTGAATACCCGATTTTGTAAATTCGTGGAAATCCGAGCGACGTTGTAGCAGAAACCAGATTTATCAAGGCTCACACTCGATAAGCTTTCATATGTGCCACACCTGAAGGATTTCCGCAAAAAATGTTTCAATACGCTGAAAATACTAAAGGTGTTGACGAGGATGAGATACCGTGCAGATAGAGAAATGTTTCTCATGCTATACACGTTATACGCTTATCGCCTATATATACGTTATGCGCACGTTATACGCTCATTGTTATACGCTACGTTATAAGCTTCTTATGCTGTATAGATCACTTATTCGTCCGAAGATCGAGTACGGCTGTGTCAGAGCCGCATGACGAAATCCATGGAGCGAAGCGGATTGAGATTTCTCAAGAGGCTCTATTCTGGCCGTTTGGCGGTTCTGACAGTTGATACCAGGGCTCTGCAATTGTGTAGGGTGATTGCCCTTTTACGCTAGACGCCCAAACTAAGGCCCCCGAATTTAAATTCAAAATTGTTTTTGAGAAATTTTGGAACAAATGTTTTCAATTTTGCATTTTATCATTTTTATTTCTTAAGCGACGAACTTGAAATTTGCCTCCTTTTGAATAAGCAACAAGGCCACCTAAGAAAAAAAAGTTCGAACTGGTCCGACAATATTTATTACGCCAAAACGCAGTATTTCGAGTACAAGCAAAAAGATATTGAAATTTGACAGCCGACTTGTAAGCTCGAAATGTCAGAAGGCACGCTTCAGTTAGTTTAAAGACAGCCACGTGGAGGCAGCTACGTCAATTTTCTTGTGCTTAGGCATAGTTTCCAGTGGAAAACGTAAAATTCTGACCTAGTTTTTGCCATTTTGCCCGAGGACTACATTTTTGCTCATTTCATTTAAATCTTAATCTCTCGCGATCTAATGCGCCGATTTGACTTTTCATTTCAAATAATGAAAGAACATTGCTTCCGCCTGATAATATTCATCATCATTGTTGGGGTTTTTGGGCGCACCGACAGCTGGGTCATATGGCGCCCATAACATTAAATGAAGTACTGTGAGGGCTGCAACAGGTCAGGTGCTAATAAAAAGGAGGTTTATACGTAAAAAGTACTAACCCTGTGGTGTTACCATTTGTGTGTGTCTGCTACATAAATGAAGTGAGAAAAAAAACTACGAGGGTGAATAAATGACATTGAATGCGATACTCTTTAAAAAAGCCGATATTGTTGCCACATCGACTGACGGCGACTCAACAATAAGGGACCCGAGTGAAAAATCTGCGGGGAAGTGAGCCCTCCTCTCAATCTCAAAGTCCCGGCAGTCAGTGAGAACATGCTTAACAGAGAGGTGTTCCCCACATCGCGGGCACTCCGGTGGCTCCTCTCCTCTCAGAAGGAACGAGTGAGTGGAGTGAGTGTGTCCTATACGCAATCTGGCTAAAACAACCTCGTCCGTTCTGCACCTGGCATTGGCCGATGACCACGCGCCGATCCTGGGCTTCATAAGGCGCAATTTGGAGCCCTTGGGATCATTGTCCCATCTCCGTTGCCAAGACTCGAATGCATACTGCCTGATGGCAGGGAAACAGTCAGAATAAGGCACTTTTATTCCTGACGGCACGATACCCCGTGACGCATCCTTCGCCGCAGTGTCACATTGCTCATTGCCAGGCACTCCCACGTGGCTGGGCACCCATGCCAGTGTTAATTGTTTTTGTTGGCAGTGTGCTCTGTGCATCTTATTCCGAATAAGTTCCAGAATATAAGACGATGAGGGGTGAAAATCAAATGATGTTAGTGCTTGCAAAGACGACAATGAGTCAGTAAATACAACGTATTTGCGTCTCCTCGACCGTAACACCTGGTCTGATTGATTGATTGATCTGGTCTAAAACTCGGAAGATAGCGTAAAGTTCAGCAGTAAAAACTGATGCTGTCACAGGGAGTGTATAACGTTGTTCAATTCCATCACTTACATACGCACATCCGACACCGCTCTCCGTCTTAGATCCGTCTGTATAATATATCTCAAAACCTGAATACATGTCATTTACGTGTTCCCAGAAAATCTGCCGGACCGCAACAGGCGGCAGATTCTTGGTCTTAACAAGCAAACTGGTGTCCACCTGAGGCTCTGGGAGAGTCCATGGTTCTAATAAGGGATTCTGGAAAGTCTCAGCCTGTTCACAGTCAACTCCTGCTTCCCTCAGCCACGCTCCAATTCTGAGACCAGGGTGTCTGTTTCTGGATAGATTTTCTTCCGAGTGTCTGATGTCATCAGAGAATAGCTTACTGTATGTTGGATGGTTTGGAGACTGTTTTATTTTTTAGAGCGTATTTCATCGCAAGGACACGACGTCACAAGTCTAACGGCATCTCGTTTGCCTCGACGAGTATGCTGGCGGTAGGCGATGTGCGGAATGCACCGATGATAATTCGAATGGCATGGTGATGTATGGTATTTAGCATAGATTTTGCTGTCTCCGTGGCTGAATCGTATACCATGCAGCCATATTCAATTTTTGATCGGATTAGCGATCGGTACAACATCAAAAGTGTTTTTCTGTCTGCACCATACTTTAACTTAGTTATAACCTTCAGAATGTTCAGATCCTTGAAGCACCTTTCCCTTACAACCTTAAAGTGGTTTATATAAGTCAACTTAGAGTCAAAAGTCAGGCCCAGGAACCGTGCATGTGCGACTACCTGGATTCTTTCTCCATACATAGTTAATGTGGGATCATCACACGGACTGCGTCTGCGGCAAAAATGTATACATTTCGTTTTTGTCGTTGAGAATTGTAGACCATTTTTGGAGCTCCACCGCTGCAACTTTGTGAGTCCGAGCTGTAGCTGCCTTTCTGCAGCGGCTGTGGACGACGCCGTTACCCACATGCTGAGTTATTTGGGCTTAAGGGGCGCACCAGCCTGGCAAGGCCATATAGCGCCCAAAACAGTACAGTCGCTAAAAGTGTTCCATCTGGAACAAGAAGAACGCCTGATTCAGAGACTCATTACCCCTTTCGGTGTCAATACTTCGCTGTGCGGGTGAATGGCAAAGCAAACAGAGAAGTGCACACACTACTAACATCAGTCCCTCCTGTACTGAAAAAACCGACACCCCACAAGATCCACCAGGTAACGCCGCGCAGAGAGCGCCCGGCACGAGGCGTCGGGGCGTCAGTTCCGACGCCCACTCCGTACCCCCGGACCCAGGGGGCCCGGGAGTACGGAGGAGTCCCTGAGTCCGCCCGGGCGCCCAGCAAACAGCTGGGCACCCAGGCGGACTCCCCCTGCGCTGCCCTCCTACGGAAGACGAGCGCAAGCCACATTTTCATGTGATCCACGCCCGCCCCCCGCCGGACGGCAGTGTAGTCCCAGCACGTGGCGTGAGACTCCACAGGGGGAGTCGGGCGCTCCGCGCCAGGCAGGCCTCCGCGCAGCGTCACCCGGAGGACCTCCAGGGTATGTGCACAAGGCATTAGGCTACAGTGTGCCAAACAGTGTTCATCTGAGATCCTCACAGAGCATGTTATGCTTAACCAGGGTCATAGATGATTCTAAAATTGATGGCCTTCAGGAAAGTCAGCACTTGTTCGATCAAACGGGAGTCGCGACCAACCATCTCTGACATAGCAAAAGGCTCCTGTCTCTCGCCAAAGTGTGTGGTTCTCTCTCCGTTATACCCAGGGCAGGACGTCAGCACGTGCCTGACTGACAAGGGTGCACCGCAAAGCAGGCAGGGCGGCCTCGCTTCCCCACAAAGGAGGTAACGATGGGTGGCCAATGTATGGCCGGTACGTAATCTGCAGAGGGCCACCTCCTCTCGCCGATGCACACTGCCACTCACCGAGTTCAGGCTTTATCTCGAACAGCTTGTTGCTCGCAAGCACCTCCCATGACTGCTGCCAGGCCTTGCGGAGGTGATACAATAGATGAGGGAATAAGTCCCTGGCCGGGATTGGAAGTCGACGTGAACATGTTCTTTCCGCTGCACGCTTTGCCGCTGCATCTGCTGCCTCATTACCTCCTATTCCTACATGGCTGGGTATCCAACACACCTGAATCTTCTTTTGATTTTTCAGTAAGGCCTGGGTTCGCCACATAGCAGGTATCGGTGAGTGGCCAGACAATGGCCAGTTCGCAAACGGCAGAGAGCCACCTCCTCACGGCGATGGGAGCGCATAGAGGACAGCCACTCACCAATGTTGGGTTTTATTACCCTAAGCTTGTTATTTGTTTGCTCCTGCCATTCCTGTTGCCATACATTGCGAAGGTGACCAGATATATGTGGGAAAAGATCTCGAGCAGGAATCGACTGTCTTCTTCTACAGGGTCTCTGAGCAGCTCGCCGGGCTGCAGCATCAGCCGCTTCATTCAGTCGGATACCGACATGACTCGGCACCCAACAGAGGGTTATATCCTTACCCTGTTCGGCGAGTCGAGCTAGGTGGAGAACAATCTTTAATACGAGCCAGTCACTTGGATTAAAGGCACTCAAAGCCTGGACACTACTAAGACTGTCGGTGAAAATTACATTTCTGGTGTCGTCACTGACTTCTATGAAACAGAGAGCTTTGTCTAATGCAGTAAGTTCCGAGGTAAAGACAGATGAAAAAAGTGACAGTGAGAAATTTCTAGTCACTGAGTCAGTCACAAAAGCACATCCCACGCCGAACTAAGTTTTCGATCCATCGGTGAAAAACTGGACATAATCTGCATATTTTGCGATGTGTTCGAGGGCTAAATATTTAAGTTCCAAAGCAGCCGTGTCAGATTTTGTCCTGCCTGCAAGGGTCGTGTCAGCCTTTGGTGGTATTAGTTCCCATGGTGGGATATCCGAGAGCTCGCTGCGACTTATGATACGGCGTTGGATACCACATTCGCCCGAGAGGCGATGCACACGCACACCTAGAGGGAGTCCCCTTTCGCTGTTCACAAACAAACGCAGCATGTCATGCGAGAAAACGGCGTTGTACGTGGGATGGGGCGGAGACTGGGCCAGTTTGTACGCATAGCGCTGTCCCAGCATGCGTCGTCTCATTGAGAGGGGTGGCTCGTTAGCCTCCACCAGCAGGCTGGCGCGTGGTGTGGTCCTAAATGCTCCTGTAGCTACTCTGAGTGCGCTATGATGGATCGTATCCAGACACCGTTTGGCTGATTTCGATGCAGAGTCGTAGACGAAACAGGCGTAGTCCATCTTGGAACGGACAAGGGACCGATATAAAGTGAGAAGTGTTTTCCTGTCAGCTCCGTACGATAGACGAGATGCAAATTTTAGGACATTTAAGGATTTGAGACACTTGTCACGGACATTCCTAATGTGTGTGCTTTAAGTTAGCCGTTTATCAAATGTCACCCCGAGAAATTTTGCCGTCGGTTGAAAAGGGATAGTTTTGCCGCGCAACGATACCGTTGGTTCCGGACAGACCCTGCGCCTGCGACAAAAATGGACACCCGCAGTATTTTCAGTCGAAAAGTATAGCCCGTTTTTTCTACTCCAGCGTTCCAGACAATTAACGGCCAGCTGGAGCTGACGGGAAAGTGCCGGCGTTTTTGAAGCCTTTGCCCATACTGCGATGTCGTCCACGAAAATGGATGCCTGAATGGAAGGTGGGAGTGAATGTGTGACGTCATTTATGGCCAGAGCGAAGAGGCAGATACTCGAGACGCTCCCCTGCGGAATGCCTTCTTCTTGGTAAAAGGTGTTTGAGTATGTACCACCTACTCTGACACGGAACGTCCTATCAGTCAAAAAAATTTTCATAAAGAATCCCATCTGACCTCTGATACCACACTTATGCAACTTTAAAAGGATACCATGTCGCCACGCTGTATCATAAGCGGCAATGGCGTCAAAGAAGACGGCTCCCAGGTGACGCCTCTCTTTAAATGCAATTCGCACTGAGGTGTCAAGTGATACCAAGTGGTCCACCGTACTGCGGCCTCTACGAAACCCACACTGGTTGTTATTGATGATGCCCCGGCTTTCCAAATACCAAACGAGTCTTACATTCACAATTTTTTCGAACAACTTGCACATGCACGACGTAAGCGAGATCGGCCTAAAGTGCGAAGGGTCCAATCCAGATTTACCAGGTTTAACCCATTAACGCCCAGCGGGTCATTTTTGTCCTCTGACTTTGACAGGCTGCAGAATCGGTACCAGTGAAGTGATCTTAATGTTTATGATATGGATGTGTGTTTCAGAGCGTGGACAAGCTGGAAAAATACATTTGAAAATTCTAGGTTTTTATGGGACGATTTTGGTGGAACTTATTTTGGCAAGGTTTTGGTCAGCGTGAGATAGCTCTGTCATCATCATCATCTTTGGGGTTTTCGGGCGCGCCGACAGCCAAGGTCACATGGCGCCCATAACATCGCGAACAAACACTCCGGGAGGCTAAAGCAGGGAAAAACACACACACACAACAACGTAGTCCTCCTAATACATGTTAAACATGTGATCCATCCACCAACGTCTGGCTAATCAGTAGATAAAAGGGAGAAAAAACTCCTCTTGGTCACTTGAATAGACCACTACATCAATGAGGTTACTTCATAAAAACTGTACAGACACCCAGCTACGAAGGAGAGTTTATCTATATTATATTATCTATACTATATTTTACTATGGCCAATATACAAGAGGAAATAAAACACTTCACAGAACTGCAGCAAAAGCGATGCGCATTGGGCCGCTGAGTGCGGTGACAGCGCCGCCCGGGAGCCGGCCGCGCAGTGCCAGCCGATGTCCCAAACGCCCAGCGGGTCATTTTTATCCGGTGTCATATCTCAGAATCTAAAAGTGGTATCGATTTAAAACTTTTGGAACATCTTATTGGGCATATTCTAAGCATAGGAAAACATTTGTTTCGCCAATTTGAAAGCTGGAAGTAGGTGCGGGCGTTAATGGGTTAAGGATTGGTATCACTATAGCCTCCCTCCACGCCGGTATAAATTCGCCGGACTCCCACACCATATTGAATGAGGCCAGCAGTACCCTGAGTGCGCTCTGCGATAGTGCTTTAAACATATCATTGTGAATTAAATCCGGTCCCTCGGCCACTGGGTGGAGTGTAATAGCAGCGGTGCGGTGGCCGTACATTTAGCGCACGAGGAAATACTATTTTTGCTGTGAAATGAAGTTATTGGATGTTGGGGGACGGCGAGTGAATTGGCTGGTGGAATGTGAGAAAGAATGATGGTGTAGGACAAAGTGTTGTAGTAACTTGTGGGAATCCGACGTCCGACTCAAATACGATTTTCCTTTTATACTCTATCTTTTTCGTATATTCTCAGCGACTTACAAGCTATTTCGGCAAAAAAGGATGGCCTCCCCGTCTTTTGATGTAAAGCTCATCCCAGAGTACGATGGCGCTGGCGATGTGGTAGATTGGCTGGAGAAAGTGGAAATGGTATGTGAACTGCAGTCTCCTGCAGCAGACCAGCTCATCGTCATACCTTTGAGGTTGAAGGGGGCGCATCAGCGGTGTATCGGCAGCTCTCGGTCGAAATCAGGAAGGACATAAGCCAGTTGAAATCTGCGTTGCGACGCGCTTTCGCTGCTGATAGGTTTATCGCCTATGAAGATTTCATTCACCGTAAGCTTCAAGATAATGAATCCGTAGATGTGTACCTTGCTCATTTGAAGCACACATCATCTCTTTTGGTGGGCTCACAGAAGAAGGATTGGCATGCGCATTGGTCTCAGGCTTGCCAGATACGGTCAAACAGATTCTTCGAGCGGGGGCTCGGATGGAAACGCTCTCACTCTCTGAACTTGTAGACAGAGCCAGAGCCATTTTGCGTGAGGAAGGTGCCACGACTGTTGTGTCGGCAGCGTTAAGACACACTGGACTCACGAAGTGCGTTTCGTGCAAAAACGCCCGTCAGCAAACGAAGCAGCCGCTTAACAGAGGTGTTGGCGGTATACCATTTTCCAGGCATCCGAATAAGGAAGGGCAAACAATTCGCTGCTACTGCTGCAGTGGATGGGGTCACATCGCTGCACAGTGTCCCAGCAAGCGAGACTCGGGAAACGAGAGCCGAGAAGAGGGACATGCGCCGGCCTCTTCTCGGGACTAAGGTGGAATGGCGCGCTGCCTGTGAGGCGGTTAGAGGTACAGGGGTTTGAATCAGAAGTCTTGATAGACACAGGATGCACACGAAGTCTAGTTCACACTTCTTTGTGCACGGAGTGGAAAAGCTGTGCTATAAACATGGTGACAGTCAGTGGCCAGTATATGGACTGCGTAGGAACGGCAAGGGTGCAGCTGTCCATTCCCAGGGTTCAATCAGTGGTTTTGAACGCCGTTGTAGTGAGGGAGAAACCTTTGGGGTTTTCAATGATTCTGGGTATGGATGGCCTGCAGGCTTTTGGAGGAGTCACGGTGCGCTCGCCCACCGATGTTTGCTTCTTCAGCGAAACAGACACATGTGCTGGCATGGGTGCCGGACAGGAAGATCAAACAAGCACAGAAACGGAAGCGAGACAAGAGCTCGCAGTAGAAAAAGAAGATTTCTGCGCTAAGTTTGATCAAGACCAGAATTGCTGGGTCGTTAGCTGGAAGTGGGCGGAAGGTTCAGCACCGGCTGCCCTGAAGAATAATGTACCGCAATATGCAGTGCCGGCCAATGGCAAGGCGTGTCGTTCAGAGCTGTCAGATATGCCAGTCAATAGATCCCGCGCCAGTCAAATGGAAGCAGGGCCAGCTGAGTGTCGAGGGGATATGGCAGCGTCTGGGGATAGATATCACCCAATACAGAGGTCGGTCATTCTTGACACTCATTGACTGTGGGCCGAGCCGGTTTGCGATTTGGCGTCCGCTCAGGCTGAAAACCACTGCTTTCGTTGTTGAGCAGCTACATCAGATCTTTCTGGAGAGAGGCGCTCCACAGGAACTTTTGGTCGATAACGACCCCGCCTTTCGGAGCCGCCGGTTTGAAGTGTTTGCTGCTGAGTGGGACCTGCAAGTGAGGTTTCGGTGTGCCCACCTTCCATCGGGAAATGGAATCGTCGAGAGAAGTCATCGCACCATAAAGACGATCGCTGCAAGAAAAAACTGCTCTCTTGGAGAGGCAGTTTTTCTCTATAATAATGCTCCTCAGGACAACAAAAACGAGGAATCAACCCCAGCTAATCAACTATACAAGTACAGGCTGAGAGCACATCCATTGGAGAAAAATTCCGCAGGTTCACAAGGATCGCACAGATCGGACGCTCGGCCTCCCAGACGCGATTCCTATGAGGTGGGTGACACTGTCTGGGTGCGGCCCCCCGGAGCGAGGTGCCACACACAGTATGCCAGAGGAGTTGTCACTGGCCGCATCTCTGAACAAGCTGTGGAGGTGAACGGAATACCACGACATGTGCGCGAGCTGCGCCATCGAACTACCGCGGATGAAGAGGAGAGAAATGGTAGTGCAGAAGACGATGGCCCCCTTCTTGTTTCGCTGCAAGCATCCGAGCCAATCATCGAGACCACGGACAGTGCTGCGGGCGGAGATGCGACAACGCAGCTGAGGCGATCCGAAAGAATACGCAACCGCGTTCACCGGTGAGGTCCAAGCTTCCCTCTGCGACGGAATCTAAGGAGCACAGCGGCATGAGGAGAAAACAGTGATATGAGGTGTCTTAAAAGACAGGGTGGGGTGTAATAGCAGCGGTGCGGTGGCCGTACATTTAGCGCACGAGGAAATACTATTTTTGCTGTGAAATGAAGTTATTGGATGTTGGGGGACGGCGAGTGAATTGGCTGGTGGAATGTGAGAAAGAATGATGGTGTAGGACAAAGTGTTGTAGTAACTTGTGGGAATCCGACGTCCGACTCAAATACGATTTTCCTTTTATACTCTATCTTTTTCGTATATTCTCAGCGACTTACATGGAGCCCACGAATGGCTGCCACAAGTTCATGCAAGGTGAAGGGCTTATTGTATGACAGTGTGCTGGTGGTTCCAAAATGTATACTTTTCTGTTCAGCCAGGGCTTTATATCGCATAAATGGGACATCCTCCCTAACTGAACTACAGCGCTGTGCAATTGCATTTCCTATACAGTCGGCTACTTCTGATGGATTGAATATATTCCTACCACCAATCCGCAAAGTTGGTAGTGGTGTGGAGACCGACCTGCCTTCGATACGGCGAATTTGAGCAGACACTTGGGACAATGGCGTAAATTGATTCAGTCTACCTATTGATTGATTATTGGGGCTTAAGGGCGCACCAACCTTAGTGGTTATATAGCGCCCAGATCAACTAAGGCCAATGCCTTAAATAACCTCTTCCTGAATACGTTTATGGTCTGTTTCAAGCGGTTAAGTCTCCAGTAAGACAAGCACTCGGTACAAATAAAAATATCCCACGTTCACATCCCCATCACTGGGCGGACAAACAGTTACATAGGTTAAACATCCACAGTAAAACATCAGCACTCACCAGTAAGATCCACACTCTGCACCCCTGAGCAGAGCAATCACCCTGGGTCATATATGACTGTGAAACATATGGCTCTGAGAAAATCGAGGATCTGGCTGATCATATCAGCATTCCGACCTATCAAATCAATCAATGTCAGTTCTTGTTCTCGAGGGCCAAAGTATCTGTCTCTTTCAAGGTCATAGTCAGGGCACGACACCAGTACGTGGCGGACTGAGAGCGGTTCTAGGCAGCGTCGGCAGAGTGGTCTCGCCTCCCCGCAAAGAAGATATCGGTGGGTCGCCAGGGTGTGACCAGTGCGTAATCGACAGAGTGCCACCTCTTCGCGCCGGCATCGCCGCGATGAACAGGGCCACTCACCAATCTCTGGCTTTATCTCCAGCAATTTATTGTGCGTATGCGTCATCCACCAGCGCTGCCAGGAATTCCGAAGGTGCAAAGACAGATGGGGAAGTAGGTCTCGGGCCGGGATTGGTAGCCTGCGTGTACAGGGGCGGCTTGAGGCACGCTTGGCGGCTGCGTCCGCCCTCTCGTTCCCCTCTATTCCCACATGGCTGGGCACCCAACACAAAGTAACATTTTTACCATCTTTGGCCAGACAGGTTAAGCGGAGCTGCATCTTCTGAACCAAATTGTCATTAGAATTAAAGCTCATTAAGGCCTGGATGCTACTCAACGAGTCGGTGAAAATGACAAAATCTGTTTGGTCAGAAATATCTAAAAAAGCACAGAGCTTTGTCAATAGCAGTCAGTTCTGCTGTGAAAACAGAAGCAAGAGGGGGAAGTGAAAATGTCCGAGAAGTTGCACCGATAACGAACGAACAACCTACACCAGTGTCAGTCTTCGACCCATCTGTATAGAACATTGCATGTCGATGATATTGTGAAATATGTTCAAGAGTTAGAGCCTTCAATTCTTGGGGACTCATTTCCGATTTAGCACTCTGGGCGAGAATCGTGTCCGTTGCTGGTGGGAGTATTTCCCAGGGAGGCATCTCCGATGGTTCGACGCGGGCAATGATTCGCTTTGTCACGGCACATTCCACGGCAAAATTCCGGGCTCTGACACCTAATGGGAGGCCCTTACTTACGCCGTCAAAGAGGCGGATCAGTTGGCGCGAGAAGACAGCACTATACGTCGGGTGGTCCGGAAACTGTGCTAATTTATATACATATCTCTGCCCAAGAAGTCGTCGCCGCATGTCTAACGGCGGTTCATTCGCTTCCACGAGCAGACTAGATATCGGAGTGGTGCGGAACGCACCTGTACAAATTCGAATAGCACTATGGTGGATCATGTTGAGGCAACGCTTTACGGGTTCGTTTGCTGAATCATAAACAAAGCAGGCGTAGTCCATCTTGGACCTAATAAGAGCTCTGTAGAGGATAAGTAATGTCTTACGATCAGCCCCATATGATGTCCGAGAAACGCATTTAAGACAGTTCAAGGACTTGAAACACCTATCTCGCAGGTTCTGTAAGTGAGCGTGATACGTTAAACGTTTGTCGAATATGATACCCAGGAACTTAGCTGATGTCTGGAATGGAATAGGGCTACCTTTCAATGTTACGTTCGGTTCTGGGCACAAACGACGCTTGCGGCAAAAATGAACGCCTACTGTTTTAGAAGTTGAGAAGCGTAGACCGTTTTGAGAAGACCATCGATCCAAGCTATTTACAGCGAGCTGAAGCTGGCGAGAAAGTGAGGACGAACCAGACGCCGTTGTCCAGATCCCAATATCATCCACGAACAGAGAACACTTTATCGTCGGAGGTATAGCGGCAGTAGCATCATTGATAGCTAAAGCGAAGAGCCCAATACTGAGGACGCTCCCCTGAGGGATGCCGTCCTCCTGGAAGAACAAATTAGAATATGTGCCACCAACTCTAACTCTAAATGTTCGCTCAGTCAAGAAGTTATTAATGAAAAATCCCATCTGGCCGCGAATCCCATACTGAAAGGCCTTTAAAATAACGCCGTGTCGCCACACAGTGTCATACGCCGAAACTACGTCAAAGAATACAGCACCGACATGACGTCTTTCCTTGAAAGCGCAGCGAATAGAGGTGTCCAAGGAGACAAGATGATCAGAGGTACTTCGACCTTTGCGAAAGCCACACTGGTCATTGTTTAAAAATGCCACGACTTTCTAAAAACCACGTAAACCGAACGTTGACCATCTTTTCGAACAGCTTACACAGACAGGATGTCAGAGAGATGGGACGAAAATGAGCCGGGTCAGATCCTTCTTTACCCGGTTTCAAAAGCGGCACTATGATGGCGCTTCGCCATTCGGTAGGAAATTCACCGCTTTCCCACAAGCAGTTGAATGATGCCAACAGGGCATCCAGCGCGCACTGAGGAAGACATTTCAACATATCGTTATGGATTAAGTCAGGCCCCTCCGCTACGCTGCGTAGGTTCCCTATCCCTGAAATGAGTTCTATTAGGGAAAAAGGCGAGTTATATGAAAGATTAACTGTTGTCTTGAAGTCAACTGGTTTTTGTTCCGACAGGACTTTAAGCCGCATGAACTGTGAATCCTCTCTTCTGGACTTGCAGCGCTCAGCAAAGCCATTTCCGAGAGCGTTCGCTACCTCATCTGTGTCAGAAATTTCTCTGCCTCCAATGTTTAGCACGGGAAGAGGGGTTGACCTAGACCTCCCTTCTATGCGTCTGATTTGGGAGAATACCTGTGTGAGTGGAGTTGTTCTGTTCAGCCTCCCAACAAAGTCACGCCACGACTTTCTCTTTGCTAGACGGATGGTTCGTCTGCAAATCGCTCGCGCTCGCCTTAACTCAATTAAGTGGGATTGTGTGGAGTTGCTCTTGAAACGCCTGTAAGCCCTCCGGCGTGAACGGATCGCATTACGGCACTCGTCTGTCCACCAAGGTACCGGGGGCGGCGCGGTTTGCCAGACGTTCTGGGAATAGACGCGTGGGCCGCATTTAAGAGAAGTGTAGAAAACTGTTCAATTGTGAGCACCTCCGCACTTGAGATGCTCTCAAAGGAGCTCTCCAGCAAAGACCGAAATTTTGGCATATCTGCCTTCCGGAAGTTCCAGCGTTGAGGCCTTCTTCCGAGTAATGCCGCGTTTTCACAAACTAGAAAGATAGGAAAATGATCGCTTCCCATTGGGTCGCCGCCCACAGACCAATCAAAGAGGCTACTCAACTGTGGACTGCACAAGCTTAAGTCTAAAGCCGATTCACGACCAGATGGGAGTGTAAAATGTGTTGCCGTCCCAGTGTTAAGAACACACAGTGATTGTTGAGTTATAAAGCGCTCAAGGTGGTGCCCTCGAGTGTTTACAATATCGCATCCCCAAACAGTGTGGTGCGCATTAAAATCCCCCAGTAGGAGGACTGGCGGTGGGAGTTCAGACATAAGTGTTTCCAGTTGTGACAAGGGCACGTCTCGGCCAGGGGGCAGGTATATGGAACATATAGTTATTTCTCTACGAAATAGGTTTACACGCGCTCCAACAGCTTGCACAGCTGTAGTAAGTATTAACTCTTTTGCTGGCACCATGTGGCTCACTGCCAAAAGAACCCCACCGTGGGCAACGGGATCACGCTGCATATCTTTACGAAAAATCTGGAACCCCTGCAGTGAAAATGGAATACCTGGTGCCAGCTTTGTCTCTTGAAGAGCTACTACTAAGGGGTGTTTAGCCCTAATAACGCTCTGGAGATCAGTGATATTGGTCCGAATCCCACGGCAGTTCCATTGTAAAATTGTGTTTATCTGGGGATGGATTGTAAAAAGTTGTTATTAACTAAAAATAGTCGGTCGCGCGATGTCCAGCTGGGGGGCACCGCCACCAGAACTCCTACGATCAGGAGCTAGTGTTAGTGTTGGGCTGGGTCCCAACAATCGGGATCTGCTGCCTTTTGACTCGGTCTGCAGCCTCTGTCTTCTCCGAGGGCTCTCTAGCCCACTCGGAGAGGGGGTATCGGAGAGGCCACGTTTCTCGGGTCTGGTTCCCACCGGAGTTTCAACAGGAGGTTCCGTCTGGTTAAACTGAGGGCGCGGACGAGCAGTGGGGGCCGGTCCCTGTGGTGATCGAGGTGCCTGCCGAGGAGGAGGAGGGAGAGGGGGCGGTCCCATTTTGGTTTTTGGTGCCTCGACGCGCTTGTATCGAGTCGCCTGAGTGCTATCTTCGGATCTGAGGGGAAGTGGTGGATCGATAGGTGGAGCTGAACAATTGGGTTTTGGCGGAGTACCTCTAGGATGTTTCGGTTTGCCTCCCTTTCCCACCTCTATCCATGGCTGCTCCCCGTCACTAGCAGGCCCAGTATCACCCTGGCCAACGCCGGGGTGCTCAGGCGCCACAGGAGGCCTCGAACGGATCTCCGGAGCTGCCGGTGGAACGGGAGTTGCGGATTCCTGTGCACCCACAGCAGGATATTTCGATGCAGGAATCGAGACACTCTGTGGCTCACACGGCGGTGATGGAGCGGTCGGTTGGTGCTCAGAAGGTGGGTCTGCTCGCTCGGCAGAAGGCAGCAACTGTAGTAAGATTCGCAAGAGATCACCAACAGTCATGTCGAGCAGGTCTCTGACCTTAGTGCCTAGGGTGATCTGACTCAAGCCTACACCGATTGGAGACGTTTGTGATCGTGAGATAGAGGAGGAGGAGGCTGCCTTGTCCCTGTAAGATACAGTGGGGTGATTTGCCTCGTATAACCTCTTTGCTTCAGGGAAAGGCACGCCGTTCTTTACTTTGATTGATGCTATTTGTTTCTCTTTCTGGTATACGTTACACTTTCGGTTCCATGCCGCGTGATTCCCCTTGCAGTTCACGCACTTGTCTGGTGTCTTACACTCGCCGTCGTGTTCTTTCTCGCCACATTTGCCACATCGCGCATCAGCCCGACAAGACCTAGCCCCATGGCCGAAACGATGACAGCGAAAGCATCTGAGAGGGTCAGGTACAAAAATTCGGACGGGGACCGAAGTGTACCCAACAAAGATGCGGTCTGGAACTTTCTCTGAACTAAAGGTCAACACCAATGAGTCTGTGTTTCCCAATCTGTGCACTTTTGTCACGCCCTCATCCTCTAACCCATCCATAATTTCCTTCTCGCTTAGGCCATGGAGCTCACGGCACGTAATAATACCTTCAGATCTCGGTTGGAATCTGAATGGCTGTACCTCAACTGCAACTTCACGCCTGACCTTGCTGTCTCCCTCTCTGGCCCAGAACGTAAGATCGGAACACGATAATGCACGGTGCGCAGCGTCCACATTCTCATATTCGACAATAATCGAGCCGTCTCTCCTCTGCTGGCATGTTTTTACTCGACCCCAAGCCTCAACCGCATGCTTACGCTGGAAAGGAGTTAATTTTGTCAATGACATGTCTTTGCCTCTAAATATCACGCCAGGACTCGTAACATTGTTGTCGGTTCGGGATTCCTGCTGTATGTTGTTGGTGTTATTTGTTTCGGTATGTTTAAGGTTTTCCATGTATGATGTGTAAGTCTCCGCCATCCTATGGTTCCCAAAATGATGGAACGTGATGACTGTAGGAGGGGCGACGACGCCGTAGCAGACCCAGCAGAGCCAGCTCACATCTGAACCTGGTCAGGTATCGCCTCCCCCTTCCTCCCTCAGCCCAGAGTGAACGCGGGTCCGCTGGACAGGGGACGCCAGGCGTTGCTGGCGTAGCTAGGACGCCCGCGGAGGCCTCGGGCGGCCCACCCCCGTTCCGATCATGACATCAAGGCCAAAGGGGGCGTGTTGGCACCCGCTGCAATAGGCTCCGAGCAAGGGGAGCCTCAACCCCCCAGGATCCTATCTACCAGTCGTCGGGGCATGGGCCGAAACACTGAAAGGAAGGATTCCGGCCCATGTGGGCGCTCTACACCCTTAAAACGGCAGCAGCACCTCAGAGATGAGGCTGCTAGTGCAAACTGAGCATCCGCAACAGAAATTAAACAAAGGAGTGGACAGAAACTAAATAAAATTAACTAAACAAGAGAACACAGGTAACCAGAAAACACGTCGCTGGAAAGGTGCTGGAAAGATCAGACCACAGCCAGCCACGGCACGACCGGGGAGACGGGAAAAAACTGGATAGGCAGGGAGTTTAGGACGGTAGGAATCAAGGAACGAAGATTTGCTAGGATTTGAAATAAGGAAGGCTCAGAAAGGATGAGGATGGCAGTTTCGATTTGGCCCCTTACCCGAAGGCGAGGGGGCGAAACCCATCCTGCCAACTGGGGTCGCGGGTGTCGTCACATCCCGTACCCAATTGTCCATGTGCCAGACAAGTCAGCAGGAGCAGACGAGTCCAGCAGATGGAAATCGGTCCCCCTGCGGGGTTTCAGTCTACCTACGTATTCTCTTCAACATTTTCTTTTTGCTTGTTTTATTGTGCGCCTGCAGGCGGCTCGAGATTTCCGATACATATTTAAGTTTTGCTGAGTGGAATTTCTTTTAAACTGTCTGTAAGCGCGCCGCCGCTCTCGGACAGCGTCACGACATTCCATGCTCCACCACGGTACCGGTGGTCGCCGAGGGTTTTTTGATGTTCGCGGTATAGAAGCATAAGCAGCGCCTCGGAGGATAGCTGTAAACTGGTCGACTGTGAACGGTGTTTGGGTTGAAAAGGTTTCCAAATAGTCATCCACGAGGGAGCTAAATAAGGACATATCAGCATTTTTCATCTTCCAACGTTGCGGTCTCGTGCCTAAAACAGATGTGTTGTCACAAGTCACTAAAACAGGGAAATGGTCACTTCCCATTGGGTCACCGCACACAGCCCATCTAAACAGAGCAGATAGCTCTGGGCTGCAAAGACTAAGATCCAATGACGATTCCCGACCGGATGGAATAGTAAGATGTGTTGGTGCTCCGGTGTTTAAAATACAGAGGCTCACACCCTGGATAAAATGATCGATGTTGCGACCCCGAGAGTTAATATCTTCACACCCCCAAGCGGTGTGGTGAGCATTAAAGTCTCCCAAGAGAAGGATGGGCGCTGGTAGCTCATATATAAGCAAATTTAGTTCACGAGTGGGAAGGTCTACCCCAGGGGGTAGGTATATAGAGCAGAGCGAAATCGTGTGTGTTGGTGTTTTAGGGCACTTCGGCTGCCAGGGCCATATAGCGCGCCTAACAGGTGAGATTAGTCAAATATCAGATTCAACTTCGTTGTTGGGTGTCATCCTACCTACGAATAGTTGTCCATAGCTCAGACTTGGGCTCTGCCGCCCACTCAAACCCTATTTGGGCTGTAAATGATGTGGAAACCTATCTCAGTCAAGTATAGTAAAACACGGTTGAAATCTGTTGTTGAGTGGTTACCGAGGATCTCCGGCATCGATATTCCAGCTAGGAATCGGCAACGCACTTGGCGGAGCCCTGCGCAAACATCAGTGTCTGACAAAACGTGTTCGACACTCAGTCTTACGCCACACCGGGGGCAGGTGTTTGGTGCAGAGCCACACAGGTAGTGCCCATGTGTGATGAATGTGTGGCCAATGCGTAATCTAGCCAGACATACCTCCTCTCTTCTATTTCGCCGAGCACTCGATTCCCAGTGGCCTATCGTTGTCCTGAGACGCTTCAAAGCACAGTCCGGTTCAGTGTCCCATCTCGCCTGCCACTTTGAGGAGAAAAAACTATTGATAGCAGCCTTGAGGTCACCCGCTGGTACGCGGAACCTTTCCTGGGGGCTCAGAAACGACGCTGTTTTGGCGGCTTCATCCGCCAATTCATTGCCGGGTATACCAACATGGCTTGGGACCCACACAAACTTTATTTCGATGCCCTGGGTTGCAAGAGTGGTCAACAGCTTTAAAATCGCCGGTATGAGCCATGATGAGTGTGACTGTCGAGAACGGAGAGCTGACAGGGAACTGGCTGAGTCAGTGATTATCAGGTGGCGTCCCTCGGGGAACTGGCGGATATATCGTAAGACTTGCAAGATCGCATATAATTCGGTGGTGAACACGGACGCAGTTCTCGGTAGACCAAAACATCTACGCACACCTTCGCCTGTGAAGGCACACCCGGCTCCAGTAGCTCCTTTGGATCCGTCAGTGTAAAATTTAGAGTAGTCTGAGTATAGACTTATCTTTTCCAAGGCTAGTTGTAAGAGTTCTGACGGGGCTGTTGTTCTTTTTCCGTGTTGTATCAGCTCCAAATCGCATTCAACAGTAATTCGGCGCCATGGTTCCAACCTCTCGGGTCGTTTCTTTGCTATGGTTCCAAAGTCGATACTAGATTCCTGTAGCAAGTGCGCAACCCGGGTGCATAAAGCTAAGGAGGAGCTTTGTCTAACGGTTGTAAAAAGTTCTGTCAGTGTGTTATCAAAGATCCACTTGTATGTAGGATGGGTTGGGTACTGGCGGATTCTACTTGCATATGTAAGAGCGAGTCGACTTCGTCTCAGTTCAAGCGGAGGCTCGTTAGCCTCTACTAAGAGGCTCGCTCTTCGTGACGTCCGGAAGGCGCCCGTTGCGATACGCACACACGCGTGGTGGACAGCGTCTAGGGGTTGCTTCGTGCTCGTCAGTGCACCATCGTACACCACCGATGCGTAATCCAACACAGATCTTATCAATGCATGATATAGTCGCAGAATGGATATTCGGTCCCCACCGTAGGAAGTACGAGAGATCATCTTTATGACATTCATGCGGCCAGAGCATTTGTCTTTAAGAGATGAAATATGTGGAGAGTACGTGAGACGTTTGTCAAAGATGACACCAAGGAATCTCATCGTGTCGGCGATCGGAATACGTCTTCCGTATAGACGCAGTGATGCCTCCGGACAATGTCGAGTCCTGCGGCAGAAGTGGACACACGTAGTTTTGTCCGTTGAGAACTTAAACCCATTCAGGAGGCTCCAATCGGTCAGGCGATCAATACACATCTGCAACTGGCGCTGCGCAGATATAGTAGTGGATGTGGTTACCCATACGGCGAAATCGTCGACAAAAAGCGATCGGCCTATGGACGGGGGTATTGTGTCACATATGTCGTTGATTAAAACACCGAAGAGTGTCACGCTTAAAACACTACCCTGTGGCACCCCACTCAGCTGTTGAAACCTCCTAGACAGGCAGTTGCCGACTCTAACTCAAAAGTATCGATTTCTAACAAAGTTTTCCAGGAAGTAACCCATATGACCTTTGACTCCGGCCCGCCGCAACTTTTGGAGGATTGTGTGGCGCCACGCCGTGTCGTAAGCCTTTTCCATGTCAAAAAGAGTGCTATAGTGTGTTGCTTTGCTGCGAAGGAGCGGCGCACAGCTGTATCAAGCGACACAAGGTGGTCAGTCGTGCTTCTCCCTACTCTGAAGCCACACTGAGCGTTGGAAAGAAATCCAGTGTTTTCCAAAAACCACATCAATCTTTTATTGACCATCCTTTCAAAAAGTTTGCAAATACAAGAGGTAAGAGCGATAGGTCTATAGTGGAGAGGGTCCGTACCATCTTTACCCGGCTTGAGTATAGGGATAATCGTTGCTTCACTCCAATCATCTGGGAAATCGTGTGTGATCCATATATGGTTGTAGAAAGAAAGAATGGCATTATGTGAACGTTGATCAAGTTGTTTCAGCATGTCGTAGTTCATATTGTCTGGACCTGCGGCAGTATTTTTGTGTATGAGAGCGCTCCTTTCAATTCATGTAGTGAAAATGTATCATTATAAGAGAGAGCTTCGAGTGAGCTGAAGTCAACTTTTACTCTTTCTGTATGTGTTTTATGTCGAACGAAACGAGGGTCAGTTGTGCCAAGCCGCCAACGCTGAGACCAGACCTCACCAATGGCGTTGGCCACTTGCAACGGATCTGTTATTGTTTGTGACTGTGTAATGTTTGTTAGTACTGGTAATGGTAGAGGGGAGCTGCGGCCAGAAATGCATTTGATACGTCTCCATATTGTACTTAAAGGAGTGAGCCTGTTTATTGTGTTTACATATGCAGTCCATGACGCTCTTTTCGCATTCTTCACGACGCGTTTAGCAATTGCTCGCGAGCGTCGAAACTGTATAAGATTATCCGTTGTTGGTCGCCTTTTAAAAATCCGAAAGCAGCGCCGGCGTTCCCTAATCGCGAGCCCACAGTCTTCCGTCCACCAAGGGACAGGAATGCGGCGCGGAAGCGGGCTCGTTTTCGGTATGCAAGCGTCCGCAGATCCAGCTATATGAGCATTTATCTCCTCGCTGTATGTAGAAGCCGTCTTACCCTCCTCAAATTCAAAATCAAACACACAGTCATTTGTAAAAGCGTTCCAGTCCGCCTTTCGCAGGTTCCACCGCGGAGCCCTCATGCCAGGGTGTGGGGTCTCCGACCAAAGCCACACGGGGTAGTGGTCGCTGCCGCAAGGGTAACTGTGGGTACGCCATTTAAATCGATGGACTAGTGACGAAGAGCATAGAGACAAATCAATGGCTGAATTCGAGCCGGAAGGCAGTGATATGTGGGTCGGCAGGCCTGTATTTAGAATACATAGGTCATTGCGGTTAATTATGTCCTCCATGCGTCTTCCCCGACTATTTGTACGAGGGCAACCCCAAAGAGTGTTGTATGTGTTAAAATCACCGAGTATAATGTGGTTTGTTGGAAGTTGCCTTATTAGGTCCTGTAGTTCGTTTTCAGGAAATCCTCCACCCGGGGGCAGGTATACTGATACGACTGTGAATTTAAAATGTCTGAGATCTACGCTCGCTCCTACCGCCTGCAATGCAGTATGGAGGCGGACAGGTGACGATGGAAAACTATAATGAACGAACAGCGCGGTTCCACCGTTTGCGACAGTTTCGGATGGATGATCATAACGGAACGTTTTATAGTGGTGCAAATTGCAAGAATGTTCAGGCTTGAGCTTGGTCTCCTGCAAGGCTACGAGTACTGGGTTCTTTGAGGATATCAGTGTTTGAAGGTCCGTTATATTGGCCCTGAAGCCGCGCATGTTCCACTGTAAAATAAACGTCCTTACGTAAAGTACGAGTAAAGTGTGTAGATATTTCCCTAGATTGGAACCCAGGCCGTTCATCATGTTTCCCAGCTCCTCCCGTCGAACATCTCCGGCTCTTTCCAGGCAACACGGGAGTTCCAATTTCGTGGCTCCCGTGGAGGGTTATGGCGATCCCTTGGGGGCGAGCGTCTAGCAAATACTGGTCTCTCTACCATGTACGCATCGCCTGTATATCCCGGCCTCCCGTCGTCTTGAGGGATGGGCCTTCGTAGACGCTGCCTAAGGTCCCCCGAGTTCCTTAGGTCAGCTTGAACGGGCCCTAGATTTTCCATTGATTGAGCACGTTGGGTTTGATTGAGTTTTGTTTGTTGTTGTGATGCGTTTATAGTGACCCGAGGGATCGATAGTTCGAGCCCTTTGCTAGAGCGGAAGGGGTGCCCCAGTCGCTGTTTTTCGGTTGTTTTTGTGGTGTCCTGGCTAGTTTTTACATTTGTTGGAGACGTGAGCTTACGTTTTTTGTTTTGTGTTGATGTGTTAGCAGTAACTTGGATGTTCTGTTCTGTGTGTACCCTTTGAGGTGTTAGTGCATCACTGGTCGGAGGAGGCATCAGGGCAGAATCCTTTGTTTCCTCCGAGCATCTGACCTTGGTACGCGTCTCAGCACCCTCGATCGGGCGCGGGGGTGAAGCCGGTGATTCAACAGCTCGGTTCGCTGTGCGTGCTGGGGGCAATGTCTGGCCAAGCTCTGGGGGAGGTTCTGGACTTTTGGGGGGCGTGGAATGTGTGGGCGTTTGTTCTCGTGCACGCTTCCCGGATGCCTCCGGGTATGTTCGCCTGGCCGAGGTTTCCGTTTTAGTAAAGTCGCAGCCTGTTGTGCTAGCCTGAGGAGCCGGCTCAAGGTCAAGCATCTCAGGTTCCGCCGGGTCCGTACCAACTGCAGCGTCCTGACGTTCCGGCGGCGAGGTTTGCACTGCCTGGTCAATTTTCTCTGCACAGCCTACCGATTTGCTGCGAGGTTCATCCTGTTTCCGGGGAAGAAGCTCAACAGCCATCGCAAGGAACTGACAGAGCGAGAGATCCATAAGCTGACACATGTTAGAGTCCAAGCTTAGTGCTGGTCGGGTCTCAACAGGGTTTCCAGCTGGTGGAGCACTGTGCTGAATCCCCATCAGCACGTCCCTGTAAGGAGAGCTGCTGGGGGATGGGTTCATCCTGGGAGCTGTGGGGGTAGCCACTGGTGCTGCTTTTGGAGGGAAAGCGGCTTTCCTCTTTTGTGCCTCCTTGGCTTCGGTCAGTTTTGGACAATACCTGCTCCACGCCTCATGGTCACCTCCACATCCCGCGCACCTAGGTTTGTCCGCCTTACAGGTTGTAGAGTTGTGGCCAGTCTCCGAGCATTTGCCACATCGCTCTCTCCCCCTGCAGCTGTCGGCGATGTGGCCAAACGCCTGGCATCGGAAACATCGAGTAGGGTTAGGAATGAAGGGGCGAACTCTGATAGACATCCAGCCAACGCGAACCTTCTTTGGCAGGGATGTTCCAGCAAAAACAAGCATGAACGTGCCATTGTCGCTCACATCGCCTTCGACTTTCCTAAGTAGTTTTTTAACTTCTGTGACGCCCTGGTCTTTAAGGCCTGAGAGAATCTCCTCCTCGGAGACATCGTGCAGATCTCTGCAGCTTACAACGCCTCTGCAGCTGTTCTTAGTCGCATGGGGGGACACCTTGATAGGGACAGACAATGACCTGCTACCCGTGCGGATTTCCAGGGAGGTTGTCTTAAGTAGCTTGTCCGCATCACACCGGGCACCAAGTTCCACTTCAACTCGCCCATTCGGATGCCGGTGCGTCCGTTTGGGCTTGAACTTCTTTAAGGCGTCGTGAAGTTGGAACGGATTCGGCTTCAGGGTCCTATCCTCAAGACTAATCACTAGTGTCAAAGGAATATCCTGGTCTGGTCTTGTTCGCGCAGAGGGTCTAGCATCGGTCACGTCCATCGCGGCAGCAGTACCAGAGGGTGGGCTTGAGATGGTCTGTGTCGTGGCGGGGATCGGTGTCCGTGCAGTTGGTTCGGGAAGAGTGGTTGCGCGTAGAGTAGCCATAATGAGTGGATTTACCTTCGGCCCCCCGGGTTGCCAGCTGTCAATAGCTGGGCCCGGGGGCTGGTACAGTGCCTACGGGGGCAGGTGCACCCGTCTCAGAGGGGCGAGAGGTACTCACACAACCCCTCCGATCAGAACGCACCCACCCCTTGACGCCATCAGCCCAGTGGGCCGGCAGGGCCATGAGTCGGACGAAGCAAAACGCGGCAGCCCTCACGCAGCGGAGACTGCGGTTCACCAGGCGCGCGTAACAGGCCAGGGTCGCAAAAAACGACGGTTTCCGAAACCCCGGCCCGCGTCGCGCCCGGCAAGAACTATCACAGTCCCCACCGCGAAGGGCGCCGCGCTGCATGCCCAAAACATAATCCCCCTGCCCAGCTGGACCGAGCGACAGTGCCCGTAGAGACTGCCGCGTCGCTAGGCCGTCTGCGGCAGCCTACAGACGGCTTACCCCCGGTTAGATCGAGATATCTGGGCCAAAGGGGGCGTGTTGGAGCCCTCGGGACTGACCCGCCCGAGGGGGACCTCAACCCCCAGGATCCAGCAGAGCGAAATCTGCCTTCGAGCAGCGATATATATATATACGTGCTGCCACGGCTTGCAGCCGTGTTTGGAGTGTGATTTGCTTTGCTGGTATATCATTATTGATTGCGAGAAGAACACCACCGTGGGCGACTGGGTTACGTTGTAAATCCTTTCGTAATATTGAAAAACCTGTAAGGGAGAATGGGATCTCAGCTGAGAGTTTAGTTTCTTGCAGGCATATAGCTGCCAGTCCCCTGGATCTTATAAAAGCCTGGAGATCCCCGGCGCTAGTGCGAATTCCACGACAGTTCCACTGCAAAAACGTGTTAATGATGGGGGTGGAAGTTAGGGTGAGCGCCTACCAGAGGAGCTACTTGCTATTTCCAGTGTGGGCCTCCTTGCCCATAGGTTTTCTTTGGGGGCGCAGAGGGCACCCCACTTTGCCTGGGTCGAGACGATGCCCCAGGCCCAGATGTCCCTATTGATGCTGCTCGGGCTTTAGAAGGTTGTGGCTGGCCTGGAGGAGTCCCGGATGCCACACGTTTGGTGGGAGATCTTCCCCTAGTGCTATCCTTCCTCCGTGACCCCTCAAACTGCCTCCTGACAGCCGCAACCGACGTCGGCGGCGGTGGGGGTGGTGGAGGGGGCTGATTATCGGACAGAGGAGAAAAGGCAGGAGTAGAGGGCTGACCGTCAACAGAGATTTCAACGGGGGGCTGGACTGGGGACGGCAGTTGACGTCGCTTCCCACCCTTGCCCACCGTCGTCCAGCACTCGGTCGCTTGAGGGGGTCAGGCTCCGGTGCCGCCAAGGGCACCCTTTGCCTCGGAGTGGCGGGAGTGCCCTCTCTCTCTCTCTCTCTCTCTCTGTCTCTGTCTGTCTCTCTCTGTCTCTGTCTCTGTCTCTCTCTGTCTGTCTCTCTCTCTCTCTGTCTCTCTCTCTCTCTCTCTGTCTCTCTGTCTCTCTCTCTGTCTCTCTCTCTGTCTCTCTCTCTGTCTCTCTCTCTGTCTCTCTCTCTGTCTCTCTCTCTGTCTCTCTCTCTGTCTCTCTCTCTGTCTCTCTCTCTCTCTCTCTCTCTCTCTCTGTCTCTGTCTCTGTCTCTGTCTCTGTCTCTGTCTCTGTCTCTGTCTCTGTCTCTGTCTCTGTCTCTCCCTCTGTCTCTCCCTCTGTCTCTCTCTCTGTCTCTCTCTCTGTCTCTCTCTCTCTCTCTCTCTCTCTCTCTCTCTCTCTCTCTCTCTCTCTCTCTCTCTCTCTCTCTCTCTCTCTCTCTCTCTCTCTCTCTCTCTCTCTCTCTCTCTCTCTCTCTCTCTCTCTCTCTCTCTCTCTCTCTCTCTCTCTCTCTCTCTCTCTCTCTCTCTCTCTCTCTCTCTCTCTCTCTCTCTCTCTCTCTCTCTCTCTCTGTCTCTCTCTCTCTCTCTCTCTCTCTCTCTCTCTCTCTCTCTCTCTCTCTCTCTCTCTCTCTCTCTCTCTCTCTCTCTCTCTCTCTCTCTCTCTCTCTCTCTCTCTCTCTCTCTCTCTCTCTCTCTCTCTCTCTCTCTCTCTCTCTCTCTCTCTCTCTCTCTCTCTCTCTCTCTCTCTCTCTCTCTCTCTCTCTCTCTCTCTCTCTCTCTCTCTCTCTCTCTCTCTCTCTCTCTCTCTCTCTCTCTCTCTCTCTCTCTCTCTCTCTCTCTCTCTCTCTCTCTCTCTCTCTCTCTCTCTCTCTCTCTCTCTCTCTCTCTCTCTCTCTCTCTCTCTCTCTCTCTCTCTCTCTCTGTCTCTCTGTCTCTCTGTCTCTCTGTCTCTCTGTCTCTCTGTCTCTCTCTCTCTCTCTCTCTCTCTCTCTCTCTCTCTCTCTCTCTCTCTCTCTCTCTCTCTCTCTCTCTCTCTCTCTCTCTCTCTCTCTCTCTCTCTCTCTCTCTCTCTCTCTCGGAAATAACAAACGGATCGGGTCCAAGTGCTTGCGAAAACATCCCTTTTTTCTTGTTACATCGAGGAACAAACACTACGGCAGACTCCGTAACTCCGTAACTCCGTAACTAACATCAGGCCAGGAACAGGGCGGTCGTAAATCACACGCTAGCCCGTCTGAATATCAAACAGGCCTTCATCCGCTGCAGCCTGTAAGTAGCCCGCTACCGCCTCCAGCCCGCGGATAACGTCCAATCACACATCACGAGAACCGACAACCGGCCTCGGGCGCTAGCATCAGTCACATGCCAGCGCCGCGGCGGATACAGCCCGACGCCGGGCGGCAGAGCCGCTGCAGGAACTACGTCACGGCCCAGAGTAGCGCGGTAGCCAGGGCCGGCCACTAGGGATTTGTACCAGTTTGCTGTGAAAATACCAGCCAATCAGTGACCCAAAATAGGTTTTGTGCTAGGGTGTCGAGTGGAAAATTCAGCTGGAATATAGTGCGAGTGAGTGGAAAATTCCCCTCAAAATGTATGGTGGAGTAAAAATTTCCCAATTTGGGTATTCAGGCAGTAACCTCTCAGAGCCCTTGTTTGAACTGAGGGATGGATATTTTGTTTAATTGTCTCAAAGTAAATATTTTTAAATCGTCCCCAAGCAGCATTGTTTGACCATTACCATGTGAAAAATTTGGGTTAAACAGATAAATCTTTACCAACTGAAACCCCCTGATGCAGTGTCCAATTATTTTTTGAGGCAATGGTGAGTTGTCACGAAAAAAACTTTTGAGGGGCCTCTGAGACCACCCTTCGTGCGTAAAGAACTCTGAAAGCCACCTAGACTAACATTTGTGGGATGAAGACCAACTCTTGGGGGCTTCCCTAGACCAACTCTTGTGTCCCTCCTCTCCTCTCCCATATAACCAGCTCTAAAAAGTCTCTGAGACGAAATATCGGGGCCCCCTTAGAACAACTCTGCAGAGGAGGCCTCCGAGACCGGCAGGTGGTGAAAAATAAAGAAGGGATTTGTCATGCAATACCTAGTGCCTAAATTTATTATCTAAGCATACACTGTATAGTTTTTCTGTCCGGGACAACGCCTCTCCTAAACCTATAGTTATCGGAATTTTGGAGGCCACTCCTGACCTCAATCACTGCACCTCGCATGCACCTATACTAGGGCCCAGTAGAGCCTTGGCTTACACTTAAGTAACCCAGACGAAACTACAAACTTTCTATCATGGCAATAAACTCTTCCAGACTCTTGCTAAAAGTTTCTTTTCTTTACTTGTCAATTTTCCTGCTCCTCCTCACATATATTCTCACCTTCATATGAATATGCTGCTTTGTATGAATCTAATCGAAGCTACAGCCTTATTTCTGTTTTGTTTCTTCCTTTCTTCTACATCAGCCAGGCGCGGTGGGTTGCGACCGTTGCGACAGCGTCACAACGACTACTACTTTAAATTTCTAATCGCTTGCTGCCTGCCGGTCGCCTAAGCTACATAATTTGCATTTTAAAAATTGCCCTAAATTATTTTTTGAATCCTTATAGGCTAGAAAATTCTATAGATAAAATCACACAAAGAGTAAGACAAACAATGTTTTGTCCATAACGAATATGCAACCTGCCTTTCAAAAAAGCCTATAGATGCCGCTTTTATTTACTAGATGTAAAGACGGCGTTTTGGTAAGTCCACGCCGTAGACCAGCCATACAAAAAAGTGGCGATGTTTGAAGGGTAGCTGGATGCATTCTTGTGGCCAGAAAAATTCATTTAATGAAAATGTAGAGTTTCAATATATTCAAATACCGGACACTTCCAGTTCAACTAAAATATCAGCGTTTTTATGCCTAGGGTGTCGTAGGGTGTCGTGAATGGATTTGGGTGTCACACGGCGTGGACGCAGCAATGAAGGGCTGATACAGATAAAAATGATTTTCTTCGCAATAAATGGCCAATTTTCTATGATACAATGTCAAAAAATATGCTGCTTAGCATACAAATTTCAAGATAATTGCTTTTAACAAAAAATATGACCAAAAATGGTTTTTCACTATTCTCGGTACCAGAAATACAAAAACAACTTTTCAAGGACGTAAGCCCAGAAATCATGTGCACAGATAAACTGCTTTCCAGAAATGTATCTCTTAAAGCGGTCAGTTCATTTCTTTGGCAACACAAGGCTAGGGTGTCTAATTTTCCACTCACGAATTTTGTGAGTGGTGGAATTTAGTGGCGGTGTTCACCCACTGTAACTTTCTCCGGGGTGGGCACTGAGCGTCTTGCCTGCGCCAGAATTTCGATTCTGTTGTTCCACTGAAATCGGTGGAGATAAGGATGCCAGGTATAATTGGCCGGAAAAATATAAGTCGCCAGATTTTTTGCAGAAAAGTGAAAGACGTGCATAAAAGCCGAGTTAATTTGGAGATCTTCTATTCGATTCTCCTGCTCTCTTTTTCCAGTGTACGTTAGTAGAGGAGGCAATTGAAATGGCCCTTGTAGTAAGTGTATTGTTGAATATTGTTAACTTTGTGAGTGAATTATGTCTTTGGTACCTAGAACCATACTTGAAAAGTGAGTGGAGAAAAATATAAAAGTGAGTGGAAAATTCTGCTTGACTGGGTGTCGCTCTGCACCCAGCACCCCAGGTTTTGGGACACTGCAGCCAATGAACCCTCAGTCAACAACCCCCCCCCACCCCGTTACTTCGCGTCTGCACACATATGCCCACATAGTTTCTAGATGTATATCCGTCCAATACCCGCACGCGGTAGTCCTCCGTAACGGTCTTTCCAGGAGAACAAGGCGTAAATGCAGGTATGCAGTATTCATCTCAACCATATGAAAAGCTGCATGGTCCTGGATCACCTTCAACGAAAATAGACACAATAATATAATGCAGGGTTCGCGAGACACCTGGGTATGCCACTGAATAAGCCATTATCTCGCCCCGACGCAAAGAACGATTTCAACGGCCGTCCCGTGCACGGGATATACATATGACATATGGTTGGTTATGGTATGGTACCTGACATATATACATATGGTTATATACAATATGACCTGAACTATAGCAGCCTTTGAGCGAGATATTCGGGTTTGAAATTGAACAACTTTGACCTTGACCTGTGACCTTGACCCTGAGTAGCCGTAACTATAATGTTTTAGCATAGCATACGTCATACTGAGCAATGCCATCTGACCGGAATACCGCGGTCAATGACCTTGAAATGTGACATTTGACTTTGATCTTGACCTTGACTTTCATGTGGGTTAATATTGACATATAACCTGATTATATGACGTTATGACGTCATCACTCGGTCTACAGTGCAGGCGAACTGGTGCAACCACCCGAGTGCAACGGTCTCAAAACATAGGTCTGACTGTGAAGGTCTATAAGAAAAAAATTGACAGATTTTCAAAATTTATTCACTAATCGACGCGCTCATAAATGCTCTCAAATGTGGCCGAGTAGCATTTTCCGGCGGCGAACAGTTCTCTGGCTACTTTGGAAACATAGGTGAGGCACTTTAGGGCCCCCTCCACTGCATGTGTTAAGCGAGGGTTCAATAATGTTTTCAATGTCAAGTATATCGCGCGTACACGTGACTGGAAATTAACTATAAACCACATACAAAGCCCCTAATTATCATATATAAATATTGCTATTTTTGTTGCTGACCTAGGGTCAAATAACTGACAGTCATGCCTGCTGTGGCCAGGTCTTGATATCTATATGTAATCCGTATAATCTATGGGAAAAGAGCTTTCGATTAAAATCAAAATAATTTATCTAGGATTCATACTTCCAGAGTTATTTAATTATTTCCCCACTTTTGGCTTCGTTTAAACACTGTGCCGTCCCCTCTCTTCACTAAGACGAGACAGAGTATTGGCCCTTCACCACATATCCTTGAATCGGATGCTGAACACCATTGTGAGAACAGCCTACGCAAGCTGAAACTTCTCGCTTGCTACCCAAAATCTAACGAAAAGAAGCCCAAAGAATCACATCTATTTGACCCCAGCACTAATTTACAAACACGTGCCGTATCAAACCATCCCAGTTTTCGCCGCCTTGGCCAAAGTCGGCTTCTGGGGCTATATTGTTGGCCTCGGCGATCCAGTAGCTCTCCGGGCAGTGGTTATCCGTGGAAAGCCTCCGGCACTACCCGAGACGGCCGGGCGGGGCACTCGGGATACCCGGCGTCCGGTATCCCATCGCGGACATGTCCTGTGAACCGTGAATCACGCTCCCTCCTGGTCAACAACATACCGAGCAATTGCCGCTTTCATTCGTAAGACTTCTGTCTCAACTTTCGTCCCGCTCGTTCATATTTTTTTGCTCTCTTCGGATCATTCAGTTCTGAGGAGAAGCCATGACGTTGCAATTTTTGAGAAACCGCAGAGGCATTTCAATCAACGTCTCAGCAAATACCCGTGAAAATGGGTCAACAACTAATCGAACTCCATCGGGTAACTCCAAAGGACTCTTAATATCAGACAATACCGACGTCCCGCCTGAACCTCCCCACGAGGCAGCAGCGGCGTATCCAGGGGGAATGATATTTGCCTCCCCCAAAATGGAAAACCTGGGGACAAAACTATGTTCTTGGCCCCCTCCCCCAGGGGCGCCGCCATAGAATTTTCGCAGGGGCGACGGACCCGGGCTGGTGCTGACCGGGGGAGGCGAATTTTGGGCATATTCGGTACCTGACAGCATTAATGACAATTGACCCAAAAATGTTTGAGGGGACGTACCCCCTGGTTGGCGACAGGGGGACGCGTCCCCCCCGCTTTCGGCACCCATGCCCCCAAAGCTGTCGGCCTCCTTTTTGCCCCGACTCCTTCTAAGTTTATAAGCAAGGTTTTAGTGGCTCTACTCAGTGTAAACATCAGGCCTTGAATAACAAAATAAGCATCTTGTGCCCACATTTGTGACCCCGCAACGTTTTATTTTGCTTTTCGAATCTTAGGCTTGCCTCCAAAACCTACTGTCTAGTCAAATTGTGGCATTAACGGGGCGCAGTGTCCCCCCCCCCCCCCAGTTCCACCGCCATTGCCACGAGAGGCTTGTTGCAGCGAAAACACTGAGGGAGCGAGACCGGAGAGCGAGAACTACGCCATGTACAAAATTGAGCTCAGGAGCTTCTCTGAGTTAGAGGTTTAAACTCTTTGCTTGTATGTCCATGACATGTGAACTGAAAGAGCCTTCGAAATTACAGGTAGTCGAAAATAAGCCGAGACTTTAGAGGGCTCATCCCATCGTCCCATTACCCAGCACTAGTCTAGTTAGCGCAGAGGAATACACCCTTCAGCTGGTTGCCTTGCTCGAAACCAGCGGCGCAGCGTGTCCATGCGCAGTTGCTTGCGCACACTACCGCAGGCAGCTTTTTCTCCCTAAACCAGTCATGACCAATGTCTCTGCAAAGCAACAGTGCAATGTTGCCGTTACAGAGCGTCCACAGCTTCCAGGCGAAAGGCTTAACGCCGGCGGCTGCCGTCGCCACGTGCAGCCGCAGAGGTGAGGGCGCGGCAGCCGGTGATTGGCTGGCGCCGGCGGCAATGGCGCGCCCGTCAGTAGCTCGTCAGCGCGCGCGCGCTCCGTCGCCGACCGGAGTGCACGTGGACTCACGCTGCCTGCAGCCGCCGGGTGGAGGGTCTACCGCAGCACACAGTACAGACTCGAACCAATGGCACCCGATGGGTAGGGGCACTCTGGTCAGGACGCGCCAGTTGAGCCATGTACGCCAATTTTGAAGATGTGGCCTTTCAGAGCGGCGCCAATTATTGCGTGCTAGGGAGGCGCGACGTTTCAGGGGGCGTCTGGTGGGTGGATGGGGGAGGGCACCTGTCCCCCTCTCCTGGATCCATCTAATACCAAGCTGCCGCGTCGGCCAAACGGGAGAGGCCGCTCCACCGCAAAAGTAAATGTATCCTGCCGCTCCCTGACTAGATCAAGTGACGGCAAGACAGCAAAAACAAACAAACAACAACAATAAGAAAACAACAAAAAACAAAACAAAACAAAAACAGGATGTCAGTGATGGAAACTCGGATGTGCTGGCGTGCAATAGCCAGTGGTGATTTTAAATATAACTCGTGAATTTCGTTTTACACCCATTCTTCCCATCAATCTTACAGGCATATCTCCTAACCCTATATTCATATTTTCCAGATCACTTCTACTGGCGAACGGGAGTGAGCATTTATATATCTTTGGGAGATGCCCGGGCAGCCTTAATGGAATGTCACACTAGTGTTTAAAATTCTATAAAATGTTCTTCGTCTTTGTTCTTGTTCTTTCTTCCAATGTCTTTTAAGTGGTTTTATGCAGTACAACTACCGTGGTTTTAGGAAAACGCGGTTTCATTATCAACATCATCATCATTGGTGGCAGGGACGGCGGATTCCAGGGTGCAAGTGGTGCAGTTGCACCACTCGATTTTTTTTCAAGTGGTGCAAAAGTATCTTTTTGCACCCCTTGTTTTGTCTTTGTCCAGGGAGGCGCCCCCTCCCCAGCCTCAGCCGGCGCCCCCGGCCGGTCAGAGAAAATCAAGCCTAATTACCGCCTACCTGAAGAAGTATGATCCTCTGTGAAAGATGTACATTTTCATATATGAATGGCGCCCCCCTACATCGTAGTCGCGCCCTGGGCAGCAAAATGCGCCCCACTTGAGTAAAGGCGCCCCTCTGGCTAGCATAGGCGCCCTTGGATAGCGTAGGCACCTCCTGAAAGCCGAGGTGCCTCCGGAGAAGAGAAACGGCGCCCCTGGATATCACATGCGCCCCCTGGACAGCAAAAGGCACCCTCCGCAGAGAACTGGCGCCCCCTGGATAACATAGGCGCCCTTGGGTAGGTAAGGCGCCCCCTGGAGAGCAGAGGTGCCTCCTGGAGAGAAAAAGACACCCCCGGAGAACAACGGCGGCAGGGACGGCGGATTCCGCGGGACAGGGTCTGCAGTTGCACACCATGAAAAAATGTTTGTGTGCAAAAACATCTTTTGCACACCTGGTTTTGACTAGTCCGGAGAGGCGCCCCCCTCCCCACGGATTTGGGTGGCACCCCCGGATTTGGCCGGCACCCCCCGGCCGGTCAGAGAAAATCAGGCCTAATCACCACCTACCCACCTACCCAAAGAGGTAGGATCCTCTGTGAAAGACATTTTCATACATGAATGGCGCACCTTGACATCAAAGCTGCGCCCTGGAAAGCAAAAGTTGCCCCCCCTTGAGTAAAGGCGCCCGTCTGGATAGCATAGGCGCCCTTGAAAAGCGTGGGCGCCTCCTGGACAGCTGAGGCGCCTCGGAAGAAGAGAAACGGCGCCCCTAGATATCCCATGCGCCCCCTGGTTAGCACAGGCACCCCTGGACAGCAAAAGGCGCCCCTCCCCCGCAGAGAAAAGGCGCCCCTCTGGATAGCATAGGCGCCCTTGGAAAGCAAAGGCGCCCCCTAGACAGCAAGAGGCACCCCTGGATAGAAAAAGGCGCCCCCCAGTAGAGAAATAACGACGCCCCTGGATAGCATAGGCGCCCTCTGGTTAGCACAGGCACTCCTGTACACCAAAAGGCGCCCCCCATTGAGCAAAGCACCCCCTCTGAATAGCATAAGCTCCCTTGAATGGCAACGGCGCTCCCTTGAGAGCAGGGGCGGAAGGGACGGCGGATTCCGCGGGACAGGGTCTGCAGTTGCACATCATGAAAAAGTGATGGTGTGCAAAAGTATATTTTTGCATACCTGGTTTTGACCATGTCCGGAGAGGCCCCCCCCGATACGGATTTGGGTGGCACTCGATTTGGCCGGCGCAATCATGAGAAAATCAAGCCTGATCACCGCCTACCTGAAGAGGTAGGATCCTCTGTGAGGAAGACATTTTCAGATATGAATGGCACCCCTTAAGCTGCGCCCTGGAAAGCAAAAGGCACAGCCATGGAGCAAAGGTACCCCTCTGGATAGCATAGGCGCTCTTGGATAGCGTAGGCGCCTCCTGGATAGCCGAGGCATCTCCGAAGAAGAGAAACGGCGTCTCTGGATATCACATGCGCCCCGTGGTTAGCACAGGCACCCCTGGACAACAAAAGGCGCCCACCGCAGAGAAAAGGCGCTCTCCTGGATAGTATAGGCGCCCTTGGATAGGAAAGGCGCCCCCTGGAGCGCAGAGGTGCCTCCTGGAGAGAAAAAGACGCCCCCCGGAGAGCAACGGCGGCAGGGACGGCGGATTACGCGGGACAGGGTGTTCAGTTGCACACCTTGAAAAATGATGGTGTGCAAAAGTATCTTTTCGCACACCTGGTTTTGACCTCGTCCGGGGAGGCCCCCACGGATTTGGGTGGCACCGCCGGATTTGGCCGGCGCCCCCGGCCGGTCAAGAGAAAATCAGACACGTCGCCTATCTGAAGAGGTAGTACCCTCTGTGTAAAATAAAATACACTTTAAAATATGAATGGCGCCCCCTGACATCAAAGCTGCGCCCTGGACAGCAAAAAGCGCCCTCCCCCTTGAGTAAAGGCCCCCTCTGGATAGCAAGGGCGACCTCTAGACAGCAGAGGTGCCCCTGGACAGAAAAAGGCACCCCCAATTGAGGAGTAACAACGCCCCTGGATAGCATAGGCGCCATCTGGTTGGCACAGGCACTCTTGTACAGCAAGTGGCACCCTCCCCCATAAAGCAAAGGCACCCCTCTGGATATCATAAGCTCCCTTGAATAGCAATCGCACTCCCTGAACAACACGGGCGCCCTCTGGATAGCATAGGCGCCCCCAAAACAACAAATACGCCCTTTGATACTAAAGGCGCCCCAGATAGCAGAAGCGCCCTATGGACAGAAGACACCCTCTGGATATCATAGGCACCACTGGACGGCAGAGGCGCCCCTAAAGAAGAGCAATGGCACCCCGGGATACCATATGCGCCCCTGGTTAGCACAGGCACCCCTGGACAGTAAAAGGCGCCCCCCGCCCCCTGAGTAAAGGATCTGGGCCTCTGGATAGCATAGGCGCCCCTGGATAGCGCACGCGCCTCCTGGATAGCAGAGGCGCATCCGAAGAAGACAGAAGAACGGCGTCCCTGGATATCATGTGCGCCCCCCGGTTAGCACAGGCACTCCTATATAGCAAAAGGCGCCCCCTCCCTCCCCCGCCGGAGAAAAGGCGCCCCCTCTGGAAAGAATAATCACCCATGGATAGGAATGGCACCCCCTGGAGAACAAAGCATAACATTTTTTATGGAACACTCAGTGGGGGGGGAGATTTTCTTGTGCTGGTCATTATAGTGTCTTCGGGGGATCAAACCCCCGTTTGGAGGTGGCGTTAATACAATTTTGATGGGCTAGTGTTAAATAAATGTCTCCCAATTTTTGTTATTCCATGTCCTAAAGATTAGAGATGCTGCCCAGGACTACGAGTTTTTCGACGGGAAAAGGCCAAACCGGGTTTGGAAAAGGCCAAAGGGGTTAAATTTTATTTGCGCTTATTTTTAATAATTTCGTCCAGGTTCTTCCCAGTACGGCTGTTGGAGTCTGAGTCTTACTAAAGTCCTCAGGAGACTTGTCACGGAGACCCCGACCCTACCACCGGGCGAGCAACGCCCACAATGAAGGGTTGATTTAGAAGCCAAAGTTTAACCTCCCACAAAGCACAGGGATGGCCGCCTTGCTCAGGTCACCCTCTCATCAGTCAGTTGCCAGCCGACCTACGTCGGGCAAACGATTGACCGCCGGAGCGTCTCAGGGGAACCGATCCCAAGCCTGGACATGCACTGCCACTGCATGCTTCTCAGCAGCGGGCCGGAGCCCGACGCTCTACCAACTGAGCTACCGGGGCGCCAAATGGCCAAATAAATACCACAAAGTCATATTTGAGGCTAAAACGATCCTTACCGGTTGTCATAAACCCACAGAAAAAGGACAGCACTCCTGTATCACTGCAGCGAACAGTGCCCAGTATAAAACTAAATGTTGATAATTTGATATTGACTTGACGAAATAATCTTTTAGCACACTGCGCATTTCATAAGGAGCCAGGAGTGCCCTTCCAATCCCACGTGGCCACCAAATAATTTTATCCACATAAAAAAATGTGTTAGCATCATCAATTACCTTGGCCGCACCAATCCCCGCTAACATTTGATATTTTCCTGCTTTTCCTGTGAATTGTTTGCTCTTGAACAGTGACGGATCCATAGGCAGATCCAGGATTGCCAATCGGAGGGGGCACCTTCCCCTGGGGCGCCATCCGGAGCAGGGAGCGCCACTTTTGACCGGAAAAAACCTATCAGGTGGGCGTAAAATCCTATCGGTGAGCACCGACTTTTGCATCCTGGGGGGAGGGTGGGAAGCACCATTTCAGGCGAGTGCCATCGACCTTTCAGGGTGCGCCGTGACCATTTCAGGGGGCGCCGAGGATCGATCGGGGAGGCTGCATCTGCCCCTCCCCTTTGCCCCTTGGATCCGCGTATGGGCGGATCTAGAATTTTGGTAAGTGGGGAGAAAGCAGAGTCTCAGAGCGAGCACTTTACCATCAACGTTTCACCCAAAGGGCGCCTATGGTATTCGGTTTTCGGTTGCCGTCATTTTTGTGGATCGTATTTTTAACAACGTTCTGTCCCTCCCTCCCCCAGCCATAACAGTTTGTAGCAGGCAAGCAAGATGCCTACTTGGCGTGATATTTGAAACGATGAATTGCTAAACAGTTCAGTCCATAATTTTTCGGCACCTCTTAAAAAACTGTAACTACCACTAGGCCATGGAGAAATGCAAGACACTTGGGAACATACAACAGCTGAACATAAAGGTACATATCTGAGGATTTTTCTATTTGTGAAGGGGGGTTAAGTTTATTTTAATATCAAATATGATAAGCATCATTTTTCCTTTCCACGTGGCCACCATTCGTAAGATAATGGTGAGAGGACATTGAAAATAATTGCAGGAGAATTGCTCTTGTCCGTGAAATTTCGAGAGGTGTTAAGACAATTTTGGTAGCCATGTAATTGAATGCTGAAATAGATCATGGCAGGAATAGGCATGTGTGATTTGTGATAAATGGGACCCAGTAAAATAAAAGAAAACAGTTTCAACGTGTCCAAGTATTATCTTGATCAATTCATAACTTTTTTCGTTTATTGACTGTGATTTGCGCGTTTAATGATGATGTGCAGTGTTCAGATCGAAGTGAAAAGACCATTCAGATTGATAAAACAAGTATATTTTGTCACTGACCATCCCCTTGTACATTCCATCGTCTTCAGGTCAAGTTCAGGACGCATCATTTAAGAGAAGAGGTGAGCGTGCACTGTGCATGCCTAAATCGAGACACAGCCGCCCTCCCGATGGACAGACCGCGTGGAAATACGTCCTCGTCGCGTTTGATTTCGCGCACGCGTACGACGTAGTGGACCACCACCTGCTACGCGTTCGCCTACTGGAGATGGGGCTGCCAAATTGCACGATGGCCTGGATTTGGCAGTGGCTCCGGGACCGAAGAGTCAAGGTGGAACTAAATGGCGTGCTTTCCAGTGAGCGCATTTTCCGAACTGGCCTGCCGTAAGGAAGTGTCTTATCGCCAATTTTATTTTTGTTATGGGCGGCTCGGCTGGTAGACGCACTCCGCGCGGTTCCCGGATGCTCCCCCTACATGTACGCCGATGATACGGCGGCTCTCTGCACGGGCAACAACATCCAAGTCGCAAAGGACCGGGCGCAAGCTGCTGCTGGCACCCTCGTGAAGTGGGCCCGACAGAACAAAATTGTAGTATCAGGAGCCAAGATCCAATGACTGGTGATGTCCCAGTGGGCCAGAGACGCCGATCCTTTCAGTTTTCAGGTCGACGGGAAGTCTGTCACTGCCGGAGACACCCTACAGCTACTTGGCGTCACCATCGATCGGCTCCTCAACTTCGGTCCACGCTGTAAGAGACTGTGGGAGAAGGTCCACCCCCGCATCTCCTACCTACGTCAACTGTCCGGCTGCAACTGGGGGTTGCACGAACAGCACCTCCGAACCATCGCTACTGGCTACGTCATCATCATCATTTGGTGTTTTAGGGCGCGCACATCGGAGCTGTCTCGATAAAAGAATAGCGTCCAGGCAGCGTAGAATGGCGAATAACTCCGCAGTGAAAACCGAAGCAGCGGACGGTAGAGTGAAACACCTTGCAACATCATCACTTACAAAGGCACATCCGACCGCATCCTGACCATTCGATCCATCCGTATAAAAGAGCCAGTGGTTTGGATAGGAAGTCTGACAGTGCTCCAGAAAAACCTGTTGTGAGGCTACCGGAGTCAAATATCTGGTTTTTGAGACCAGGCTTGTGTCTACCGTTGGCTCAGCTACCATCCAAGGTTCGATGGACGGGGCCTGAAAAAGTTCCACCTGTTCCAAGTTAACTTGGGCGTCATCAAGCCAGCTAGCTATCCTGTAATCTGCGTGCCGGGCATACTGAGGAGAGTGTTCAATTTGACGCCGTTGTTCATGTGACAACAGCCTTCGGAAGGTTGGGTGATTTGGGAACTGAAAAAGTTTTAGGGCATACTGCATGCCATGCATTCTGCGCCTTAGGTCCAACGGCATCTCACTTGCCTCCACGAGCATACTGGAGGTGGGAGATGTGCGAAAAGCACCGATTATTATCCTGATGGTGTGATAATGAACTGTGTCCAGCATGCGTTTAGAGCTTTCCGTGGCGGCATCATATGCTATGGAACCATATTCTATTTTAGATCGGACCAAAGATCTATATAACATAATGACGGTTTTGTGGTCCGCGCCATACTTGAGCTTGGTCAAAACTTTAAAGATATTTAGGGCTTTGAAACATCTATCCCTTAGATCCTTGAAATGTGGCACGTATGTTAATTTCCTATCAATGATTACACCGAGAAAGCGGGTTTGTTCTACTACTCTATGGCTTGTTTATACATTGTTAGGACAGGATCAGTGCCATCATTTCGTTTACGACAAAAATTTATGCATTTTGTTTTTTGCATTGAGAACGTCAAACCATTCTGTCCGCTCCATCGTTCCAACTTATCCAGAGCAATCTGCAACTGCCTCACGGCCGATGGTGTGGATGATGTCGTGACCCAAATAGTAAAATCGTCGACAAAGAGGGCTGTGTTTATATTCGGAGGGATGCCATCTGCTATATCGTTGATTGCAATTGCGAACAGCGCAACAGAGAGGACGCTGCCCTGCGGTGTTCCATTTTCTTGTGTGTATTCATCAGATTCTGATGTGCCAACGCGGTATCGAAAACGTCTGTTCTTAAGAAAATTGGACAGAAACCATCCCAAGTGACCTCGCACACCTAGATCGAAGACCTTCTGCAGGATACCGTGCCTCCAGGTGAGATCGAATGCTCGCTCAATGTCAAAAAAGACGGCAATTGTGTGCTGCTTTCTGCTGAAGCCTTTCCGGATAGACAAGTCTAAAGCTAAGAGGTGGTCAATGGTGCTTCGACCCCTCCGGAATCCGCATTGAATGTTCGACAGTAGATTATTGGTCTCCAAAAAAGACATGAGGCGGAGGTTAACCATCTTCTCCAGCAGCTTGCAGACGCAAGAGGTCAGTGAAATTGGGCGGTAGTCCCCAGGCGAGTCACCTTCCTTACCAGGCTTCAGTATGGGGACAACAACCGCGTCTCGCCATTGCTCGGGGAAGTCACGTTTTACCCAGATGTGGTTGAAGATGTGAAGTAGAGATGCTAATAAGCTATCAGGAAGATGGGAAAGCATTTCATTTCGAAAACTGTCAGGCCCAGGTGAAACTGGCCTAACAGAACGAAGTGCTCATCATCATCATCATCATAATTGGTGGTTTAGGGCGCGCCGACAACAAAGGTCATGTGGCGCCCATAACACTAAGTAAAATATATACAGAGGCGTTTCAACAGCTCACGGGACTAAAGCTGTGTCAGAAGTTTAAAAAAAATCATGAACACATAAATAATAATAATAGAATAACACATTGTCAAATCACAACCTAGGTCGGCGAGCAAATAACATTAAAATCGATGCTCCTTAGAAACGATAAAATACGTGAAAGGTCAACGGTCGGAAACTCTCCCAAAAGAGACACCAATGAGGGTGATCCCCCAGGTGTCTAAGCCTCTCAATCTCATAGTCCGGGCACTCAACGAGAACATGGCTCACACTCAGCGGGTCGCCACAGCGCGTGCAGTGCGGCGGATCCTCTCTACTCAAGCGGAAAAAGTGCGTGGCATGAGTGTGGCCGATCCGCAACCTCGACAGAAAGACCTCCTCTCTCCTGGATCCAGCGCTGCTTGAAAACCATTTTCCTAGTTTAGGTTTAATGCTTCTCAACTTGGCTCCTCTAGGATCTTCATTCCATCTCCGCTGCCAGTCACTTACTAAAAACTTCTTAACAAGAGCATATAGGTCGAAAAATGGAACATGAAGGCCAGGGGGAACGTCACGTTCTACTGCAGCTTTTGCCGCTGCATCTACCCGTTCATTGCCACTGATGCCACAATGGCTTGGAATTCACACAATCACAACATTTTTCCCCTTTTCCTTCAGACTGTGCAACTTCTGTCTTATAAGAACCAATAGAAAAGACGTCGATGCAGTATAAAAGTAAAAAGATTTCAAGGCCTGTAAAGAGGATAGTGAGTCGGTAAAAATAACGAACTGTCTTGCCCTCGACCTGGACACCTGGTCCAAACACCGAAAAATTGCATACAGTTCAGAGCTAAAAACAGATGCTTCGCGTGGCAAACTAAAACCCATCTCTACCCCATCACCAAAAAATGCACAGCCCGTGCCATCATCATTTTTCGAACCATCTGTATAAAAGTGGACGTGATTTTCAAAAGACTCAGAACAAAAATCCATAAATAGCTGGCGTATTGCTTCAGGTGTTAAATGTTTGCATTGTTCGAGCAAGCTCGTGTTTGTGTTGACCGCCGACACAACCCATGGTTCAACAGTAGCTACGTCATAATGCTCAACAATGATTGATTATTGGGTTTTAGGGGCGCGCCAACCTGCGAGGTCATATAGCGCCCATAACACTTCTCTGCAGTCAAAGCTTATAAATTTGTCTGTCTTTAGGAGAAAGTAAATTCTCGTCTACAGTGAACTAATATTTACATTAAAGAGTGATTCTTTCACATCGTAGTTATGATTCTCACTGCACGGATGCATGGTCACAGATTCAAACAGGTTTACCGCGCCGGCAGGCGCCCGGCGCGGGGCGCCGGGGCATCACTTCCGGCGCCCACCCCGCGCCAACGGACCCAGGGGCCCGGGGGCGCGGGGGCAGCCTAGACGCCGGACCCAAGCCCGACGTCTAACGGAGGCCCTCCCCGTCGCTCCGAGACTTGAAAGGCCCCGGAGCGAAAGGGAGGACCCGCCAAATCGGCGCCAGGCGCCTATCAGCGCGGTTGACTACCACAACACACGCGTTTAACCAGGATCAAATATTATCGTAAAGTCAATGTCTCTAAGATAGGACAGCACCCGTTCAACCATACTGGAGTCACGGCCGATCAATTCTAAAAGTGTGGACTCCTGCCGGTGCACGCCAAAATGTAAAGACCTGCGTCTAGCATATTCCGGGCATGAGACCAGCACGTGTCGGACCGACAGGGGCGCCGCACATCGCTGACATTGTGGTCGAGGTTCGCCGCATAACAGATATCGGTGAGTGGCCAGCGTGTGGCCAGTCCGCAATCGACACAACGCCACCTCCTCACGGCGGTTAGGCCGCAGCGAGGATGGCCACTCACCGATCTCAGGTTTGATAACTTTCAACTTGCTATTTATTATATTATTCCATTGTTCTTGCCATACACTGCGAAGGTGGGTACATATATATGGGTACAAATCTCTAGCGGGGATTCGTTGCGCACGCCTGCAGGGCCTACGGGAAGCACGTCGGGCAGCTGCGTCTGCCACTTCATTCAATTGTATTCCAACATGACTTGGGATCCAGCAGAGTGTTACATACTTTCCCAGTCTGGCAAGGCGAGTTAAGCGCAGGACAATGTTTAAAACAAGTCCATCACTTGGGTTGAAACCACTCACAGCTTGAATGCTGCTAAGGCTATCGGTGAAAATAACGTATTTCGTGGCATCACTAACTTCGATAAAGCATAGAGCCTTATCCAAGGCGGTGAGTTCAGAGGTGAAAACCGATGCAAAAGATGAAAGTGAGAAATTTCTTGTTACTGTATCCGTAACAAAAGCGCATCCCACTCCAACATCAGTTTTTGATCCGTCAGTGTAGAACGACACATGATCTGCATACTGTGCAATGTGTTCGAGCGCCAATTGTTTAAATTCAGTAGGGATAGTATCGGATTTGGTTTTCCCTGCGAGAGTCATGTCGGTTTTTGGGCAGATAAGTTCCCAAGGAGGGATGTCTGAAAGCTCGCTATGAGTCACAACACTCGGCTGGATACCACTTTCGGCCGAGAAACGTTGGACGCGTACGCCCAGTGGGATTCCTCTTTGCACGTTCACAAACAGCCGTAGCATGTTCCGCGAAAAAACTGCGTTATATGTTGGGTGTGACGGAGACTGAGCCAGCTTACAGGCGTAACGCTGCCCGAGCAGGCGCCGTCGCAATGCGAGAGGTGGTTCATTTGCTTCCACCAACAAGCTGGAGCACGGTGTTGTCCTAAACGCACCTGTGGCCACTCGGAGTGCACTATGGTGAATCGTATCTAAACAGCGTTTAGCTGATTCCGACGCAGAATCGTATACAAAACAGGCGTAATCCATCTTGGAACGAACAAGAGACCGATAGAGAATGAGAAGTGTCTTCCTGTCCGCTCCGTACGATAGACGAGATGCACATTTCAAGGCATTCAATGATTTAAAACACTTGTCACGTATATTCCTAATGTGTGCGTTGTATGTCAGCCGTTTATCAAACGTTACTCCGAGAAACTTTGCTGTCGGTTGGAAAGTGACAGTTTTACCGCGCAACGATACCATAGGTTCCGGACAGGTCCTGCGCCTGCGACAGAAATGAACACCAGCGGTTTTTTCGGTCGAAAAATATAATCCATTTTTACTACTCCAGCGTTCCAGATGGTTCACGGCCAGCTGGAGCTGACGGGAAAGTGCCGGCGTTGTTGAAGCCTTTGCCCATACTGCGATGTCGTCCACGAAAATGGATGCCTGAATGGAAGGTGGGAGTGAATGTGTGACGTCATTTATGGCCAGAGCGAAGAGGCAGATACTAGAGACGCTCCCCTGCGGAATGCCTTCTTCTTGATAAAAGGTGTTTGAGTATGTACCACCTACTCTGACACGGAACGTCCTATCAGTCAAAAAATTTTTCATAAAGAACCCCATCTGACCTCTGATACCACACTTATGCAACTTTAAAAAGGATACCATGTCGCCACGCTGTATCATAAGCGGCAATGGCGTCAAAGAAGACGGCTCCCAGCTGACGCCTCTCTTTAAATGCAATTCGCACTGAGGTGTCAAGTGATACCAAGTGGTCCACCGTACTGCGGCCTCTACGAAACCCACACTGGTTGTTATTGATGATGCCCCGGCTTTCCAAATACCAAACGAGTCTTACATTCACCATTTTTTCGAACAACTTGCACATGCACGAGGTAAGCGAGATCGGCCTAAAGTGCAAAGGGTCCAATCCAGATTTACCAGGTTTAAGGATTGGTATCACTATAGCCTCCCGCCACGCCGGTATAAATTCGCCGGACTCCCACATCATATTGAATGAGGCCAGCAGTACCCTGAGTGCGCTCTGCGATAGTGCTTTAAACATATCATTGTGAATTAAATCCGGGCCCTCGGCCACAGGGTGGAGCCCACGAATGGCTGCCGCTAGCTCATGCAAGGTAAAGGGCTTATTGTATGACAGTGTGCTGGTGGTTCCAAAATGTATACTTTTCTGTTCAGCTAGGGTTTTATATCGCATAAATGAGACATCCTCCCTAACTGAACTACAGCGCTGTGCAATCGCATTTCCTATACAGTCGGCTACTTCTGTTGGATTGAATATATTCCTACCACCAATCTGCAGAGTTGGTAGTGGTGTGGAGACCGACCTACCTTCGATACGGCGGATTTGACCAAACACTTGAGACAATGGCGTAAATCGATTCAGTTTACCTACGTATTCTCTCCAACATTTTCTCTTAGCTTGTTTTATTGTGCGCCTGCAGGCGGCTCGAGATTTCCGATACATATTTAAGTTTTGCTGAGTGGAATTTCGTTTAAACTGTCTGTAAGCGCGCCGCCGCTCTCCGGACAGCGTCACGGCATTCCATGCTCCACCACGGTACCGGTGGTCGCCGAGGGTTTTTTGATGTTCGCGGTATAGAAGCATAAGCAGCGTCTCGGAGGATAGCTGTAAAAAGGTCGACTGTGAACGGTGTTTGGGTTGAAAAGGTTTCCAAATAGTCATCCACGAGGGAGCTAAATAAGGACATATCAGCATTTTTCATCTTCCAACGTTGCGGTCTCGTGCCTAAAACAGATGTGTTGTCACAAGTCACTAAAACAGGGAAATGGTCACTTCCCATGGGGTCACTGCACACAGCCCAGCTAAACAGAGCAGATAGCTCTGGGCTGCAAAGGCTAAGATCCAATGCCGATTCCCGACCGGATGGAATGGTAAGATGTGTTGGTGCTCCGGTGTTTAAAATACAAAGGCTCACACCCTGGATAAAATGATCGAGGTGCCGACCCCGAGAGTTAATATTTTCACACCCCCAAGCGGTGTGGTGAGCATTAAAGTCTCCCAAGAGAAGGATGGGCGGTGGTAGCTCAGATATAAGCAAATTTAGTTCACGAGTGGGCATGTCTACCCCAGGGGGTAGGTATATAGAGCAGAGCGAAATCTGCCTTCGAGCGATATATATACGTGCTGCCACGGCTTGCAGCCGTGTTTGGAGTGATATTTGCTTTGCTGGTATATAATTATTGATTGCGAGAAGAACACCACCGTGGGCGACTGGGTTACGTTGTAAATCCTTTCGAAATATTGAAAAACCTGTAAGGGAGAATGGGATCTCAGCTGAGAGTTTAGTTTCTTGCAGGCATATAGCTGCCAGTCCCCTGGATCTCATAAAAGCCTGGAGATCCCCGGCGCTGGTGCGAATTCCACGACAGTTCCACTGCAAAAACGTGTTAATGATGGGGGTGGAAGTTAGGGTGAGCGCCTACCAGAGGAGCTACTTGCTATTTCCAGTATGGGCCTCCTGGCCCATAGGTTTTCTTTGGGGGCCCAGAGGGCGCCCCACTTTGCCTGGGTCGAGACGATGCCCCAGGCCTAGATGTCCCTATTGATGCTGCTCGGGCTTTAGAAGGTTGTGGCTGGCCTGGAGGAGTCCCGGATGCCACACGTTTGGTGGGAGATCTTCCCCTAGTGCTATCCTCCCTCCGTGACCCCTCAAACTGCCTCCTGACAGCCGCAACCGACGTCGGCGGCGGTGGGGGAGGCGGAGGGGGCTGATTATCGGACAGAGGAGTGTGTGGTTTAAGGGCCTAGCTGCCAGGCCATTTAGCGCCCGACTATACAATTTAATCAATCCTAAAATCCAAGTCTTCAATGTTATCCTATGTGAGGATAGCTAAAACAACTACTTCATTATACATGCTTAGTTCTGTCGGACAGAGGAAAAAGGCAGGAGTAGAGGTAGAGGGCTCACCGTCAACAGAGATTTCAACGGGGGGCTGGACTGGGGACGGCAGTTGACGTCGCTTCCCACCCTTGCCCACCGTCGTCCAACCCTCGGTCGCTTGAGGGGAGTCAGGCTCCGGTGCCACCAAGGGCACCCTTTGCCTCGGAGGTGGCGGGAGTCTCAGACGGGGTGTTGGGGGCAGGAGTGGTCCCCTGCTCCCCGCTCCCACCCCAGCCGGGGCCACAGGCGGCGGGGGAGGGGTGGGGGGGGATGGGTGGAGGAGGTGCCGCCTCCGGCTGCGATGTCGGGGCGGCGGGCTGGCCAGAAATGACCAGCCCCATCCTCCCTGCCAGGCGGATAAAGTCCGCCAGGGTCAGGGAACGGATGACCTCTTCCGGGGTCATCCGCGGTGTCGCTGGCGTCCTTGAGGGCGCCGCTACGGCGGTCGCTATTCCGCCCACTGTCTCTGCATATGATCTCTGAGGGTAGGAGGTCTCATAGGCTTCCCTCGCAGCCCTAAATGGAATACGTTTCGCGACCATGATAGAAAGAATCTCCTTTTCTGTCTTCATACGTGGGCAGTTTTTATCATTTGCAGAGTGTGATCCTTTACAGTTTATGCAGTGAAGTGCTCGTGCGTCACAGTCCCTTCCGTCATGCTTGTTTGATCCACATCGCTCACACACTTTCTCTCCCTTACAAAATCTGGCTGTATGACCATAGCGTTGGCAGGAAAAGCACCGCATCGGGTTGGGAACATAGGGCCTGACCCGAATCTTCACATATCCGACATTCACGTCCGCCGGCAAATCTACACTATCAAAGGTCAGTATCACAGTGTCAGTCTCCTCGAGAATCCCTCCTACTTTTCGCCGCACTCTCCTCGCCTGCACTACACCGCTCTCCATGAGTCCATCAACTATCTCCTCATCCGGAACCCCTTTCAGATCAAAACATGTAATGACACCCTTCGAAAAATTTTTTGTCTTGTGTGGTACAATCGTGACTTTCACCTTTACTACTTTCCTCTGCTCCGCTTCTCGCTTCGTGTATCGCAGTTCTGTCGTTTCGAGTGCACGCTGTGCATCTGCTGGGCTACTGAGCTCCACCTCCAGGACGCCGTCCCGAAGGCAACTGCACCTCATCACCTTGCCAAGTCGGTCACATGCCTCCTTGCGTTGAAACGGCGAAAGTGATGATAGGGGGCTGTCTACACCCCGAATCATTACAACACGCGGGCGGGAGGGCTTTAAAGTGGCCCTTTGAGAGCCGGCAGTTTCGTTCCCACCACCCTGAAGGGGAGGGGAGGGGAGGGGTTTGCGGTGTTGAGTGTATCCATGAAAAGTTCTTAAATTCAACCAGCCACGTGCGCCCCCCTTCCGACGAGGGTGCTACGAGGCGAGACGACGCACGGGCTGGCTATACGGGGGAGACGCCGCCGTTACAGAGGGAGGAGAGAGACTCACCAAACCCCCCTGCCCCGACGACGGTCCCCCCTTGCACCTAGCCTAGACGACCCCGGGCGGGGCCTGGACACCCCACCCTCCCCGGGTGAAGTTGGGACCTCACCCAAGGAGGGAGGGGCAGCCGAGCCCCACCAAAGGCCGACAGACTTTTACAATGCTGCTACTCTTGTCGATGCCCTCAAGAGTTCCCCGCCCTTGCGGAAATCCAGACCAAAGTAGAGTGTTGCTAGAGGACGACGAACGAACACAGCGCCTCCCTCAGCTCAGCTACCAGGACTCCTTCATCCCGGGGTACGGGTCGGTGCGCAGCTCACCTTAAAAAGACAGGCGCCCTCGCACGGCATCATCGGAGCAAGCGACTACCACCTGCTCGTCACAACTGATTCCCGGCTGGTCCGAGAGAAGCGAGCCCCCGGCCCGCAGGGCCGGCGAATGGAGGGATCCAATCGCCAGTCACACGAGCCGGAGGCCCACATACACCCAGACCATCCAGGAATCATAGGCACGTGCAAGGACGCCCATGATACTGGGATAATGTGGGTAACTGGGAAGTTATGAGTAGGAAAAGGAGGAGGGTCGGTCTGCGCTGTCCAGCCCAGACGCGCGCCGCACGCGACCGAGGTGTCCACACTCAAGACGAGCCAGAGTGCACACACCCCCGCCACCCGCGGAGACACGCCGGGCCAGACAACGCAGACAGTGGGCAGGAGAGGTGTTTAGGAGTGGACAGAAAGGATACGGGTGGAAAGACATGGAGAGATAAGGAAATAAGGAAAGAAGAGGAAAAGGAACAAGGAGTTGGTGGGATTTGAATTTAGGAAGGCCAAGAAAGGATGAGGATGGCAGTTTCGATTTGGCCTCTCGCCCGAAGACGAGGGGCGAAACCCATCCTGCCAACTGGGGTCGCGGGTGTCGTCACATCCCGTGCCCAATTATCCATGTGCCGGACCAGTCAGCAGGTGCCAACAAGTCCAGCAGATGAAAATCGGTCCCCTGCGGGGAATGCTCAACAAGGTCAACGTCAATGCCAGCCTCTGTCAACCAAGCCCGAACCCGTACCCCGGGGTGGCGGGCTGAGGCACGCGTACCATTATCGATTCGACGCAGCTGGGCGTCACCAAAAAATGTTGGATATGTGGGGTGATGTACTGACTGTTTAATTTTTATTGCATAACGCATAGCAAGCATTTTTCGGCGGGTTTTAAGCGGCATTTCATCGGCGTCAACTAGCATACTAATTATTGGAGATGTGCGAAACCCCCAGTTATTATTCTAATTGCGTGGTGGTGCACAGTGTCGAGAATCTTTTTTGCGGACTGGCAGGCGGCCTCATACACAACGCAACCGTATTCGATCTTGGAACGGACGAGCGCCCTATATAACATAATAAGCATCTTTCTGTCAGCGCCATACCTCATTTTGGTTAATACCTTGAGAATATTAAGCGAGTCAAAACATTTTCTACGCAGTTCTTTAAGATGGGGCACATATGTCAGTTAGTGTTAACCCAAGGAATCTAGTTTCAGCAACAACTTCGATCTGATTACCGTAGATGAATAATGCTGGGTCTACACAATCGCTACGTCTATTACAAAAATGTATACACTTGGTTTTAGTACTCGAAAATGTCAGCCCGTTGCGTGTGCTCCACTGCTGCAGGCGGTCGAGGCCAAGTTGAAGCCGCCTCTGCACAGCAGCGGTAGTGGACCCCGTCACCCACATCGCAAAATCATCAACGAAAAGTGCGTGCTTTATACCTGTTGGAAGATCGTTTGCGATATCATTGATCATGACTGCGAAGAGGGCTATGGAGCTCACAGAACCTTGAGCTATGCCACTCTGTTGCTGGTACCGGTTCGATAAAGCAGCGCTAATACGGAAACGAAAATACCTATTTTTCATGAAGTTCGTAATAAACCAACCCATGTGTCCTCGCACGCCAAGTCCAAAAAGCTTCTGCAAAATACCATGCCTCCACGTGCAATCATAGGCACGCTCTATGTCAAAGAAAATAGCGATAGTATGGGCTTTCCGTAAAAAACCCTCCCGCACAGAAGCATCGAGACAAACAAGATGGTCGACTGTGGAGCGGCCCTGGCGGAAACCACACTGACTAGGACAGAGAAGCTGATTTGACTCCAAGTACCACACCAGACGCGTGTTCACCATTTTTTCGAATAATTTTCCTACACACGAAGTTAACGAGATTGGACGAAAGTCATTAGGGCTCAAACCAGTCTTACCAGGCTTCAGAATAGGTATTATATGTGCTTCACGCCATTGGTCCGGGAAATCATATTTTATAGAACGACTTGAACTGGCCTACGGTAACTGACCCTAGCCCTTCCAAGGGGGGCCAGAACCCCCGTATGGCCCTCTGGCTAGTCCCACGTTTGAACCACCCAGCCGGTTGCCAACCGGTCCGCGGCCTCGCCCGCTTTCGGTGGAATTACCGCGGGCGCGCGAGGTCTGGGGCTGGCTGAGAGGACTGCTCGCCGGACGTTTTGTCGGAGACCTACCGCGCGGCACTTCCTCAAAATTTTTTCGCATTGTTGCGACAGTGGACGAGGCAGTGTCAGTAGGAAGCTGTGCTGGCTGCGTCTCGGTACCCGAAACGGGTGGTGGCTGTGGCGCTGCAGCAGCGCCGCCAATGGGTGCGATGACAGGGGACGGCGGGCGGCGCCCTCCCGCAGGAGAGGCTTTTCCCCCTCGTCCCACGACTACCCATCCCTCTGAAACCGGCGGGAATCCACCGGGAGGCGCACCAGGTGTTGGTGCAGAGTCACCGGCACCAGGAGACGGCTGGTGCTTAGGGGCGGTGACAGACCCCTTTCCCCCATCCCTGGCGGGGGCCGAATGAGGAGAGACAGAAGCGGGGGCGATGACCTGCCCCTCACCCCCCCACGGAGGGGCGCGCGGAGGAGGTGCCACCGTCGGATCAGGAGCCGGGGCGGCGGGCTGGCGTGAAAACACCAGCCCCATCCTCCCTGCCAGGCGAACAAAGTCCGCCACGGTTAGGGAGCGGATGACCTCCTCCGCGGTCATCCTTGGGGTGTTTGGTATACCTGTAGAGGCTACCTGTGCGAAACTTTTCCGCGGGTGGGACGCCTCGTATGCGTCCCGTGCCTCACGAAAACTGATACGTTGTGTGGTCTTTATAGAAAGTATTTCTTTTTCTCGGAGAAACTCTGGGCATGATCGGTCTGTTACCTGGTGGCAACCCCCACAGTTTACACATTTCAATGCTTCGGCATCACACTCACTGGTGCTGTGGTGTAACGATGAACACTTCCCACATACACCTTTACCTTTGCAGAATCGGGCACTGTGTCCATATTTCTGGCACGTAAAGCATCGCATGGGGCTTGGCACGAAGGGCCTCACCCCGACTCTTGAATATCCAACAAAGATGTGATTCGGTAACTCTTCTGTGTCAAACGTAAGTATAACAGTGTCAGTGTCGAGCATAGCATCTCCACTTTTCCTACGAATCCTCCGCACCTCCACCACTCCGAGTTCCTCAAGTCCTTCAACAATCTCTTCCTCAGACAGCCCCCTTAGCTCCTGACTATTCACCACGCCTTTCTTAAAGTTCTTAGTTCTGTGTGGCTCTACTGAAATGTTGATTTTGCATGTCTTTTTCGACCCCGAGTCCTTCCTCGTGAACGTCAGTTCCATCACGGAGAGTGCACGCTCGGCATCCTCGGTTCGCGCAAACTCAACTTCCAACGATCCGTCACGTAACTTGTCACATCTCACGACCTTGCCCAGACGATCTAGTGCCTCCTTTCGCTTGAATGGTGACAGTGCTGCAAGGGATGAGGATGTGTCCAGTCCCCTCATTACCAAAACGCGAGGACAGGAAGGCTGGCTCATCGTCTTTTGCGGTTTGGGCGCAGGTGTCTGCATGGTCCCTTCCCCTCTAGGGGGTTGAGAGGTGTCTACCTCCAGTGGAGGGTGCGGAGAGGGATTTGTGGTGTGTGTGGTATCCATGAGAGTATGATTAATTTCGGCCAGCCACGTGCGCCCCCCTTCCAACGAGGGTGCTACAGGGCGAAACGACGCACGGGCTGGCTATACGGGGGAGACGCCGCCGTTACAGAGGGGGAGAGAGACTCACCAAACCCCCACTGCCCCGACGACGGTCCCCCCCTTGCACCTAGCCTGGACGACCCCGGGCGGGGCGCGGACATCCCTCCCTCTCCGGGTGAAGTCGGGACCTCACCCAAGGAGGGAGGGGCAGCCGAGCCCCACCAAAAGCCGACAGACTTTTACAATGCTGCTACTCTTGTCGATGCCTTCAAGAGTTCCCCGCCCTTGCGGAAATCCAGACCAAAGTAGAGTGTTGCTAGAGGCACAAGAACCATAACAGCGCCTACCTCAGCTCAGCTACCAGGACTCCTTCATCCCGGGGTACGGGTCGGTGCGCAGCTCACCTTAAAAAGACAGGCGCCCCCACACGGCCTCATCGGAGCAGGCGACTACCACCTGCTCGTCACAACTGATTCCCGGCTGGTCCGAGAGAAGCGAGCCCCCGGCTCGCAGGGCCGGTGATTAGAGGGATCCAGTCGTCAGCCACACGAGCCGGAGGCCCACATACACCCAGACCATCCAGGAATCATAGGCACGTGCGGGGACGCCCATGACACTGGGAAAAAGTGGGTAACTGGGAAGTTATGGGTTGGAAAAGGAAGAGGGTCGGTCTGCGCTGTCCAGCCCAGACACGCGCCGCACGCGACCGAGATGCCCACACTCAAGACGAGCAAGAGTGCACACACCCCCGCCACCCGCGGAGACACGCCGGGCCAGACAACGCAGACAGTGGGCAGGAGGGGTGTTTAGGAATGGACAGAAAGGATATGGGTGGAAAGGCATGGAAAGACAAGGAAATAAGGAAAGAAGAGGAAAAGGAACAAGGAGTTGGAGGGATTTGAATTTAGGAAGGCCAAGAAAGGATGAGGATGGCAGTTTCGATTTAGCCTCTCGCCCGAAGGCGGGAGGCGAAACCCATCCTGCCAACTGGGGTCGCGGGTGTCGTCACATCCCGTACCCAATTATCCATGTGCCGGGCCAGTCAGCAGGTGCCAACAAGTCCAGCAGATGAAAATCGGTCCCCTGCGGGGGAACGAAGTGCTCCTTGCAGTTCACACATTGTAAATGGAACATTGTATGAGGCAGAATGGTTATGTCCGAAGTTAACATTTGTTTGCTCTGCTCGTCCGCGTAACCGCCTGAAACTATCGTCCTGGACATGAGAGCTACATCGCATGCTGAAGGCTGCCGCCATACGGTTCGATACTTCTTTTGTGTCAGTTATTTTGATGCCGTTATCATCTAATACGGGTGTGGATGTGGATTGTGACCTACCCTGAAGTTGTTTTACTCTGGTCCAAACCTGTGTAGTTGGTGTAAATCTATTCACGGTACACACATACTCCACCCACCACCTCCGCTTGGCATTTAACACAATGCGGCGAGCGAGTGCTCGGGCACGCTTGAAGGCTATAAGGGTCGTGGTTGTCGTACTCCTCCTAAAAACTCTAAAAGCCCGCTTTCTACTTAAAATGGCCTGCTTGCACTCGTGCCCCCATCAGGGAACAGGCGTTCGCCTGAGTTTGCCAGACGTCATGGGTATAAAAGTCGCTGCAGCCTCCAAAATCATGTTGTTAAAGTCTCTTACGCTCTGAGTAGCCGAAGTCTCAGAGGAGAGGTTCACCAAACCACACGCACTCTCAAAGCCAGTCCAATCTGCCCGCCGTGTGTTCCATCGTGGAAGATTTGTTCTGCAGACGGATGTCCGGGTTTGTGAGATGATAATAGGGAAGTGGTCGCTACCATGTGGGTCATCTAGAGATTTCCACCGGAGCTGGGCTAAGAGAGACGGTGTACAAATTGAAAGGTCTATAGCAGAGTGATTTCCAGATGGAATAGATACGTGGGTGGGGCGACCGGTATTCAAAAGACATAGCGAGTTTAGGTGGAGAAAGCGTTCAAGTGTTCAACCTCGAGTACACGTACGGCCTCCAGCCACTCCCCACGCGGCGTTGTGGGCGTTGAAGTCGCCCAATAACATATAAGGGGTTGGGAGCTGATCAACAAGGCTGTTCAGATTATTTATGTCAGTGTTACCTCCCGGTGGTAAGTAAATGGAACAAACTGTCAGCTTCATAAAACCCAAGTCGGCCCGGGCTGCCACACCCTGCAAGGTACTTCTTAAAGTGATTTGATGACATGGTATGGATGTGTGGACAGCTAACATCACTCCACCGTATGCTATTGTGGTGCTAAATACGTCTTTTCGGAATATATTGTACTGTCGAACTGAAAACTTACCACCTGGACGCAGCTTAGTCTCCTGGAGGCAAACAACAGATGGATTGTAAGCAGATAAGAGGCTCTGCAGGTCCGAGACGTTTGAACGAAGGCCTCGGCAGTTCCATTGTAGAAATTGTGTCATTTATTTAAAAGAGAACGGGCCAAGATTTACTGCGGGCGACGACGCGTCTGTCTAACCTTTCCACGGGGGCCAGAGCCCCCGGGTGGACCCTTAGCTGGTCCTGCCCCCAGGCCACCGAGCCGGTTCCGAACCGGACCGCGGCCCCGTCCACTCTCCAATGAAGTTCCTCGGGCACGCGAAGTTTGAGGATGGCCGGGAGGGCTCTCAGCCAGGCGCTTCACTGGGGACCTACCCCGTGAAGAGCTCTCAAAATTCCTCCGCACAGCAGCCACTGTGGAGAACGGAGTTTGGGAGGGGAGATGCGATGGCGTTGGCCCGGTCTCTGCTGTAGACGATGGCGGCGGCGCAGATGCAACCGGAGACGCTGGAACAGCGCCCCCAGCGGGTGGTTCAATGGGGGACGGCGGGCGGCGCCTCCCTGTGGGGGAATGCTTGCCTCCCCGTCCCACAACTGTCCAGCTCTCTAAGTCGGCCGAGGGCTCGTGGCTGGACGAGTGACCAACAGGCGCCGCCTGCTGGTGCTCAGGGGTGGGGCCATGGCCCCGCCCCACACCTCCGGCAGGAGCCGAGGACAGGGGGATGGAGTCAGGAGCGTCGCTCCGCTCCCGCCCCCCTCCCCGTAAGGAGGGAGGTTGTGCAGGAGGCGCCGCCTCCGGCTCGGGAGACGGAGAGGCGGGCTGGCGTGAAAACACCAGCCCCATCCTCCCTGCCAGGCGAACAAAGTCCGACACTGACAAGGATCGGATGACCTCCTCCGGGGTCATCCTGGGAGGGGCCAAGGCCCCGGTACCGACAGCTTGAGCGTATGATTTCCGGGGGTGGGTGGCCTCGTAGGCGTCCCGAGCCTCCCGGAAGCTCATACGCCCCTTCACTTTGATGTTAATTATTTCTTTTTCTTTTTTAAGAGTGGGGCAGTTGCGATCATATGCAGCGTGTGCGACTTGGCCTTGGCCACAGTTGGTACAGAATGGGGTTTCAGCGTTACAGGATGTCGACTCGTGCTCCTTGGAACCACAACGTCCGCAGGTTCGGGTACCTCTGCAGGATGAAGTAGTGTGTCCGTACCGGTGGCACGTAAAACATCGCATTGGATTGGGAACGTACGCTCTGACTCTCTCCTTAACATATCCTACCGTCACCGACTCAGGTAGATCGACTCCATCAAAGGTAAGTATTATTGAGTTTGTGTCTTGCATTTCTCCTGCCTTCTTAATCCTGATCCTTTTCGCTGTCACAACACCAAAACAACTCAGTCCCTCTACAATCTCCTCATCACAAACTCCGGCCAAGTCGAAGCAGTTGATCACTCCTTTGACAAAGTTCTTTGTTTTGTGCGCTTCGATGCAAACATTTACAGTGACATTTTTCTTTGTACCTTGATCGTGTTTCGTGAAAGTAAGGGTGGATGTGCTCAGTGCGCGTTCTGCATCACGGTGGTCAAGGAACTCGACCTCAAGAGTTCCATCTCGCAAGCGGTCACAGCGGCTGACTTTACCTAGGCGGTCACGCGCCTCCTTTCTTTGGAAAGGGGACAGGCGAGAGAGGGAGCAGCTCACTCCTCTTATCAGGAGGACGCGGGGGCGCGATGGCTTCGATTGGGAAGGGTTTTGGGAGGCGGCTACCTCCTGCTGGAGGTGGTGAGGGGGGTTTGTGGAGTTTGAGGAATCCATGGGAAGATCATAGGGTTCGACCAGCCACGTGCGCCCCCCTTCCAACGAGGGTGCTACAAGGCGAGACGACGCACGGGCTGGCTATACGGGGGAGACGCCACCGTTACAGAGGGGGAGAGAGACTCACCAAACCCCCCTGCCTCGACGACTGTCCCCCCTTGCACCTAGCCTAGACGACCCCGGGCGGGGCACGGACACCCCACCCTCCCCGGGTGAAGTTGGGACCTCACCCAAGGAGGGAGGGGCAGCCGAGCCCCACCAAAGGCCGACAGACTTTTACAATGCTGCTACTCTTGTCGATGCCTTCAAGAGTTCCCCGCCCTTGCGGAAATCCAGACCAAAGTAGAGTGTTGCTAGAGGACGACGAATGAACACAGCGCCTCCCTCAGCTCAGCTACCAGGACTCCTTCATCCCGGGGTACGGGTCGGTGCGCAGCTCACCTTAAAAAGACAGGCGCCCTCGCACGGCCTCATCGGAGCAGGCGACTACCACCTGCTCGTCACAACTGATTCCCGGCTGGTCCGAGAGAAGCGAGCCCCCGGCCCGCAGGGCCGGCGATTAGAGGGATCCAATCGCCAGCCACACGAGCCGGAGGCCCACATACACCCAGACCATCCAGGAATCATAGGCACGTGCAAGGACGCCCATGATACTAGGATAATGTGGGTAACTGGGAAGTTATGAGTTGGAAAAGGAAGAGGGTCGGTCTGCGCTGTCCAGCCCAGACGCGCGCCGCACGCGACCGGGGTGCCCACACTCAAGACGAGCAAGAGTGCACACACCCCCGCCAACCGCGGAGACACGCCCGGCCAGACATCGCAGACAGTGGGCAGGAGGGGTATTTAGGAGTGGACAGAAAGGATACGGGTGGAGAGGCATGGAGAGACAAGGAAATAAGGAAAGAAGAGGAAAAGGAACAAGGAGTTGGTGGGATTTGAATTTAGGAGGGCCAAGAAAGGATGAGGATGGCAGTTTCAATTTGGCCTCTCGCCCGAAGGCGAGGGGCGAAACCCATCCTGCCAACTGGGGTCGCGGGTGTCGTCACATCCCGTACCCAATTATCCATGTGCCGGACCAGTCAGCAGGTGCCAACAAGTCCGGAAGATGAAAATTGGTCCCCTGCGGGGGTTTTGCAATCATGGTGATATTAATATTAGATTCTTCAAGCCAGTGTGAAATCCGGCTGCTTAGAGCCGAAGATCAGCTTTACCTGCCCGCAGCGAATAAGTCTTTTAGCGAATGGTCAAAAATCCACTTGTACCTTGGGTGGGTTGGGTATTGGCGGATCTTAGTGGCATACATAAGTGCGAGTCGTTTCCTCCTAAGGTCAAGCGGGGCCTCGTCAGCGTCAGCCAGAAGGCTTGCTCTACGTGAGGTGCGGAAAGCACCAGTGGCCAATATTATACAGGCGTGGTGGACTGCGTCCAGGGGCTGCTTAGTGCTCGTTAGAGAACCTTCATAAACCACGGAAGCATAATCCAGGACCGATTTTACCAGCGCTCGATACAGGCGTAAAAGTGTGATTCTGTCCGCTCCGTAGGATGTACGTGATACCATCTTTAACAAATTTTCGCGTTTCATGCATTTGTCTCTTGTCAATATAATGTGCTGTGTGTAGGTAAGACGCGTGTCGATGGTTAAACCAAGAAATTTGGCATGGTCAGAGGCTGGGATTCGTCTCCCGTAGAGCCTCAGCATCGGTTCTGGGCAGTAGCGGGTCCGGCGGCAGAAATGCACACAAACCGTTTTCTCAGTCGAAAACTAAAAACCATTCACGAGGCTCCACTCGATCAGGCCGTCAATGCATAGCTGTAGCTGTCGCTGTGCAGAGAGTGTGGTCGAGGTGCTTATCTAGACGGCTAGGTCGTTGACAAAAAGCGATCTCTCAACAGTGGGAGAGATTACACAGCAGATGTCATTGATTACAACCCCGAAGAGGGTCACACTCAGGACACTTCCCTGTGGTACCCCGCTCAGCTGCTCAAACCTCCTTGACACGGCATTTCCTACCTTTACCCGCTAATTTCCGGTACGCATTGAAGTTTCGGGCTTTTTTGGTGTTGAATAAGACAATTTGGTGTTCATGAAACCGCAAAAAAATAACTGTGACTAAATCAAATTATTCGTTACACACGTTGTGCCATCACATAATTCTGCAAACAAAATCTTACGAGACTAATTTCTAAAGGGTTTGCGTTTTTTTAATAATCGTTATTTCCCGTGTCTTTGTCTTTGTGCTACGCTTGATTCTGCATGGAAAACCAAGTAAACATTGTTCACTCTGCCCATCTTCCAAAAAGCTACCCCACGTAGATGGGAAAGCGCCTTGTCAGCAAGAGGTTAAAGATTCCCTCTGCCCAGTAACCTTTCCGTTGGTGGCGACGCTTATGGTTTAGACACTCTCTGCCAAAGGCAAGTGTTTAAAGCAACTCTAGACGTTATAAGGTAGTTCAAACCAATTAATACTTTTCTATCGGGAAATCCGTTATCATAACATGTATACAAACATGAGGTATACCAAAGCATGAGCAACTGCGCATTGATCTGAATTATTTCAACAACTCTTACAAACATCACTGGAAAACTCGAATTAGGTACCAGCAATACAGAAAATGAAAATGCAGTAATATCATGAGGACAAAGAAATTGTGCCCTTGGAAAATGAGAAACCTACATCCAACCCTCCAAGACAATCGATGCACAGCTCTCAAGCGATGGCAAACTGTACTGAGAGTCTCCAAACGGTCTCATTTCTTCTGCCAGACCGGCCTGTCTTCTCTGTAGCACCTCTGAACGGCCGGTTCCACGGAGAACAATCTCACGGCCGGCCAGCTTTACCGCCAGTTCGCTGAGGCCGCTGTTCGCCAAAGCGCGGGTCCGTGCCACGCCACCTAAACATCACAGGCGCACAGTGATCAGCCGACATACCACTCGTGGCTGTACGCCCAACAATTCGCCAGGAGAAAACAATTGGCAGACAAAACAGACCCAGCAGCCTAAGTTTCAGAGTCCACACCCGCTCGGCATTGCACAATGAAAGGAGTGGTTGCGAGCCCTGCCGGCACTGTCTGCGCCTGACACCGCGCCGGGTCGGTTGTGGTTGGCTCCGCCCTTCGCTGCCGGCTATGCGCTGACCGCAGTGTGGAGTGTGGGGTCCCGGCACGCTTATGAAGCGGAGTGGTATGGTGCTGTGAATTCGGGCGTGGAAGGCAATGCCAGAACTTTTGGCCAGTGATATTCAAGCACGACCTTAGTGTAGTTTGAAGTGAATGACCTTAGTTTGAAGTGTATTTAGCCGCGTCCCAGGATGTCGGAGAGTGAAAGTGACCTTGACATGGACTCGGTGTTCACGGACGCGGCCTCCGGGCAGGACAGTGCAGGTGATAGGAAGCGACAGCTGTCTGTACCCGAAATGGCGAAGAGGATTGAGCGAAAAAAGCAGAGCCGACGACCCAGTGGTACATCACCACGCCTAAACGGCAAAGACCACGAGCAACGAGCAAGAAAAGATGAGCCAGCCTCGGTAACACTAGACGCGATACAAAAGTTAGTCAAAGAAGAAAATGACCGCGTCATTGCTGCATTTGAGACAAAATTTGCAAGTATGGAGAAGCGTGTAGAGATTTTGGAAGCAGAAATCCACCAAAAAGACATAACAATCCGTAAGTTGGAGAGAGAATTAGATGATGTGAGGAAAGACAACGACTCTCTGCGAACACGAGTGATCGACATCGACATGAACCGCCGCCTGTCAAGTTTAATTTTGACGTGCAATGAGCTATCTACGAAGAGCTCAGATGAGAACATGGTGGAGAGGACTGTGAAGCTGCTCAACCAGTACTTCCCGGATTTGGAGCTAGCTGTCGGAGATATAGCAACGGCGCATCGCCTGCAGAGCGACAATAAGATCATTGTTAAGTTCGTGTGTCGTCAGTTGCGAGATGACGTTTTCGCGAAGCGCTTCGAGCTGATGCCAAAAAAGGTCAACGGCGGCAGATCTGTGCCTGGACCGGCGCAGTATGGCGCTCTGTCTGTGACTGGCAAGGAATTGGCGCCCCTCTTCCTGGCGGAGTCACTCGTGCCTGAGATGAGAGAGCTGTTTCAGCTAGCTCTGGCCGCTCGTCGTCCCGAGAACGGCTCGAGAGTGCACTCGGTGTTCACTCGCCGTGGTCACGTGATCTGCAAGAAGGAGATTAGCGGTGATAACATTCATATCCGTGATCATAACCATTTGCGCGATTTGCTCGGTGGATTCCTTCCTTCTCTGCCCCAGTGGGATTCCAATCAACACCGTCGGGGGCGGCGAGAGGCTTCAGCGGGAGGACGAGTTCCAGGTTCGGGGAGAGGAGCTGTCCGACGGGTGCCGGCAGCGTTCCGGCCGGCGGAACTGCGGGCTGGACCGCGGCCGTCTGGTGGCGCTTCCGGCGCGGCCGCGGCGGCCGTGCCCGCCTCAGCTTCGAGTGGTGCCGGGTCTGCGGATCTGGCGACGACGGCCTGCTCCGAGTCTGCGGGTTTCCGGCCTTCGGAGCTGACTGGTGGCGCTTCCGGCGTGGCTGCGGCGGCCGCGTCCGCCTCCACTCCAGGTGGCGCCGGGTCTGCGGGTCTGGTGGCGGCGGCAGGATCTGCGTCTGCGGGGTCTTCTCGCTTCACTGGTGGTAGAGGTCACCGTTGGTGATTATCGAGGTCTTGTCATCTGAAGGTAGATGTAATTTTCGACTTTAAGCAATCCGGAACAGAACTTTCAATTCCGTAAGGCCTCTACACACTCAGATTTCACTTTGCAGTTATTTGCCTTTGAAATATAATACCCACTTGCTGACCAAGAAAGCGCACCTTAATCTATGCTGACTCTAGTACACGTAATGCTGCATTGAGCTGACTGAGTCACTGGGGGTGTGTGCTTACTTGTGCTTGTGAGCGCGGACAGCTGGTAGCGGAGGCGCCGCCGGGTCCGGCCGGCGAGGGTTGCTGAACTGCAAACGGCGTCCAACCCCTCTTCCAGCATGTACATTACTGGAAGCGGCTGCCGCCGGCCGCCCGGCGGCTCGCCCCGCGCCAGCTGAGCTGCCTACCGCGTTCTGCTCCTATCAGCGAATTAGTATTGTTTCCACGAGAAGCCGGTTTGTGATGCATTCATATAACATTGCTATATTTCTTCGGAAGCTAATCGAATCCTGTTGTCAAACACGCGACCTGATTTGTGTGCAGTAGTTGGGCAGGTAAATTGGATGGAAGTTTCCAACTGCGAGCGGTGTTCAGCCTATTCTCCAGCATGGACATTACTGGAGGCGGCTTCCGCCGGCCGCCCGGCGGCCCGCCCCGCGCCAGCTGAGCTGCCTGCTGCGTTCTTCTTGCGGCAGCAATTTGGTATGGTGTTTGTAAGAAGTCGATTAAGTATGTAACTTGTTTTGTTTACTTGCGTAATCAAGCTGACACATTGTTTTGCATAATGCACGGCCTGATTCGCCTTGGGTAGCTGGCTAGGTGCACTGCACGGTAATTGTCATGTCAATATCGTGTTTGTATTACCCAACAGTCAAGGGGTATTGCAGTGGCAGTTTATGCGCTATATGCGAAGTGCCGAATATTGCGTTTATTGAGTGCCTTGGCCGGGTCCCCGCATCCTTGTGCGGGATGGCATTCGACCCTTCCGGTCTTGTTTCGGTGTTCTGTGGCGTATTTGGGGAGGGGTGGTTGTGTTGGGGATTAGAGGTTTATGATGTCGCGTCTTTCCATTGCTTAAATAACAGCTCAGGAAAACATCTCATGCATACTTTTCGAGTCAAGAGCTCATCTGATGAATATTCTAGACGTGGAGGCCATAGAACAGTTTGTTTGGGTTCATCAGTCCGAGCTCCTGTATGAAGAATTAACGCTTATCATGATTAATAACGCGCTTCGGTTTGAAGCCATGAGTCGCAAGCTTTTCCCAGTTTAACTCGTAAGCTTTTCGTAAGCTTTTCCCAGTTGTTTCCCAGTTTAACTTTCCAGTCGCTAAATCATGGTAAATGATACAGTGCTCTCAAACAGCTTGTCTATTGTGTCGCTCAATGTGCGGGGTCTGAGAAACCGGGTTAAACGTAGGTCTATTTTTAGGCACTTGAGAATTAATTATAAGGACAGCTTAGTAATATTGCAGGAAACCCATTCTACAGAATCTATAGAGAAAAAATGGCAAACAGAATGGGCCGGTAACATAATATTCTCACATGATGCCAATCGTAGCCAAGCCGGTGTAGCTGTGCTCATTCCTAATTCTTTTCCTGCGCAAGTCCGGAAGCTAACCGCCGATAATACAGGTCGCATTGTTTGTGTCGAGGTGTCGGCTGACCGATTGATTATTGGGTTTTAGGGGCGCGCCAACCTGCAAGGTCATATAGCGCCCATAACACTTCTCTGCAGTCAAAGCTTATAAATTTGTCTGTCTTTAGGGAAAGTAAAGTCTCGTCTACAGTGAACTAATATTTACATTAAAGAGTGACTCTTTCACATCGTAGTTATGATTCTCACTGCACGGATGCATGGTCACAGATTCAAACAGGTTTACCGCGCCGGCAGGCCCGGCGCGGGGCGCCGGGGCATCACTTCCGGCGCCCACCCCGCGCCAACGGACCCAGGGGCCCGGGGGCGCGGGGGCAGCCTAGACGCCGGACCCAAGCCCGACGTCTAACGGAGGCCCTCCCCGTCGCTCCGAGACTTGAAAGGCCCCGGAGCGAAAGGGAGGACCCGCCAAATCGGCGCCAGGCGCCTATCAGCGCGGTTGACTACCACAACACACGCTTTTAACCAGGATCAAATATTATCGTAAAGTCAATGTCTCTAAGATAGGACAGCACCCGTTCAACCATACTGGAGTCACGGCCGATCAATTCTAAAAGTGTGGACTCCTGCCGGTGCACGCCAAAATGCAAAGACCTGCGTCTAGCGTATTCCGACATGAGACCAGCACGTGTCGGACCGACAGGGTGCCGCACATCGCTGACATTGTGGTCGAGGTTCGCCGCATAACAGATATCGGTGAGTGGCCAGCGTGTGGCCAGTCCGCAATCGACACAACGCCACCTCCTCACGGCGGTTAGGCCGCAGCGAGGATGGCCACTCACCGATCTCAGGTTTGATAACTTTCAACTTGTTATTTATTATATTATTCCATTGTTCTTGCCATACACTGCGAAGGTGGGTACATACATATGGGTACAAATCTCTAGCGGGGATTCGTTGCGCACGCCTGCAGGGCCTACGGGAAGCACGTCGGGCCGCTGCGTCTGCCACTTCATTCAATTGTATTCCAACATGACTTGGGATCCAGCAGAGTGTTACATACTTTCCCAGTCTGGCAAGGCGGGTTAAGCGCAGGACAATGTTTAAAACAAGTCCATCACTTGGTTGAAACCACTCACAGCTTGAATGCTGCTAAGGCTATCGGTGAAAATAACGTATTTCGTGGCATCACTAACTTCGATAAAGCATAGAGCCTTATCCAAGGCGGTGAGTTCAGAGGTGAAAACCGATGCAAAAGATGAAAGTGAGAAATTTCTTGTTACTGTATCCGTAACAAAAGCGCATCCCACTCCAACATCAGTTTTTGATCCGTCAGTGTAGAACGACACATGATCTGCATACTGTGCAATGTGTCCGAGCGCCAATTGTTTAAATTCAGTAGGGATAGTATCGGATTTGGTTTTCCCTGCGAGAGTCATGTCGGTTTTTGGGCAGATAAGTTCCCAAGGAGGGATGTCTGAAAGCTCGCTATGAGTCACAACACTCGGCTGGATACCACTTTCGGCCGAGAAACGTTGGACGCGTACGCCCAGTGGGATTCCTCTTTGCACGTTCACAAACAGCCGTAGCATGTTCCGCGAAAAAACTGCGTTATATGTTGGGTGGACGGAGACTGAGCCAGCTTACAGGCGTAACGCTGCCCGAGCAGGCGCCGTCGCAATGCGAGAGGTGGTTCATTTGCTTCCACCAACAAGCTGGAGCACGGTGTTGTCCTAAACGCACCTGTGGCCACTCGGAGTGCACTATGGTGAATCGTATCTAAACAGCGTTTAGCTGATTCCGACGCAGAATCGTATACAAAACAGGCGTAATCCATCTTGGAACGAACAAGAGACCGATAGAGAATGAGAAGTGTCTTCCTGTCCGCTCCGTACGATAGACGAGATGCACATTTCAAGGCATTCAATGATTTAAAACACTTGTCACGTATATTCCTAATGTGTGCGTTGTATGTCAGCCGTTTATCAAACGTTACTCCGAGAAACTTTGCTGTCGGTTGGAAAGTGATAGTTTTACCGCGCAACGATACCATAGGTTCCGGACAGGTCCTGCGCCTGCGACAGAAATGAACACCAGCGGTTTTTTCGGTCGAAAAATATAATCCATTTTTACTACTCCAGCGTTCCAGATGGTTCACGGCCAGCTGGAGCTGACGGAAAGTGCCGGCGTTGTTGAAGCCTTTGCCCATACTGCGATGTCGTCCACGAAAATGGATGCCTGAATGGAAGGTGGGGTGAATGTGTGACGTCATTTATGGCCAGAGCGAAGAGGCAGATACTAGAGACGCTCCCCTGCGGAATGCCTTCTTCTTGATAAAAGGTGTTTGAGTATGTACCACCTACTCTGACCGGAACGTCCTATCAGTCAAAAATTTTTCATAAAGAACCCCATCTGACCTCTGATACCACACTTATGCAACTTTAAAAGGATACCATGTCGCCACGCTGTATCATAAGCGGCAATGGCGTCAAAGAAGACGGCTCCCAGGTGACGCCTCTCTTTAAATGCAATTCGCACTGAGGTGTCAAGTGATACCAAGTGGTCCACCGTACTGCGGCCTCTACGAAACCCACACTGGTTGTTATTGATGATGCCCCGGCTTTCCAAATACCAAACGAGTCTTACATTCACCATTTTTTCGAACAACTTGCACATGCACGAGGTAAGCGAGATCGGCCTAAAGTGCAAAGGGTCCAATCCAGATTTACCAGGTTTAAGGATTGGTATCACTATAGCCTCCCGCCACGCCGGTATAAATTCGCCGGACTCCCACATCATATTGAATGAGGCCAGCAGTACCCTGAGTGCGCTCTGCGATAGTGCTTTAAACATATCATTGTGAATTAAATCCGGGCCCTCGGCCACAGGGTGGAGCCCACGAATGGCTGCCGCTAGCTCATGCAAGGTAAAGGGCTTATTGTATGACAGTGTGCTGGTGGTTCCAAAATGTATACTTTTCTGTTCAGCTAGGGTTTTATATCGCATAAATGAGACATCCTCCCTAACTGAACTACAGCGCTGTGCAATCGCATTTCCTATACAGTCGGCTACTTCTGTTGGATTGAATATATTCCTACCACCAATCTGCAGAGTTGGTAGTGGTGTGGAGACCGACCTACCTTCGATACGGCGGATTTGACCAAACACTTGAGACAATGGTGTAAATCGATTCAGTTTACCTACGTATTCTCTCCAACATTTTCTCTTAGCTTGTTTTATTGTGCGCCTGCAGGCGGCTCGAGATTTCCGATACATATTTAAGTTTTGCTGAGTGGAATTTCGTTTAAACTGTCTGTAAGCGCGCCGCCGCTCTCGGACAGCGTCACGGCATTCCATGCTCCACCACGGTACCGGTGGTCGCCGAGGGTTTTTGATGTTCGCGGTATAGAAGCATAAGCAGCGTCTCGGAGGATAGCTGTAAATTGGTCGACTGTGAACGGTGTTTGGGTTGAAAAGGTTTCCAAATAGTCATCCACGAGGGAGCTAAATAAGGACATATCAGCATTTTCATCTTCCAACGTTGCGGTCTCGTGCCTAAAACAGATGTGTTGTCACAAGTCACTAAAACAGGAAATGGTCACTTCCCATGGGGTCACTGCACACAGCCCAGCTAAACAGAGCAGATAGCTCTGGGCTGCAAAAGCTAAGATCCAATGCCGATTCCCGACCGGATGGAATAGTAAGATGTGTTGGTGCTCCGGTGTTTAAAATACAAAGGCTCACACCCTGGATAAAATGATCGAGGTGCCGACCCCGAGAGTTAATATCTTCACACCCCCAAGCGGTGTGGTGAGCATTAAAGTCTCCCAAGAGAAGGATGGGCGGTGGTAGCTCAGATATAAGCAAATTTAGTTCACGAGTGGGCATGTCTACCCCAGGGGTAGGTATATAGAGCAGAGCGAAATCTGCCTTCGAGCGATATATATACGTGCTGCCACGGCTTGCAGCCGTGTTTGGAGTGATATTTGCTTTGCTGGTATATAATTATTGATTGCGAGAAGAACACCACCGTGGGCGACTGGGTTACGTTGTAAATCCTTCGAAATATTGAAAAACCTGTAAGGGAGAAAGGGATCTCAGCTGAGAGTTTAGTTTCTTGCAGGCATATAGCTGCCAGTCCCCTGGATCTTATAAAAGCCTGGAGATCCCCGGCGCTAGTGCGAATTCCACGACAGTTCCACTGCAGAAACGTGTTAATGATGGGGGTGGAAGTTAGGGTGAGCGCCTACCAGAGCAGCTACTTGCTATTTCCAGTATGGGCCTCCTTGCCCATAGGTTTTCTTTGGGGGCGCAGAGGGCACCCCGCTTTGCCTGGGTCGAGACGATGCCCCAGGCCTAGATGTCCCTATTGATGCTGCTCGGGCTTTAGAAGGTTGTGGCTGGCCTGGAGGAGTCCCGGATGCCACACGTTTGGTGGGAGATCTTCCCCTAGTGCTATCCTCCCTCCGTGACCCCTCAAACTGCCTCCTGACAGCCGCAACCGACGTCGGCGGCGGTGGGGGTGGCGGAGGTGGCTGATTATCGGACAGAGGAGAAAAGGCAGGAGTAGAGGGCTGACCGTCAACAGAGATTTCAACGGGGGCTGGACTGGGGACGGCAGTTTATGTCGCTTCCCACCCCTGCCCACCGTCGTCCAGCCCTCAGTCGCAGGAGGGGGTCAGGCTCCGGTGTCGCCAAGGGCACCCTTTGCCTCGGAGTGGCGGGAGTCTCAGACGGGGTGTTGGGGGCAGGAGTGGTCCCCTGCTCTCCGCCCCCACCCCCAGCCGGGGCCACGGGCGGCGGGGGAGGGGCGGGAGGGATGGGTGGAGGAGGTGCCGCCTCCGGCTGTGATGTCGGGGCGGCGGGCTGGCCGAGATCCGTTCATAATTTTGGGGGTTTATGCCCCCGCCTCTGAAAGCCAAAACATTAAATGTCAGTACCTCTGTGAACTAAGGGAGATATTATTGTGCTTTGCCACGCATAGGACTTTTTTGGCTGGGGACTTAAACATCAAGCTTAGCGCTCTAGATACTGGCAGCCCCAGTTTTAGAAAGACCAGAGCGTCTGTCAAACTACAGGATATCTTAGAGGAGTTCTCGTTGGACGATTCATGGCGCTACCAGCACCCATCAATTCAAAAATTCTCATGGCGGAGACTGAATCCCCTGCAGCAGTCAAAGATTGATTATATTTTTGCCTCTCGTGCGGTTCTGTATAATAACACAATTAAAACCAAAATAGATTCTGGTATCCTAACAGATCATAATTTTGCTGTACTAGACGTCACTATTGGAGATGACAAACGGGGGCCTGGCATATGGCGGTTTAACAATACATTCTTATCAGACGAAGTATATGTTGATACTGTTAGAAAAAAAAATTGTGACGCGAAAAACAAATCAGCATTATATGCCGGAATGAGTAACAATGGACTTCTAATCGATTTTCTTCTATGCAATATCCGGGCTCTAACAATCAAGAGGAGCAAAAAAATTTCATACGAGATGCGCAAGCGAGAAAATGATTTATACAAAGAGCTTAACGACTTAGAACTAGCAATATCTAGCAAACCTTCAGCACAGACCATCGCAGACTATACCAATCTTAGAGCAAAACTGAATGACTTGAAGCAAGAGCGGGGAAAAACGGCTATCCTTGGATCCCTGGGGTGTTGGATGGAACAAGGAGAAAAACCCTCAGCCTATTTTTTTCAAATTCGCAAAAACTAGATCAGCCCAAAAGTCTATATCCACGCTGAAAACAGACCAAGGCCAGATTATCCGGGGGAATACCGAAATTCTTGAGACATGCGTTAAACACTTCAGCAATCTTTATCAATCAAAGCAGAAACAGTTCCCTGATTTCAGCGAATTTGCGCTCGACCAGGGTGATCCACGTTTAACTGAAGAAGAAAAGCGCGAATATGAAGGTCCTATATCCTTCGTCGAAGCCAAATTGGCTCTGGAAGGCATGGCACGAAATAAAGCGGCTGGGATCTCTGGTTTTACCGCCGAATTTTCTAGCTTATTTTGGGACGATATAGGACCTCTAATCATCGAGTATGCAAACGAAGCAAAGCACCAAGGACGGTTGTTTATTTCGCATCGTCGAGGTATTTTGACTCTGATTCCCAAAAAAGGTAGACAGCTTCATCTTAAGAATAAAAGGCCAATATGTCTTCTTGACGTAATTTATAAGCTCATAGCCAAAGTATTGGCCTCAAGAGTTGCGCGAGTAATCGACAAAATTATCCATAAAAACCAAACAGGCTGTATCAAAGGGCGTTTTATTGGCGAAAACCTGAGAATAATTAGTGATATGATTGAATACTGTCATATAGATAATCTGCCTGGAATTTTGTTATCCGTCGATTACAAAAATGCATTTGACTGTATAGAACACGATTTCAAAATGTATGCTCTCAGGTCATTTAATTTCAGACCGGACTTTATGGCTTGGATTAGGCTGCTTTATAGTGGAGCCCTGTTAACCATCAGTAATAATGGATACACCTCAGAGTGGTTCCCGTGCACGCGGGGAACATTTCAAGGTTCACCTATCTCAAGCATGTTATTTAATATTGCAGTCGAAATGCTTGCCCTGAAGCTGCGGAAATCTGTAATAAAAGGGATAACTATTTCAGGCATAGAAGTAAAAGTCAGTCAATATTGTGACGACATGACTTTGTTCCTTTCCGATGTTGACTCTGTCAAAAGTGCAATTAACCTTATAGGTAAATTTCAAAATATTTCGGGCTTGGAAATAAATTTAGATAAATCTAATCTTATGTGGCTTGGTTCACTCCGAGAAAAATCAGATTCTATCAACGGCATCACAGCAGTCAATAGATTGAAAATTCTAGGGTTATGGTTCAGTGCCCGATCACAATGCGGCGATGATAATTTTTCTCAGGTGCACCAAAAATCAGGGACACGACCAATATGTGGTCCCAGCGTGACCTAACAATCAAGGGCCGGATAGTAACCCCCAAAACATTGTTAGCATCGCAAATGGTATATATTGCTTCGAGCAGCATAATAAAAAGCGCAGAGCTGGCACAAATTCAGAGCTTAATTATGAAATACATTTGGCGTGGCCGTCCACCAAAAGTAGCCAGGAGAGCTCTCTGTCAAGACATCAAATACGGGGGCCTAAATGCACCTGATGTAAGCAAATTTTGTACTGCACTGCGAATGACATGGGTAAAGCGAATGTCCATCAATCTTGAATCCGAGTGGAGAAAGATACTACAGGCCCGTCTTAGTGGATTTGAATTAAACGATCTTTTAAGAGTGGGAAAATCTGGCGCCTTCATTAAGAAGTTGAAGATCCCAGACTTCTACAAAACACTACTTGCTGAATTTCATTCCAACAACACTTTACCCACTGATGAAGTCAGCTATATACTAGCACAGTCACTTTGGCATAATGGGGAAATTACTTCCAATAAAAAGACTCTCTTCAATAAAAATATGTATGCTACAGGGATAAAGCGAATCGAACATCTGGTGAATCAAAGGGGAGACTTTTTAAACTTAGGCCAGTTACATGAAAATACAATGGGCTGCGCATGAACTTTCTCATGCTGGAAAAATTAAACAGGCTATCCCTGCTGCATGAAAAAACACACTACGCCGATCAGAAAGATGAGTGATCGACCCCGATTTAGTGAATGAGATTATTTTTCTAACTAGGGAAGGAAAAAGAGTGCCTTTGAAAACGTGCCGAGTCAAACATTTTTACGATAAACAGATGATAAAGACAATTCCAACGGCTATCATCATCATCATTTGGTGTTTTAGGGCGCGCCGACAACAAGGGTCATGTGGCGCCCATAACGCTAGACAAGATATGTATAAAAGAGTTTCAACATCTCAGGGGCTTAAGGTGTGTCAAGGGTAAAATGTAAATACACCGCACGTGCTTCAACAAGTCAAAGAGTGAAAAGACAGGTGATTACGTCCTAGGATGTGAGTAAATGACATTAAATGAGACACTCTTTAAAAAAGCGGCAATAGCCGTGAAGTCCACGGTTGGATGCTCTCCAAGCAGCGAATCCAGTGAAGGCGACCCGTGAAAGTATCGCTGTCTCTCAACCTCAAAATCTCGACAATCCACAAGAACGTGGCGCACAGACAGGCGCTCCCCACAGCGAGCACACTCCGGCGGGACATCTCTACAAAGTAAAAATGAATGTGTTGCGTGGGTGTGGCCAATGCGGAGCCTAGAGAGGATCACCTCCTCCCTCCTTGAACTCGCAGAACCTGAAAAGCGCTTACCGATCAGCGGTTTCAGGGCCCGAAGCCTCTGACCCTTTGGGTCCGTATCCCACCTGTCCTGCCATAATTTAGTCACGTGTTTTCGAATATGTGGGAACCAATCAGAGCAAGGGATCCGAAGGCCCGATGGTACGGTGCCCTGTGCTGCCTGCTTTGCAGCGAGATCGGCGCGCTCGTTTCCAACGATACCTGAATGACTGGGGACCCAGGCTAGTATAACTTGCTTTTTCTTGACATGCGTTCGGTGAAGTCTGTGTCTGATTTCATCTAGATAAAATGATGATGACGACTTAGTTCCGAAACACTCGAGGGCCTGTAGCGAAGATAGAGAGTCAGTGAATATAACACATCGGAGCTGTCTCGATAAAAGAATAGCGTCCAGGCAGCGTAGAATGGCGAATAACTCCGCAGTGAAAACCGAAGCAGCGGACGGTAGAGTGAAACACCTTGCAACATCATCACTTACAAAGGCACATCCGACACCATCCTGACCCTTCGATCCATCCGTATAAAAGAGCCTGTGGTTTGGATAGGAAGTCTGACAGTGCTCCAGAAAAACCTGTTGTGAGGCTACCGGAGTCAAATATTTGGTTTTTGAGACCAGGCTTGTGTCTACCAATGGCTCAGCTACCATCCAAGGTTCGATGGACGGGGCCTGAAAAAGTTCCACCTGTTCCAAGTTAACTTGGGCGTCATCAAGCCAGCTAGCTATCCTGTAATCTGCGTGCCGGGCATACTGAGGAGAGTGTTCAATTTGACGCCGTTGTTCATGTGAGAACAGCTTTCGGAAGGTTGGGTGATTTGGGAACTGAAAAAGTTTTAGGGCATACTGCATGCCATGCATTCTGCGCCTTAGGTCCAACGGCATCTCACTTGCCTCCACGAGCATACTGGAGGTGGGAGATGTGCGAAAAGCACCGATTATTATCCTGATGGCGTGATAATGAACTGTGTCTAGCATGCGTTTAGAGCTTTCCGTGGCGGCATCATATACTATGGAACCATATTCTATTTTAGATCGGACCAAAGATCTATATAACATAAGGAGGGTTTTCTGGTCCGCGCCATACTTGAGCTTGGTCAAAACTTTAAAGATATTTAGGGCTTTGAAACATCTATCCCTTAGATCCTTGAAATGTGGCACGTATGTTAATTTCCTATCAATGATTACACCGAGAAAGCGGGTTTGTTCTACTACATCTATGGCTTGTTTATACATTGTTAGGACAGGATCAGTGCAATCATTTCGTTTACGACAAAAATGTATGCATTTTGTTTTTTGCATTGAGAACTTCAAACCATTCTGTCCGCTCCATCGTTCCAACTTATCCAGAGCAATCTGCAACTGCCTCACGGCCGATGGTGTGGATGATGTCGTGACCCAAATAGTAAAATCGTCGACAAAGAGGGCTGTGTTTATATTCGGAGGGATACCATTTGCTATATCGTTGATTGCAATTGCAAACAGCGCAACAGAGAGGACGCTGCCCTGCGGTGTTCCATTTTCTTGTGTGTATTCATCATATTCTGATGTGCCAACGCGGTATCGAAAACGTCTGTTCTTAAGAAAATTGGACAGAAACCATCCCAAGTGACCTCGCACACCTAGATCGAAGACCTTCTGCAGGATACCGTGCCTCCAGGTGAGATCGAATGCTCGCTCAATGTCAAAAAAGACGGCAATTGTGTGCTGCTTTCTGCTGAAGCCTTTCCGGATAGACAAGTCTAAAGCTAAGAGGTGGTCAATGGTGCTTCGACCCCTCCGGAATCCGCATTGAATGTTCGACAGTAGATTATTGGTCTCCAGAAAAGACATGAGGCGGAGGTTAACCATCTTCTCCAGCAGCTTGCAGACGCAAGAGGTCAGTGAAATTGGGCGGTAGTCCCCAGGCGAGTCACCTTCCTTACCAGGCTTCAGTATGGGGACAACAACCGCGTCTCGCCATTGCTCGGGGAAGTCATGTTTTACCCAGATGTGGTTGAAGATGTGGAGTAGAGATGCTAATGAGCTGTCAGGAAGATGGGAAAGCATTTCATTTCGAATAGTGTCAGGCCCAGGTGAAACTGGCCTAACAGAACGAAGTGCTCCTTTCAGTTCACGCATTGTAAATGGAACATTGTATGAGGCAGAATGGTTATGTCCGAAGTTAACATTTGTTTGCTCTGCTCGTCCGCGTAAGCGCCTGAAGCTATCGTCCTGGACATGAGAGCTACATCTCATGCTGAAGGCTGCCGCCATACGGTTCGATACTTCTTTTGTGTCAGTTATTTTGATGCCGTTATCATCTAATACGGGTGTGGATGTGGATTGTGACCTACCCTGAAGTTGTTTTACTCTGGTCCAAACCTGTGTAGTTGGTGTAAATCTATTCACGGTACACACATACTTCAACCACCACCTCCGCTTGGCATTTAACACAATGCGGCGAGCGAGTGCTCGGGCACGCTTGAAGGCTATAAGGGTCGTGGTTGTCGTACTCCTCCTAAGAACTCTAAAAGCCCGCTTTCTACTTAAAATGGCCTGCTTGCACTCGTGGCTCCACCAGGGAACAGGCGTTCGCCTGAGTTTGCCAGACGTCATGGGTATAAAAGTCACTGCAGCCTCCAAAATCATGTTGTTAAAGTCTCTTACGCTCTGAGTAGCCGAAGTCGCAGAGGAGAGGTTCACCAAACCACACGCACTCTCAAAGCCAGTCCAATCTGCCCGCCGTGTGTTCCATCGTGGAAGATTTGTTCTGCAGACGGATGTCCGGGTTTGTGAGATGATAATAGGGAAGTGGTCGCTACCGTGTGGGTCATCTAGAGATTTCCACCGGAGCTGGGCTAAGAGAGACGGTGTACAAATTGAAAGGTCTATAGCAGAGTGATTTCCAGATGGAAGAGATACGTGGGTGGGGCGACCGGTATTCAAAAGACATAGTGAGTTTAGGTGGAGAAAGCGTTCAAGTGTTCGACCTCGAGCACACGTACGGCCTCCAGCCACACCCCACGCGGCGTTGTGGGCGTTGAAGTCGCCCAATAACATATAAGGGGTTGGGAGCTGATCAACAAGGCTGTTCAGATTATTTATGTCAGTGTTACCTCCCGGTGGTAAGTAAATGGAACAAACTGTCAGCTTCATAAAACCCAAGTCGGCCCGGGCTGCCACACCCTGCAAGGTACTTCTTAAAGTGATTTGATGACATGGTATGGATGTGTGGACAGCTAACATCACTCCACCGTATGCTATTGTGGTGCTAAATACGTCTTTTCGGAATATATTGTACTGTCGAACTGAAAACTTACCACCTGGACGCAGCTTAGTCTCCTGGAGGCAAACAACAGATGGATTGTAAGCAGATAAGAGGCTCTGCAGGTCCGAGACGTTTGAACGAAGGCCTCGGCAGTTCCATTGTAGAAATTGTGTCATTTATTTAAAAGAGAACGGGCCAAGATTTACTGCGGGCGACGACGGGTCTGTCTAACCTTTCCACGGGGGGCCAGAGCCCCCGGGTGGACCCTTAGCTGGTCCTGCCCCCGGGCCACCGAGCCGGTTCCGAACCGGACCACGGCCCCGTCCACTCTCCAATGAAGTTCCTCGGGCACGCGAAGTTTGAGGATGGCCGGGAGGGCTCTCAGCCGGGCGCTTCACTGGGGACCTACCCCGTGAAGAGCTCTCAAAATTCCTCCGCACAGCAGCCACTGTGGAGAACGGAGTTTGGGAGGGGAGATGCGATGGCGTTGGCCCGGTCTCTGCTGTAGACGATGGCGCAGATGCAACCGGAGGCGCTGGAACAGCGCCCCCAGCGGGTGGTTCAATGGGGGACGGCGGGCGTCGCCTCCCTGTGGGGGAATGCTTGCCTCCCCGTCCCACAACTGTCCAGCTCTCTAAGTCGGCCGAGGGCTCGTGGCTGGACGAGTGACCAACAGGCGCCGCCTGCTGGTGCTCAGGGGTGGGGCCATGGCCCCGCCCCACACCCCGGCAGGAGCCGAGGACGGGGGGATGGAGTCAGGAGCGTCGCTCCGCTCCCGCCCCCCTCCTCGTAAGGAGGGAGGTTGTGGAGGAGGCGCCGCCTCCGGCTCGGGAGACGGAGAGGCGGGCTGGCGTGCAAACACCAGCCCCATCCTCCCTGCCAGGCGAACAAAGTCCGACACTGACAAGGATCGGATGACCTCCTCCGGGGTCATCCTGGGAGGGCCAAGGCCCCGGTACCGACAGCTTGAGCGTATGATTTCCGGGGGTGGGTGGCCTCGTAGGCGTCCCGAGCCTCCCGGAAGCTCATACGCCCCTTCACTTTGATGTTAATTATTTCTTTTTCTTTTTTAAGAGTGGGACAGTAGCGATCATATGCAGCGTGTGCGACTTGGCCTTGGCCACAGTTGGTACAGAATGGGGTTTCAGCGTTACAGGATGTCGACTCGTGCTCCTTGGAACCACAACGTCCGCAGAAACGGGTACCTCTGCAGGATGAAGTAGTGTGTCCGTACCGGTGGCACGTAAAACATCGCATTGGATTGGGAACGTACGCTCTGACTCTCTCCTTAACATATCCTACCATCACCGACTCAGGCAGATCGACTCCATCAAAGGTAAGTATTATTGAGTTTGTGTCTTGCATTTCTCCTGCCTTCTTAATCCTGATCCTTTTCGCTGTCACAACACCAAAACAACTCAGTCCCTCTACAATCTCCTCATCACAAACTCCGGCCAAGTCGAAGCAGTTGATCACTCCTTTGACAAAGTTCTTTGTTTTGTGCGCTTCGATGCAAACATTTACAGTGACATTTTTCTTTGTACCTTGATCGTGTTTCGTGAAAGTAAGGGTGGATGTGCTCAGTGCGCGTTCTGCATCACGGTGGTCAAGGAACTCGACCTCAAGAGTTCCATCTCGCAAGCGGTCACAGCGGCTGACTTTACCTAGGCGGTCACACGCCTCCTTTCTTTGGAAAGGGGACAGGCGAGACAGGGAGCAGCTCACTCCTCTTCTCAGGAGGACGCGGGGGCGCGATGGCTTCGATTGGGAAGGGTTTTGGGAGGTGGCTACCTCCTGCTGGAGGTGGTGAGGGGGTTTGTGGAGTTTGAGGAATCCATGGAAAGATCATAAGGTTCGACCAGCCACGTGCGCCCCCCTTCCAACGAGGGTGCTACAAGGCGAGACGACGCACGGGCTGGCTATACGGGGGAGACGCCGCCGTTACAGAGGGGGAGAGAGACTCACCAAACCCCCCTGCCCCGACGACGGTCCCCCCCTTGCACCTAGCCTAGACGACCCCGGGCGGGGCCCAGACATCCCACCCTCCCCGAGTGAAGTTGGGACCTCACCCAAGGAGGGAGGGGCAGCCGAGCCCCACCAAAGGCCGACAGACTTTTACAATGCTGCTACTCTTGTCGATGCCCTCAAGAGTTCCCCGCCCTCACGGAAATCCAGACCAAAGTAGAGTGTTGCTAGAGGACGACGAACGAACACAGCGCCTCCCTCAGCTCAGCTACCAGGACTCCTTCATCCCGGGGTACGGGTCGGTGCGCAGCTCACCTTAAAAAGACAGGCGCCCTCGCACGGCCTCATCGGAGCAGGTGACTACCACCTGCTCGTCACAACTGATTCCCGGCTGGTCCGAGAGAAGCGAGCCCCCCGGCCCGCAGGGCCGGCTATTAGAGGAATCCAATCGCCAGCTACACGAGCCGGAGGCCCACATACACCCAGACCATCCAGGAATCATAGGCACGTGCGGGGACGCCCATGACACTGGGAAAAAATGGGTAACTGGGAAGTTATGGGTTGGAAAAGGAAGAGGGTCGGTCTGCGCTGTCCAGCCCAGCCGCGCGCCACACGCGACCGAGATGTCCACACTCAAGACCAGCAAGAGTGCACACATCCCCGCCACCCACGGAGACACGCCGGGCCAGACATCGCAGACAGTGGATAGGAGGGGTATTTAGGAGTGGACAGAAAGGATACGGGTGGAAAGGCATGGATACACAAGGAAATAAGGAAAGAAGAGGAAAAGGAACAAGGAGTTGGTGGGATTTGAATTTAGGAAGGCCAGGAAAGGATGAGGATGGCAGTTTCGATTTGGCCTCTCGCCCGAAGGCGGGGGGCGAAACCCATCCTGCCAACTGGGGTCGCGGGTGTCGTCACATCCCGTACCCAATTATCCATTTGCCGGACCAGTCAGCAGGTGCCAACAAGTCCAGCAGATGAAAATTGGTCCCCTGCGAACGGCTATGAACAAATGGATTTTTTTTTGGCCTAACATTAGACATTTCCCATTTGTCCAACGGCTATGAACAAATGGGAAATGTCTAATGTTAGGCCAAAAACTGGCAAAAGATATTTGAAATCCCATACAAGTGCACTATCTCAACAAAGCTACAATCACTGCATTACCGACTCATCAACCGTTATATACCTACCAGAAAATTTTTGGCCGTGAGGGGCATTATAGGCAGCCCTTTGTGCGTACGATGCTTAGAGCCAGATGATCTAAAACACTTCTTCTTTGAATGTGAATCTGTAAAGCCTTTATGGAACACAATTTTGCCACAACTGAAAACTACATATAATCCACGTGACAATTTCCTCCACTACGAGACCGTACTTTTAGGTTATCCACAAGCTCCTTCAATAGTAAATCTTATCTTGCTGCTTGTAAAACAGCATATTGTCACCAGGAAATTAAATAGAGATGGGGAGGAGCAGCCTAGTATGGAAGGGGCAAAAAGGACATTGCTAACTTTTGTTATGCTGAGGGCATGCTGGCTGTGAAACGTAACCGGATCCAAGCCCATAAGGAAAAATGGAAATTTATATGGAGCTCGGACGTGCCACTCGGGCGACCAACTTCTGTGGCTTCCACGGAAATTAGTGTCAACGGGTCGCGATTATTGTTGTAGTTTGCTGTATTATGCAACATGACGTGCGTTTCTGTTTGTTTGTTAGTGAGCTGCATTAGAACGCCGGGAAACGTCAGTAGTGACACTTTACCGCTGTAACGCTGGAAAAGATATATGAGATGTGATGTGGCGCCGAAGAACGCGGGCAGTGACACCTATGTCGGATTTCAGCAATTTGGGGGAGCAGATGGCGTATGTCTTGCTAAATTTTGAAATCGACGCGATCAGTAATTATAATTAATGAGTGCAACCTGTCGGGGTGGGAAGGGGGAAGCGCTAAGAGGTTGTCTCTGTGAAAACAACGTTGTGAAATGATGATGAAAGTGAAAGTGAAAATAAACATTTTTGTCGAAAAATGTGCCGGCCGGCACGTTGCCCCTTTTCACCGGGTAGGACCAGGTGACCCCAACACCAGCCATGGATACCGGCTGTCACGCGGGACGGAGTCCTCATGGGGACGAGTCCCCGCCTGTTGAACCAAGTATCCCGGGCTCAAGACCCGAGGGGGCCTAGATAAGGTATGATCTGATCCCTTCCAACAGGATGCAAAGTGGCGCCTCTGACCTGAACAATATTGAAGTCCACAACACCCGCTGGAGGAACTGAGGGCACAAGGCACACTTTGTTCAACGGATCCACTGGGACTTTCCGGGGCCCTTACCTCAGCAAAATGGCACTCAAACGTTGTAGTCAGCTGTCCTGCACTGCCTAGTCATAATTTCAGTGTCGAAAAATTACGTCAAAGGACTTCACATTCATCTAAAATTATGTTCTAAAATCAAAATACTATTAGCAGCACCAAACTTAAGGATGGTCCATGTCCGTTGGGTTTACTCAATTGTGAACCAACCGTTCTTCCCATATTGAGGCATCTGGAGGGCCTATTTTCTCACCCAATCATATCTCCCCGGTGTCGAACACTTAATAATGGCTGGCGTAACCCAGAATCAGTGACGGATCCAAGGGGGCCCAGGGGGCCCGGGCCCCCCTTAGCTCCGAAGCGCCTCAGTATAGCGTAGCTCATATCGGGCGCCGGAGGCACCCAATATGAGCGGCGCGCCTGTACCCATTTTGTGCGCCAAGGTGGTAGATACCACTTATTCCGCTTGAATTAACACATAGTCCTTAAAACCATGGCAAAGCGCCTCTGCCCAAACACTAGACGCCTTTACTGGTCTTTTGCGCCCCAGTAAAATGTTGAAGATGAAATTTAGAAAGCTAACAAAAGCGCCCCGGCAAAGAAAAGGCGCCACTAGATAGCAGGATTGCGCCATGGGGAACTAATGCACCCCTGAGTAGCCTGGGCGCCCCCTGGATGAAGCGCCCTACGGATATCATATGCGCCCTTGGCTAGGAAAGGCGCCCCTTGGCAGCAAAGGCAAATCTTGGTAACATAGGTGCCCTGGACAGCATAAGCGCCCCTTAGATGGAAGTAGGCGATTTAGGAAAATAAATGCTCTCCTTGGGTAAAAAAGGCGCCCTTTGATAGCCTAGGCGCCCACTGGAAAAAGCGCCCTACGGATGTCATATGCACCCTTGGATAGCAAAGGCGCCCCTGGACAGCAAAGACAACCCTGGATAACACAAGTGCTGTGGACAGCAAAGGCGCCCCTAGGAAGGCAAACCTTCGATAGAAAAGCCGCCTTTGGATAGCCTAGGCACCCCCTGGATGAAGCACCCTACGGTTATTATATGCGCCCTTGGCTAGGAAAGGCGCCCCTGGGCAGCAAAGGCAAATCTTGGTAACACAGGTGCCCTGGACAGCATAAGCGCCCCTTAGATGGAAGTGGGCTGATGCATTTCGGAATAATCTCTTAACAAATAATGAGCAAATCGAAAATATAATAAAGTCTTTAAATGCTGTTGGAGGAGGAATAGATAGGATAAGTTCTAGGATCTTAAAATCAACATATCAATGTTGAGTAAGTAACTTGGCACACTTCTTTAATCTCTGCTTATCAACTGGAATATTTCCAGATTTGCTAAAGATTGCGGTGATTATTCCAATTCATAAATCTGGAGACAAGGATAGGTTCAACAATTATCGACCTATATCTTTACTTCCAATCTTCTCTAAAATTCTGGAGAAGATACTGCATCAATACATAGTTGAATATTTAGACGCAAACAACATTCTTTACAAATTACAATTTGGGTTTCGAAAGCTACATAGCTCCTACATGCCAATTGCCCATTTATACGACACTGTTACGGAATGTTTAGAAAGAGGTGAGATTTCTTGCGGAATTTTTCTAGATCTAAAAATAGCGTTTGATACTGTTAGTTTCGGAATACTCTTAGAAAAATTACACTTTCTTGGAGTTCGTGGAAAACTTTATGACATCGTGTGTTCATACCTGAAAAATAGGTGTCAATTGACTAAATTTAATTATATATTCTCAGATCGGAAAATAGTCACGACGGGAGTACCACAGGGCTCGATATTGGGCCCACTTCTGTTTATTCTATATGTGAATGATTTATATCGTGTTTCGGAACAGGCCGTCTTTTATCATTTTGCCGACGATACAGCCATTGTAGTAACAGCGGAAAATCAAAACCTTCTGCAACAAAAAATAAACACTCTTCTACCAAAAGTAACGCAGTGGTTTCAATCAAACCGTCTATCGCTTAACGCTGAGAAATCACACTACCAAATTTATTCTAAAAGCGACTTTACTGACATTAAAATAAAAATGAATGGGGTCGAAATAGGAAAAGAAAAAGTGGTTAAGTATTTAGGCGTCCTGGTAATGATAATTTGAAATGGGATGCTCATGTGGCCAACATGGCAGCTCTGATCAGTAGAAATCTGGGAGTAATGAGTAGAGCAAAATATTATTTAGAATCACGAGAACTTATCTGTCTATATAACACTCTTGTGCTACCATACTTCAATTACTGCGCATGGGGAAGCAATTATCAAACGCATTTAGATAAGCTAATGAAACTTCAAAAAAGGGCAGTTCGAATAATTATGAAGAAACCTTTTTACCATCCTAAAAATGGACTTTTTGTTGAACTGAACTTGTTAAAACTCAATGATATTATTACTGAACAGAAGATTATAATTCTATCAAAATTTTTAAGCCAATCACTACCATTTGCAATCTCATCACTCTTCCAATATCATCGTCCTGCAAACACTCGCCTAGTACAACATTTTCATGTTCCTTTAGCAACGAACTACAGATCATTTTTAATATCATGTTCAGCTCCAAAAGCGTGGAACCAGATAATATGTCCGATTTTTCCAAATCTTGATGATGTTCCATTGCAGAAATATACATTAAAGAAAATTATCAGAGAACATTTTAGGAACCAGTATCGATCCCAGGAGGGGAATCAATAGTAAAAGGATTCAGGTAAAAAATCAAGCTATCAAGTACTTTCTTTTTGTGATTTTTTTCATCTCGCTGCCTAGTTTTCTTATAGCCATTGACTGACCAACTTTTTTCTTCTTTTTCTTATTTTTATGAGGTTCTTATTTAACCCTGAAAAACTTTAATCCACTAATACCAACTTTAGAGTACCCAAGTTTCTCTCGAATGTTATTAGTTCTACTATTATTTTCAGGAGAGGCTTGGGGAAATACTCAGTAAACAACTTTTGTTTTCATTTGTAAAACAAATAATAAATGGAGCGGGGAGTGGTGCGACCTTCAAGTAAGATATTAACATACATGTCCCAAATTTACAACTGGAAAATGTGTAGTTTGGTCGCATGGGTACGGAAGGGCACTCCTGCCTACCTTTTAAATGGGTAGTGGGTTTAAAAAAAGCGATCGACCTCCTTTTTACCCCTCCTCCTTTTTAGTTTATAAGCAAGATTTTGGTGTTTCAACTCTCAACTTCAAACAGAACATAAGTTGATAAGATGTTCCCTGGCCTGTCCCCCCGAATCCGGAAATGTAAAAAAACACTGAAGATTAGGTATATATTCGGGCACAGCCCTTCATCAGAATCATGGAGTAAATATCAATAATTCTCAGTTATAGTATAGCCAGTCTAGTATAGCCAGCCTTGTATAGGAAGAAGTATCTCGAGCCCATATTTTTCACCCTGTGACTTTTTTTAGCTTTTCGCCTCAAATACCCAAAATTCCACCGGGAAGTGACATTGGTAGCGCAGCTTTTTACTGCGCGACGTTTTTTTTTGCTTTTCGACTTTGGTCTGCCCCTCCCAAACCGACCGGCTGGATCCGCCACTGAAATTGGCGCCCCTCAGGTTCGGCGCCCTCCGAGCCTGGGCCCCCCTTAACGAAATCCTAGATCCGTCACTGCCCAGAATGACACGAATTATGTACGTAGATAACGGCTTCAGTACAAGCCTTTGCGTGGGTGCGTTTTTCTTGTTGCTGTAACATTTAACAATTCAATTTCAAAATGATAACTTGTACAAGTTGGCATTCAACTCGACGTATTGATAAAGCTCCGTTTCATTTGAGGAGTACTAGTCTGAACTCTGACCGTCTTGCTGAGGAGTAATGGACTACGGAAATGCCTATGGAAACGAGCTGTTCTCGCCCAACCTCGTGCGTTCAGTCGACATGATCCCGCACAAATGCACGCATTTAGTCCAGACTATATAACATCAGTATTAACAGCATATCTACAAGTGCCGCTAAGAATACGTCAAAATATCTGGCATTACATAAATGCTTTCGACTTGGTTGGTCATGGAAAAACCAATCCCAAACTCAGGATAGAAGTGTACTCCTATTTCGGACACGTGCATGCAGAGCATATTCTGAGTAATCGAGACACTCGGCTGACAAGGGCACACTTTTCCATTAAAAGGGCACCTCCAGGTCAAAGTAAGGGCACCTAAAAGGAGCAAATCGCTTGCATTATGCATGAATTTTCTGTTAGAATGAATGATGTTGAATGAATGAATGCTGTTTTTGCGTCAATTTGAGTCTTTTTAGCCATAAAGGCCAAAATCTAGCCTTCACTCATCTTATTCAGTGGCGGCGCAGGGACAGCCCCCCTTTAAATGCAAGAAAAGTGTTCGATCTCGCAAAAAATAGGGCCATTCACTTCCAGAATTACTTGAGCAAGCTGCAGTTATAGTCGCAAGAGTGGCTCCTTCCTTTCAATGTCTCCAACTGTGTTGTGATGCACCTAGGTACGTCAAATCCCCAGAGGCAGTATTTGATGACTAACCAAGTCCTGGATTAGCTTCAGATTGAGAAAGACCTCCGAGTGCAGGTGGATTGTAGCCTCAAATTCCGTAAGCAGGCCGCAATAACTGTTTCCAAGGCTAAGCAAATCTTGAGAGCCATCAAGCAATCCTTCGTCCATCTTGACAACTTCACACTACCTCTGGTGTACAAGGCTCTATAGTCAGGCCCGACCTTAAATATGCACATGCTACATGGGGCCCTTTCAACAAGGCCGATCAGCTGCTGGTCGAAAGAGTGCAAATGAGAGCTATAAAACTTGAGCCGCAACAACAAAACCAGTACTAACCAGAAAGGATGAGAAGACAATCTCCAATCACTGCCGTATAGAAAGCGAAGGGGGACATGGTCCTAATGCACAAGCTGATGCACAGAAATATTACGGCACATCAAGAGGAGATATTTCAAGCTACACCAGTCGCACCCATGAGAGCAGTCCGTACTGTCACAGACTGGAACAGCCTTCCTGCTTGGGTGGTAGAGGCGCCGAGCACCATGTCTTCAACACTTATATCGATAAGCATTGGGAGGGGTTATTGTATGAAACCGTCAGCAAGATCACTGAATCGTTAGATAAATCGAGTTTAACGAGGCCGGGTGAGACAGGCACCTGAGAGTGCCTCCCAAAGACCAGCATAATCTTATCTGATATAAAAAACCGCACGTCCATTTTGGGCCTATAATAATACGGCAGCAATAGTTCGCAAAGTAAAAACATTACCCAGCATACCCCACGTGGATGACAGAGCTTAAACCTAAAACTAGCCAGCTCCCTCCCGACAGGCGCCATTATTAGCTCGATCTCATACTCATTGTCTTCAAACAGTCACATTCTGTGCTTGGGTTTACAGGTGCTTGACAGCCGAACATCTGATCCCTGTCGCAGTGACGGGGGAACGGCCCGTGGAGAGCGCAGCACCTGGCGCTGTACTGATGGCGAGGCGGACAGGACACCGACGCGACGGTGGGACGCCGGGTCAACCCGCGACAGAGAGAGAAAGAGAGAGAGAAAGAGAGAGAGAGAGAGAGAGAGAGAGAGAGAGAGAGAGAGAGAGAGAGAGAGAGAGAGAGAGAGAGAGAGAGAGAGAGAGAGAGAGATGATGATTGGAGTTTTAGGGCACTGCAGCTGCAGAGGCTATATGTGCCCGTCAGTGTTGTATTACATCATTCTGAGATTTTCCTTACAAGCTAAAGTGGCCTATACAGAGGGTGTGATATCTAAGAAACTCTAAAGGGGGTACATACTACGTGAAACTGTACTTCTCTCAGGTATAATAAAACTTTCCCGATGTCTATGGATGCGTCATTGCCTAGGATCTGTCCGAGTGGGACCGGTGGAAAGAATCGGTGCTGACATCGTTTCAGCTGGTCGCAGCTGTCAGTAGCACATAAAACATGCTGCACAGTGAGGCGGCTGCCGCAATGAGGACACGTGTTGGGAGCAGCGTTGTTCAAATGATGGGCGTGGGTCGCATAACAGTGGCCAATTCGAAGCCTAGTAAGGCTCACCTCCTCCATTCTGCTTTGCCTGCTGCTCGACTCCCAAGGTTTAACCGTTGGCCGCAGGCGTTTCAAAAAACAATCCGGCTCTGCAGTCCACCTTGCCTGCCACTCGTTACCTACAAACATCTTAAATGATGATTTCAAGTCTGTAGCTGGAATTTTAAAACGACGCGAAGGGGGTAACTGACACGCATCCTTGGCGAGTGTATCAACTTGTTCATTCCCTGAAATGCCAACGTGGCTCGGCACCCAAAGGAAACACACATCAGTACCTCGGGAGGCAATCACAGTTAGAAGCTTTCGGATCGTCGGTACAAGCCAGTTCCGCTGAGTGTGGTGAGACAGGAGGGCTGTCAGAGAGCTTGCTGAGTCAGTTATAATAATACATCGTTCCTCAGGCGTGCTCCTGATGTGACGTAAAACCCGCAAAATAGCGTACAGTTCCGTGGTAAAAACTGAAACAATTGCTGGCAGGCTAAAACCCCGGCTTTGGCCCTCGCCGACGAAAGCACTACCAGCACTAGTTGCTCCCTTCGAACCGTCCGTGTAGAACCTTTAAAAGCCTGTGTAGGTTCCGATTCTACGCAATGCCAGGTTCAAGAACTCCGAAGGAAGAATAGATGCTTTTCTGTGTTGCAGTAATTCCATGTCACACTTTGCAGGAGTGAGGTGTCATGGTTCAATGCGCTGCGCACGTGCTTCGGCTATTATCCCTAAGTCGATACCAGAACTCTCCAGCCATTGTTTAACTCGTACACATAGAGCCAGTGATGACGTTGGCCGCGTGGTTCGGAGGGGGGCTGTCAGCAAGTCATCGAATATCCACTTATATGTTGGGTGCAATGGGAACCGACGTATTTTGCTCGCGTATGTGAGTGCTAGTAGCTTCCGTCTCAAATCTAGTGGAGGCTCATTGGCGTCTACCAAAAGGCTGGCTCTGCGGGAGGCGGGAGGTGCGGAAAGCTCCTGTAGCAACACGTATACAAGCATGGTGGACAGCGCTCAGAGGCTGTTTGACGGAACTTAACGCACTATCATATGCGACAGGGCCATAATCTAATACAGAGCGGACGAGTGCACGATAAAGCCGGAGAAGAGTTACCCTATCGGCTCCATACGACGTGCGCGAGATCACTTTAAGAATATGCATACGTTTGACACACTTATCGCGCAGTAACAATATGTGGTGGTGGCATGTAAGCCGTTTGTCAAGCTTCATGCCCAAAAACTTGGTCTCCGACACAGTTGGAACTCTTCTGCCGTATAAACGCAAGTTCACATCAGTACACATTCGGCGACGACAAAAATGCATACATACGGATTCCTCCGTCGAGAACCTAAAACCATTCGTAACACTCCACTCAGACAAGCGGTCAATGCATATTTGAAGCTGTCTCTGAGCTGAAACGGATGTTGACGTGCTGAGCCACACCGCAAAATCATCTACGAACAGTGACTTCTCGACTGTAGGGGGCAAAACGCTGCATATGTCATTAATTAAAATGCCGAGCAAGGTCACACTCAGCACACCACCCTGTACCACACCACTTTCCTGACACTAAACACCTGACATTCTATTACCTATTCTAGAGAGAGAGAGAGAGAGAGAGAGAGAGAGAGAGAGAGAGAGAGAGAGAGAGAGAGAGAGAGAGAGAGAGACAGAGACAGAGACAGAGACAGAGACAGAGACAGAGACAGAGACAGAGACAGAGACAGAGACAGAGACAGAGACAGAGACAGAGACAGAGACAGAGACAGAGACAGAGAGAGAGAGAGAGAGAGAGAGAGAGAGAGAGAGAGAGAGAGAGAGAGAGAGAGAGAGAGAGAGAGAGAGAGAGAGAGAGAGAGAGAGAGAGAGAGAGAGAGAGAGAGAGAGAGAGAGAGAGAGAGAGAGAGAGAGAGAGAGAGAGAGAGAGAGAGAGAGAGAGAGAGAGAGAGAGAGAGAGAGAGAGAGAGAGAGAGAGAGAGAGAGAGAGAGAGAGAGAGAGAGAGAGAGAGAGAGAGAGAGAGAGAGAGAGAGAGAGAGAGAGAGAGAGAGAGAGAGAGAGAGAGAGAGATGGAGAGAGAGATGGAGAGAGAGATGGAGAGAGAGAGAGAGGAGACAGAGAGACAGAGAGACAGAGAGACAGAGAGACAGAGAGACAGAGAGACAGAGAGACAGAGAGACAGAGAGACAGAGAGACAGAGAGAGAGAGAGAGAGAGAGAGAGAGAGAGAGAGAGAGAGAGAGAGAGAGAGAGAGAGAGAGAGAGAGAGAGAGAGAGAGAGAGAGAGAGAGAGAGAGAGAGAGAGAGAGAGAGAGAGAGAGAGAGAGAGAGAGAGAGAGAGAGAGAGAGAGAGAGAGAGAGAGAGAGAGAGAGAGAGAGAGAGAGAGAGAGAGAGAGAGAGAGAGAGAGAGAGAGAGAGAGAGAGAGAGAGAGAGAGAGAGAGAGAGAGAGAGAGAGAGAGAGAGAGAGAGAGAGAGAGAGAGAGAGAGAGAGAGAGAGAGAGAGAGAGAGAGAGAGAGAGAGAGAGAGACAGAGAGAGAGAGAGAGAGAGACAGAGAGAGAGAGACAGAGAGAGAGACAGAGAGAGACAGAGAGAGAGACAGAGAGAGAGACAGAGGGAGAGACAGAGACAGAGACAGAGACAGAGACAGAGACAGAGACAGAGACAGAGACAGAGACAGAGACAGAGAGAGAGAGAGAGAGAGAGAGAGAGAGAGAGAGAGAGAGAGAGAGAGAGAGAGAGAGAGAGAGAGAGAGAGAGAGAGAGAGAGAGAGAGATAGAGGGAGAGATAGAGAGAGAGAGAGGAGAGAGAGAGAGAGAGAGAGAGAGAGAGACTTGACTCTCTCTGCCTCGCCATTGCAGCGGCCTCCGACAGCCAGACAAGGCCGCGGCCGCGGCCGAGCGCGAAGGGCCTTGGCAGCGATGCAGGTAACTCATCCAGTCACAACAGCCGGCCCCTACAGCAGGATGGCAGCCGCACCCTCGGAAACAGATGGCTACTTCATCACAGCCGAGGTAAAGACGGCCCTCAGCGTTCACGCAATATCCGCCGGCCGGCTGGCCAGTTATGCAAGGTCGACTCACGGGCAAGTCCACCCCGCCGCCAGCGAACTGACGACAGAAACTGCCGCAAATTACCTATTCGCTGACGGGGGAAACGACCCAGTTATCCTCCGATAGGACGTAGACACCATACGCGTCGGAAAAGGGAGGGCCAGGGGGCCTGGCCCCCACTTTCTGGCGAAAAATTTCCTGATCTCAGTCAAAATGAGAGAAAACCGGACATTCTTATATCCAGCCGCTGCGGGAGGCAACAAAGAGCCCAAATTCGAACAGTTTTTGGTCCTGACATTGAAAGTTTTCTGTCAGCATCAGGTTGAAGTTTGGCTGGCCCCCCCCCACTTTTTGCCGGTGGCGACACTTATGGTAGACACCACAAACACGCCATGGCTATGACACAGATCTCCCGAGAAATCGCGCCATGCCCAGTCCCGTCCAGTTCTCAATTTCAGATGGCAGAGTCGGTGCGGCGCCGTTGGACGTTCTGTCACGTGATACCGCACCAACGTCTGTCGCTGATCCCGACTCTGCGAAACACTCACAGCAAATCCCATGCAATCCGCATAAGCTGCTAGGCCAAATCCCGACGTCCATGTTTTCGCAGCGCGCGACCTTCGCCGGCACACATAGCCGCAAGGTCGGCTGTCCATTTCCCGTCATGCGACGGCGGACGGCGGCGGCCCACAGAGCAGCGGATGGGAGCCGGGCGGGGGCCGTTTCCGGCGCCGCTCGCCGATCAATGCGCTGATCGGGGCGCGACGCCGCCCCGCGCGTTGACACGGCCTGACGCGACGCCGGCACGCGGCCCGGACGGCACCGCCAGACAACCCTCTCCCCGCCACCCCACCGGCTCTACAGCCCATCTCGCGGCCCAACCTGGCGGAAAGGCAAGGCGCGGAGGCTGGGGCATGTGCCATTTCCAGTCATTTCTTTCCAACCATTACTCACAAGTACGATGCTAAGCCCAAGGCCCTACAGACCCTGCAATACGAGAAAAGTTTTCGGATTAAGCCCCCGTCCCATTTGAGGCACAACCCAAACCAAAACAGGCCATGCTGATGAGACTGGAGAATATCTATCCTAAATTTATTAGTCCTGAGCCGCCCTGGTTCATTCCCCTCGAAAGATGGAATTATAGATCCATCCAAACCCATTTTCTACCGCACACTATTTTTTTCGGGCCGATACAAATCACAAACAACTCTGTTAACATTTGTCAGTTACCTTAGCTACGAAACGTACCTCAGCTAGAAACCACCGATAAGAAGAAAACACTGTATATAGGAAAGACTGTATACGGAAATCACTGTATCACATCACCGATATATATATCACATCACTGATATATATATACTCATACATATACGGAAATCACATCACTGTATAAGGAAACACATCTATAGGAAAGACAAATAAAAATACTGAGCACTGCGCCGTGCATGCTCTGCACCCTTGCTGTCCGTGCCGGCGTGCCGTTATTTGAGGATGGCACCATCGACACCGATGCGGCACGCTAGCGTCGGCCGCTCCGTCAATGAGCGGGCCGGGCCGCGTGCTGCAGCGGCGGGCGGTTAGTTAGTTAGTTACGAAATCTCACGGCAAAATACTCCCTACCAGTCTGAACAGAGACCTCCAGTTCAACCCCAAACCCGAAGTACTTCTTCGAACGCATTCAGCTGCCCCGGCAATAACGAAGCCCAATTGAGCCCAAAAACAGACGACAGGCTGTTCGACCCTGCAAGCCTAGCTCATCCATATCTCTACGATTCCATCAAAAAGTGCCTCAGTCATTCGTTATGCCCTGAACGGTCCTGCAAAACGCCTCAATTCCTGCGACGATTCTGAAGACATGTTCGGAAACTATGACACTAGCACAAAACGATAGTACACACAGGGCAATTATGAGTACACACTCCCTGATATTCCAAAAAAAAACAATAGGTGGAGATCTCTCCTCGATTCACGGGGATTCAAAACAAGACAGGGAGATCCGAAAGCCAGGCGAAGAGATCCTAACCCCCTTCCCAGAAACTGTTTAAAGCTGTCGTCCAGACAACGGCCATTAGAGCGGCGGCGGGCATGCTGCCGCCGACGGCCGATGTTGCCAGCCGGGCCGCCGCGGCCGACGCCGTGTCAGCGCCAATGACCGCACTGCCCCGTCGGCGCCGACAGCGGTGAGTCAGCGTCGCCACCGACGCCGCCACGTGCGCCCCGAGATCGCCGGTTCCATTCACCGCCGGCGACCGGCGTCGGTCGTCCCCAAAAGTCGCAGTAGTCGCCGATTCGGGGGAGTTGACTCCCAGCGCCGGGGCGGTCAGACCTGCTCAGAAGCATCCTCCCTCGAGCAGATGTTTGATATTTTTGCCGGCCGGGTTAACACGGTCTCAGAGGGTTGCATGGCCGGGATTGGTGCGGCGGACACGGATGAGCTGAAGGCGATGACACAGGTGACGTCCTCCGGAAACGTCCGGCTTCGAGCAGGTGACAAATGGCGCGGATGCTGACCCTGTGATGCTCTAGTAGAATGTACTCTGTCGCCACTCAACCGAGCTATCGACACTCCCACCCCACAAAATAGGAATGCAGTACAACCCCTCGAAATGGGTAAGTTCGCACTAAAAAAACAGTCATTCTGCATTTTTTGTTTTCCTTAACCCCTCCCCCTAAGTTGAGAACCAACCACAACACCAGCCTGCCTGGAAAGCAAATCAGTTTTAAAATGAGGAAAGCAAGCCAAAAACAACGACTTGTAGTTCAAATTCATTTCCCATCATCCACAGCTGAGCAGTTCATGCCAGCAAGAAAGCATCTACTTCGCAGAGATTCAGAAGAAAATATTTTCCCGTTGTTCTTCTTAACGGAGGTATCAATTCGAACCAACCGACTTCTCAAGTTCCCTCACAGGTTTCCAGCACATTTGGCTGTGCATTCTTTACGTGACAGCGAAAGGCCCTCCTCTCTCGTAGGTGAAGAGAGGGGCTGCTCTAACACTCAACCGAACCGGTCTTAAACGGTGGCTTTCCGTTTAATATCTGGAGATTTTATCGCAGCTCAACTAATGGACAGGAAAGTGAGGCTTTGTGGAGTCTCTGGTTTCTGGTATGCACTCCTTTACAAAGCAGGTCATCCATTCCAGGCACCAGCTGGGTCGCTTCACGGAGTAAACGGTACCCCTGTAAAAAAGCGACTAGCCGCTCAAGAACTGCTTATCAATAAAACGAACGTTCCTTTATATTGACAATCTTTATTCCAGGAGTAATTCAGCCGTATGGTTTTCGCTGATCAGAAGCACAGCACAACGCCGACGAATTCACTCAGGCATTGCCTTGAGACTCAGTGGTGTGAGTGACTTGGAACTCTATGCTGTTTGTATGGGCAGTTCAGCAGCCGGCAGCGCAGCGTTCGTGAAGCGGCGACTTCGGCGCACCTTTCCAGTTCAACCCCATCCCGGCGGCTGCACATTTTTGTCCGCAGTGCTGAGGCCATCCGTTTCCATCCCAATCATCGAGCAGCCCAAGCCTCCACATCACGTGGGACTCCGTGCCAAATCGAAAGCACAACTCATCACTCACACTTTCATTAGGCGTGTCACTCGTGGAAAGATCGCTGAGCACTCCTTTCTTTTGTGTGAAAAGCTGCGGGTTCCTAGACGCAGGGCGCGGTAGTCAGAAGGCCCAGCAGGACACCACTTTCTTGTGACCACGTTCCCGCCCACGACGCAGCAGAGCAGGAAGTGCACCGATACGGCGGCATCATTTTCAAAGAAAACATCCAACTACGTGCAAAAAAGCAAGGCATGTGCAGTCTTTCGTCTCGCTGTCAGGCCAACCGATAAAGAGGCAATGTGTCAATCTCTGAGCTCTGACGGATAAGAATACTTTTTGGGGCTTATCAACACAACTACTGCCAAGCATAGGCGGATCCAGGGGGGCAAAGGGCCCCCCCGATCGACCCCTCGGCGCCCCCTGAAATGGTCACGGCGCCCTCCCCCGGAGGAGTCGATGGCGACCTCTGAAATGTCGCTTCCCACCCCCACCCCCCCCAGGATGCGAAAATCGGCGCCCACTGATAGGATTTTGCACCCACCTGATAGGTTTTTCCGGTCAAAAGTGGCGGCCCCGGCTCGGATGGCGCCTCCCCCGGAAAGGTGCCCCCCCGATCGGCTATCCTGGATCCGCGTATGCTGCCAAAGTTGACACATCGCCAACTATCTCCCTGTTCGAAAGGATTCTGGGAAAAGAACTCATACAACTTTTCACCTCGCCAATATTGATCCTTACAAATTGCACAGTTACTTTCTATGACCGCAGCAGGTCATGACAGCCCTCTAACCATGAAGAAAATCCCTAATTGTACCCCGATGAGACATTGCACCGCCGGATTTTTCCACCTAAGCTCCACCTCTGTTGACACGATCTAGCCGACGTCCGGCAGACAGATGGACAAGTGTTAACACTTCCGCGGCGTCCGACGCCAGCACAGCTCACTAATCGACAGCGGGAACAGCGCCGGACACCTACCGCCGCGCCGACAAAAACCTCAACGCCTGCCACGACCGGCCAAATCTGCGGAGGGCCACACAACCAACGCAGCGCCACCGGCGGATACCACACACGTGATATGCCTCTGGCCCCTGCCAAGCGAGATACGCTAATGACCGGAGATAATTCGCCAATGGACGTATTGGCAGCGTGCCTATTCCGGGAGGCCTACCATCATTGAGTAACGACATAAAATACGGGAAGACCAGGATTTCGGAGGGTACTACTCGGCTATTTCACTGCTGCCGGCAAGTTGAGGGACTTTGTACGTCATCAGCAGTGGATCTTCAGCCTGACCGTGCGGCGTTGGCTGGGGTCGGCTTTGTCAGCGGTGGACGGCAGCTGAGGTGGCGTTTTACGGCGCCAGCTTCCGACCGTGTCTGATTTCCGGCCGTCGTTGGCACGCCGCAGTGCTCGCTAGTACCGGAAGAATGCGCCACACGTGTGCCCGGCGCCGCTCAGTACGTGCTCGTGTATCCGGCGGCGGTCAGTACGTACACGTGTGGCCGGCAGCGGTCAGTACGTACACGTGTGTGGCCGGCAGCGGTCAGTACGTGCACGTGTACCCGGCGGCGCTCAGTACGTACACGTGTACCCGGCGGCGGTCAGTACGTACACGTGTACCCGGCGGCGGTCAGTACGCACACGTGTGTGGCCGGCGGCGGTCAATACGTACACGTGTGTGGCCGGCGCCGCTCAGTACGTACACGTGTACTCGGCGGCGGTCAGTACGTACACGTGTATCCGGCGGCGGTCAGTACGTACACGTGTATCCGGCGGCGGTCAGTACGTACACGTGTACCCGGCGGCGGTCAGTACGTACACGTGTACCCGGCGGCGGTCAGTACGCACACGTGTGTGGCCGGCGGCGGTCAATACGTACACGTGTGTGGCCGGCGCCGCTCAGTACGTACACGTGTACTCGGCGGCGGTCAGTACGTACACGTGTATCCGGCGGCGGTCAGTACGTACACGTGTGGCCGGCAGCGGTCAGTACGTACACGTGTGTGGCCGGCAGCGGTCAGTACGTGCACGTGTACCCGGCGGCGCTCAGTACGTACACGTGTACCCGGCGGCGGTCAGTACGTACACGTGTGGCCGGCGGCGGTCAGTACGTACACGTGTATCCGGCGGCGGTCAGTACGTACACGTGTGTGGCCGGCGGCGGTCAGTACGTACACGTGTGTGACCGGAGGCGGTCAGTAGGTACACATGTACCCGGCGGCGGCCAGTACGTGCACGTGTACCCGGCGGCGGTCAGTACGTACACGTGTGTGGCCGGCAGCGGTCAGTACGTGCACGTGTACCCGTGGCGGTCAGTACGTACACGTGTACCCGGCGGCGCTCAGTACGTACACGTGTACCCGGCGGCGGTCAGTACGTACACGTGTGGCCGGCGGCGGTCAGTACGTACACGTGTATCCGGCGGCGGTCAGTACGTACACGTGTGTGGCCGGCGGCGGTCAGTACGTACACGTGTGTGACCGGAGGCGGTCAGTCGGTACACATGTACCCGGCGGCGGCCAGTACGTGCACGTGTACCCGGCGGCGGCCAGTACGTGCACGTGTACCCGGCGGCGGTCAGTACGTACACGTGTGTGGCCGGCAGCGGTCAGTACGTGCACGTGTACCCGTGGCGGTCAGTACGTACACGTGTATCCGACGGCGGTCAGTACGTACACGTGTGTGGCCGGCGGCGGTCAGTACGTACACGTGTATCCGACGGCGGTCAGTACGTACACGTGTGTGGCCGGCGGCGGTCAGTACGTACACGTGTACCCGGCGGCGGCCAGTACGTGCACGTGTACCCGGCGGCGGTCAGTACGTACACGTGTACCCGGCGGCGGTCAGTACGTACACGTGTATCCGACGGCGGTCAGTACGTACACGTGTACCGGGCGGCGGCCAGTACGTGCACGTGTACCCGGCGGCGGTCAGTACGTACACGTGTGGCCGGCGGCGGTCAGTACGTACACGTGTATCCGGCGGCGGCCAGTACGTGCACGTGTACCCGGCGGCGGTCAGTACGTACACGTGTGGCCGGCGGCGGTCAGTACGTACACGTGTGTGCCCGGCGGCGGTCAGAGCATACACGTGTGTGGCCGGCGGCGTACGTACGCACACAACAGTCCGCGATGAGAAAAATAGAACCGTCGAAATACTTATCATCAATCAAAAGCAAGGCAGATCTATTGACTCACTTCACTTTAGCTTGCAATTCTAGATCAGTAAGGAGTTCAAAATTTACTGCAATAGCTGGACAGGATGTACCGAGGTGAGGATTCCCAGAACTATGAACGGCATCAGTCTCAGAGGCACGCCAGCATCGAGAACGGTCCGGCGTGGCCGGGAGCGGCCGGACGCCGACAGCAAGACAGAACGTGTCGTCGCACACGGACGTGTCAGACCTGTGGAGCTCTGCCCAACTGACGTCCAAACATGACAGATGTGCCTCACCACAAAATTGAGGCGTGCTCAAATTCTATCGACGAAGGACAGTTCCTTTAGCAGTTCACACGAAACTACCTCATTGAACTCTCAGAGATGGCTGAGGGGTAAAACTTAAGTTTCGGGTCACTGATACTTGGCGGGTTCATCACCATTGGGGTTTTTGGGGCAGGTCAACGTCTAAGAACGTTTTGCACTTCAAAAATAATGGACCACTTTGTCGGATTAAAAAAGAATTATACAAATTATGGAGAGCACAAGTCTCAAAATATGGGAACCACATTTTGCTCCCACCTCCAGTTGTTCAGAACAAAAACATAGGTAGTCCTTTTCTTATAATCAAACTGTCATCAAAATAGAATGTAGCTAATCTGAGTAGTGACCTAAGCATTACGTATAATTACCCCCGCAGGGGACCAATTTTCATCTGCTGGACTTGTTGGCACCTGCTGACTGGTCCGGCACATGGATAATTGGGTACGGGATGTGACGACACCCGCGACCCCAGTTGGCAGGATGGGTTTCGCCCCCCGCCTTCGGGCGAGAGGCCAAATCGAAACTGCCATCCTCATCCTTTCCTGGCCTTCCTAAATTCAAATCCCACCAACTCCTTGTCCCTTTTCCTCTTCTTTCCTTATTTCCTTGTGTTTCCATGCCTTTCCACCCATATCCTTTCTGTCCATTCCTAAATACCCCTCCTATCCACTGTCTGCGATGTCTGGCCCGGCGTGTCTCCGTGGGTGGCGGGGATGTGTGCACTCTTGCTCGTCTTGAGTGTGGGCATCTCGGTCGCGTGTGGCGCGTGTCTGGGCTGGACAGCGCAGACCGACCCTCTTCCTTTTCCAACCCATAACTTCCCAGTTACCCACTTTTTCCCAGTGTCATGGGCGTCCCCGCACGTGCCTATGATTCCTGGATGGTCTGGGTGTATGTGGGCCTCCGGCTCGTGTGGCTGGCGATTGGATTCCTCTAGTCGCCGGCACTGCGGGCCGGGGGCTCGCATCTCTCGGACCAGCCGGGAATCAGTTGTGACGAGCAGGTGGTAGTCACCTGCTCCGATGAGGCCGTGCGAGGGCGCCTGTCTTTTTAAGGTGAGCTGCGCACCGACCCGTACCCCGGGATGAAGGAGTCCTGGTAGCTGAGCTGAGGGAGGCGCTGTGTTCGTTCGTCGTCCTCTAGCAACACTCTACTTTGGTCTGGATTTCCGCAAAGGCGGGGAACTCTTGAGGGCATCGACAAGAGTAGCAGCATTGTAAAAGTCTGTCGGCCTTTGGTGGGGCTCGGCTGCCCCTCCCTCCTTGGGTGAGGTCCCAACTTCACCCGGGGAGGGTGGGGTGTCTGGGCCCCGCCCGGGGTCGTCTAGGCTAGGTGCAAGGGGGACCGTCGTCGGGGCAGGGGGGTTTGGTGAGTCTCTCTCCCCCTCTGTAGCGGCGGCGTCTCCCCCGTATAATTCACCGGCACGTCGGCACGCCTAGTAGCACCCTCGTTGGAAGGGGGACGTGCTCGTGTGGATTGAATATAAATCTCACTCTCATGGCAACCTCATACACAAAACCCCCTCCACCCCCACACCCAACCCCGTCCTGGACCAGCCTACTGTTGGCCCTTCCCGCTCTCAGGTTGGTGGACCCGCACCTATGAGTTACAATGCACCGTCTCGTTCAGCCGCGGCAATACTGCCGAAACCGTCATGTCCCCGCGTTGTGATCATACGGGGCCTAGATGGTCCCTTGTCATCCCTTTCGCCCTTCCAGCGCAGAGAAGCGTGTGACCGCATGGGTCGAGTAAAAAATTGCCAACGCCTTCGTGATGGACAGCTTGAGGTCGAGTTTGTTAAGTATGAGGACGCCGAACGTGCATTAAGGGTAACAAGTCTGACATACTCAAAGCGTAGTCCAGGCGGAAAGCAAACAATAACAACTAATGTGTCAATTACTCCACATCTCACCAAAAACTTTTCAAAGGGTGTGATCAGATGTGCAGAGTTGAGAGATGTTTCGGAAGAGGACATTGTAGAAGGTCTGAGTAGCTTCGGAGTAGTTGGAGCAAGAAAACTGAGGTTTAGAAAGAATGGCGAGTTGATGGAAACAGACACCGTGATGTTGACTTTTGACAGAACTGATCGACCAGACCATGTGATCGTCGGATATGTCAGGACTGGGGTGAGGCCATACGTGCCAAACCCTATGCGATGTTTTAACTGTCAACGGTACGGTCACACGTCTTCCTCCTGTAGAGGTAAAAAGCTGTGTAGCTGGTGCGGCTGTGAAGAACATACAAAGAACGACTGTGACAAAGAGTCGCCGTACTGCGTGAACTGCAGGGGGGCCCACTCTGCCTTCGACAAGGAATGTCCCGCTTTTAAGCGGGAGAAGGAGATTTTCTCTCTGATGGTAGCTCGAAATGTGAGTTTCCGTGAGGCCAGGGAGGCTTATGAGGTCTCCCATCCTCGGCAGTCTTACTCACAGGTGACCGCCGCTGCTAGGACCCGTGTTCCTTCAGCAGCGGTCAACGCAGCCTCCATGATGACGCGGGAGGAGGCCATCCAATCCTCTCTCCGTGGCGGACTTTGTCCGCCTGGCTGGGAGGATGGGGCTGGTTTTCACTAACCAGCCCGCTGCCCCGGTACCTGAGCCGGAGGTGGTGCCTCCTCCACCCCCACGGCCCCCGGCTCCGGCCGGTGGCGGGGGAACTGGGCGGGATTCTTCCCCCGCCCTTCCCTCCCCGGCCCCGTCTGCGGCCGGGGGCCGGAGCGGGCCTCTGCTCCGGCTGCGGACTCGGGTCGGGATGGTGCCCCGACCCTGAGCCTCCGGACGGTTCCGGAGGCTGGACAACTGTTGGCCGGGGAGGAAGACAGGCCTCCACGGTCAGACGTAAAAACTGGTCTCCAATTGGGGTACCGGCTCCCGGTCCTCCGCCCGGTGGACAGGGGACCACCCGTGACACTGACTCCCCAAACACACAAGTGCAGACACTGCGAGCCGCATTTGAGGGTCCGGTGCCGGCACGTGGGAGCACCAAGCGCCCTGCCGCCTCGCCTCAGGACCGTGATGCTACCTCTGTTAGCCGCGCTCGCTCCTGCTCAAGCGGCAGCGAAAGGAGCTCATTCACCCGGGAAGGCAGGCAAAGTGGACCTCTCCCTATACCCCCAAAAAGCACCATGGGCCTCCAGGCCCTCACTGGAAATAGTGATTGGCCTGTAGCCAAAGCCTGTTTCCCTTTTACACATGAACTATATCTCACCGTTGAATTGCGGAGACCTTCGGACTAACCTTTTGAACCTGCAGAGTACTCCACTTGAACATAATGCCTATGTCCCATTTGTGCAGGAGACAATGTTGCCTCCTGGAAACACTTTTAGTTTACGACACTTTCAGACCCCCAAAAAATTGTTTTTGGTAGCACTTTTGCCTACGGTGGTTTTGCGGTGGCGACCCACCACTCCGCTCTATGCATCCCTGCCTGCTTCGACACAGCTCAACGGGTTATGGCCGTCTGGGTGGACATAAGCTGCACCCCCTCCCTACCACCTTCCTCATGAACACCTTCATACAGTGGAACTGCCGTGGAGTTCGGACAAGTGCTGAGGATCTGCGAGTGATTATAAGAGACCATGGACCAGCAGCAATATGCCTGCAGGAAACGAAACTGTCACAAGAGACTCAATTTTCCCTCAGAGGTTACCGCACGTACCGAAAAGACATGCAACGCAACCCAGTCGCCTACGGCGGCGTTCTTTTAGCAGTAAATCACAATCTACCAGCAAAACAGATCCTACTCCAGACACGGCTACAAGCTATCGCAGCACGCATATACTTCAATCGACGGCAGATTACGTTATGTTCCGTATACCTGCCCCCTGGGGTAGACCTGCCCTCGCCAGAATTAAATATGCTCATGTCCGAACTACCACCCCCAATCCTTCTCATGGGGGATTTTAACGCGCACCATACTGCATGGGGGTGTGAAGGTACAAACACTCGGGGCCGACACCTCGAGTGTTTTATTAGAGATGAGAATTTATGTGTCTTAAACACAGGAGAACCAACACATTTTACCACTCCATCTGGTCGCGAATCAGCTTTAGACCTGAGCATTTGCAGCCCTCAGCTGGCTGCTACATTTAGATGGTCAGTAAACAGTGACCCAATGGGAAGTGACCACTTCCCTGTTCTTGTGACCTGTGACGGTGCACCTGTTTTAAGCACGAGACCGCAACGGTGGAAGTTTAAAAACGCAGATATGTCCCTGTTTAATTCTCTCGTAGATGATAACGTAGAGAATATGTCGACAGGAGAGCCACTCACAGTGGACGAGTTTTCGACCATACTCCGAGACGCAGCCCATGCCAGTATCCCCCGAACATCAAAAAACCCGCAGCGGCCACCGGTTCCGTGGTGGAGCGAGGATTGCCGGAACGCTATTCGTAAACGACGACGTGCCTACCGACAGTTTAAACGAAACTCCACACTATACAACTTAAATATCTATAGACAGGCCAGAGCCGCCTGCAGACGCACCATAAAACAAGCTAAAAGGAAGTCTTGGAGGGAGTATGTAAGCAGACTGAATAGATGTACACCATTGTCCCAGGTATTTGCCCAAATTCGCCGCATTGACGGCACGTCGGTCCCCACATATCTTCCAACACCAAACGTTTCTGGCAGAACAATATTCAACCCAGCTATAGTGGCTAACTGTATAGGCAATGCGATTGCACAGCGCTGTAGCTCCTTGAGAGACGATAATACATTTATGAGACATAAAAACCTAGCCGAACAGAGAACTATAGATTTTACCACTACTGACACGCCATCTTATAACCAGCCGTTTTCGATGCACGAGCTGGTGGCAGCGATCCGTGCCCTTCGTTCTGTAGCTGAGGGACCAGATCTTATACATAATGATATGTTGAAAGCCTTGTCGCAATATGCGCTGAGGGCACTGCTTGCCACATTTAATGTGATGTGGGAGTCTGGCGATTTCCCTCCGGCGTGGCGGGAAGCCATAGTGATTCCTATTCTGAAACCGGGCAAGTCTGGCTCAGACCCTTTACACTTTAGGCCAATATCGCTGACTTCTTGCATGTGCAAACTTTTCGAAAAAATGGTGAATGTGCGATTCGTGTGGTATCTGGAAAGCCGAGGTATTCTCAGTAACAACCAGTGCGGTTTCCGCAAAGGCCGGAGCACAGTGGATCACTTGGTGTCTCTGGATACATCAGTGCGATGTGCGTTCAGAGAGGGGCGACACCTAGGAGCGGTGTTCTTTGACGCCATTGCCGCCTATGACACAGCGTGGCGACATGGTATCCTGTTAAAATTGTATCAGTGTGGTATTCGTGGCCAGATGGGTCTTTTTATGAAGAACTTCCTGACTGATAGGACTTTTCGCGTCAGGATCGGTGGCATGTACTCCAATGCATTTTATCAGGAAGAGGGCATCCCACATTGGAGCGTTTCAAGCATTTGTCTCTTCGCTTTAGCCATAAATGACGTCACAACATCCCTCCCATCATCCATACAGAGTTCCATATTTGTGGACGATATTGCAATATGGACAACATCTTCAACAACATCTTCACTATCACGTCAACTCCAGCTGGCCGTGAACCATTTGGAACGCTGGAGTAGTAAAAATGGATTGTATTTTTCGACTGAAAAAACCGCTGTGTTCATTTCTGTCGCAGGCGCAGGACCTGTCCGGAACCTATGGTATCGTTGCGCGGTAAAACTATCACTTTCCAACCGACAGCGAAGTTTCTCGGAGTAACGTTTGATAAACGGCTGACATACAACGCACACATTAGGAATATACGTGACAAGTGTTTTAAATCTTTGAATGCCTTGAAATGTGCATCTCGTCTATCGTACGGAGCGGACAGGAAGACACTTCTCATTCTCTATCGGTCTCTTGTTCGTTCCAAGATGGATTACGCCTGTTTTGTATACGATTCTGCGTCGGAATCAGTTAAACGCTGTTTAGATACGATTCACCATAGTGCACTCCGAGTGGCCACAGGTACGTTTAGGACAACACCGTGCTCCAGCTTGTTGGTGGAAGCAAATGAACCACCTCTCGCATTGCGACGGCGCCTGCTCGGGCAGCGTTACGCCTGTAAGCTGGCTCAGTCTCCGTCACACCCAACATATAACGCAGTTTTCTCGCGGAACATGCTACGGCTGTTTGAGAACGTGCAAAGAGGAATCCCACTGGGCGTACGCGTCCAACGTTTCTCGGCCGAAAGTGGTATCCAGCCGAGTGTTGTGACTCATAGCGAGCTTTCAGACATCCCTCCTTGGGAACTTATCTGCCCAAAAACCGACATGACTCTCGCAGGGAAAACCAAATCCGACACTATCCCTACTGAATTTAAACAATTGGCGCTCGAACACATTGCACAGTATGCAGATCATGTGTCGTTCTACACTGACGGATCAAAAACTGATGTTGGAGTGGGATGCGCTTTTGTTACGGATACAGTAACAAGAAATTTCTCACTTTCATCTTTTGCATCGGTTTTCACCTCTGAACTCACCGCCCTGGATAAAGCTCTATGCTTTATCGAAGTTAGTGATGCCACAAAATACGTTATTTTCACCGATAGCCTTAGCAGCATTCAAGCTGTGAGTGGTTTCAACCCAAGTGATGGACTTGTTTTAAACATTGTCCTGCGCTTAACCCGCCTTGCCAGACTGGGAAAGTATGTAACACTCTGCTGGATCCCAAGTCATGTTGGAATACAATTGAATGAAGTGGCAGACGCAGCGGCCCGACGTGCTTCCCGTAGGCCCTGCAGGCGTGCGCAACGAATCCCCGCTAGAGATTTGTACCCATATATATGTACTCACCTTCGCAGTGTATGGCAAGAACAATGGAATGATATAATAAACAACAAGTTGAAAGTTATCAAACCTGAGATCGGTGAGTGGCCATCCTCGCTGCGGCCTAACCGCCGTGAGGAGGTGGCGTTGTGTCGATTGCGGACGGGCCACACGCTGGCCACTCACCGATATCTGTTATGCGGCGAACCTCGACCACAATGTCAGCGATGTGCGGCGCCCCTGTCGGTCCGACACGTGCTAGTCTCGTGCCCGGAATATGCTAGACACAGGTCTTTGCATTTTGGCGTGCACCGGCAGGAGTCCACACTCTTAGAATTGATAGGCCGTGACTCCAGTATGGTTGAACGGGTGCTGTCCTATCTTAGAGAAATTGACTTTACGATAATATTTGATCCTGGTTAAAAGCGTGTGTTGTGGTAGTCAACCGCGCTGATAGGCGCCTGGCGCCGATTTGGCGGGTCCTCCCTTTCGCTCCGGGGCCTTTCAAGTCTCGGAGCGACGGGGAGGGCCTCCGTTAGACGTCGGGCTTGGGTCCGGCGTCTAGGCTGCCCCCGCGCCCCCGGGCCCCTGGGTCCGTTGGCGCGGGGTGGGCGCCGGAAGTGATGCCCCGGCGCCCCGCGCCGGCGCCTGCCGGCGCGGTAAACCTGTTTGAATCTGTGACCATGCATCCGTGCAGTGAGAATCATAACTACGATGTGAAAGAATCACTCTTTAATGTAAATATCAGTTCACTTTAGACGAGACTTTACTTTCCCCTAAAGACAGACAAAATTATAAGCTTTGACTGCAGAGAAGTGTTATGGGCGCTATATGACCTCGCAGGTTGGCGCGCCCCTAAAACCCAATAATCAATCAATACGTATAATTACAAGGCTGGCGCTACGGTAACGCCGCAGCATGACAACATTGCGACAGCGATACAATCGTTGGCATCTATCACGTTGCATGCGTTGTTGCCAAGCAGTTGAATTTAGACCAATCAAATTGTTGCAACCAGATGGAAAAGGAGTCCTCCGTGGTTTGAATTAGAGCATTTGAGACCATTATCTGTGCAAAAGTTTTCAGAGTGCAGAAATGTACCCCTTCACTGCCAAGGGGTCCTAACGGACCCCCCTTCAGTTCAGTTTTGCGTGAATGTTTTAAGGCGATTGGAATGAGAAGCACACCACTTTGCAGACCTCTAGGGTGATCAATTTTCCAACTTGTGACCAAAAATTGAAATCAGCCCAGGTCAGGTCAACGAGTTATGACGTCCTTTCTAAACCAAAGTAAGGCGATTCCGTTCTAAAACGAGGTTAACAAAACCAGGGTGTAACTCGATTCTAGAAGAACTAGACCAAGTTTCTAAACATAATTCGAAAGCTCTTGTAGGTGGACAAATATATGTAATAATCCATTTTGAGCTCAGCTCAATACCAAGGTCACCAGAGGTCACCAAAGGTCACGGTATTATTAATTGGGTCTACAACATTAAGCGAAGCAAGATACAATCTTAAATTTGGTATAATAGTCATGAGCATGACTCAATGATTTTAATAAGAAGCAAGATGACCTTGAAATGTAGTTATTTGACCTTGCCCTAAGGACAGGGTCATGCCGTATATCATTTGAATCATTAGATCAAGACCAAAACATTGATGTGTTTTGTTCAAACTCTATTGGTTCCCGAGTTATAAGGGATTTTCTAAGTGGGTCTAAATTCGACCCATTTTGGCCCACTGTGTCATTACAGGTAAACGGATATGGTTTAAGCTCGGCTCCAGAGAAGAAGACGGTACGGCACTTCCGGTTCTGTTTCAATTTGTCCGATTAAGTTCGGTTCCCGATCGTAGGGGGTCCGATCGCCCCCCCTCAAGGTGGTGAGGTACATACACCACTCCCCAGGCGGTGGTGTGTGCAAAAAGAGCCCAGGCGATGCCGGGTTAATAGAAGTTTCTATGAGATGAAACATGCCATTAGTGGTTTCTCGACACGCTCTACAAAACTGCTGAGTTCAAAACCCGTTGTAAAAGTGGGACACTCCTTTTAACCCTTTAACGCCTGGGGCGGGGGTCCAATTGGTCCCCTTTGTTTTTCGCGATTTATTCTGAGCCGATTTACATGGGACGCGTGTCGCTTTGCAGGCCTGTAGGGTGATCAATTTGACAACTTATGACCGTAAATAAACATCCAGTCAGGTCAACCGTTAAAGTTTCATTGTGAACTAAGTCGCAATTTCTGCTATCCGACAGCCCTGCATTACTTGCGTAACGACTACGTGTTCGCGATACGTTTCATTCGGATGACCATCCTGAGTTTCGAGCAGCTACAACCAGTTACCTGACTAGCCTTCCACTACCAGGGCAGAACAGCCACAGTCCCGTACCATAGGACGACGTTGGCGGCGGACGTGAGCACGAGCGATATGAATGCGCCCGTGAAAAGTGTGCCACAATTCACGCCAGCAGGGCCCAACTTCACAACGGGCACTGTTTCATTCAGAAACAATGCAAATCATTTAGGGAAATCTCGCATCTGATTCGGGCAGATAACGCAAGAGCCCATGTGGTTAAAATTGGGTAGCAACAGTACCAGACTTCTTAGAAAAAGGAGCAGCGGATTTGAAAAACGTTTCGTGACCCATCCCCATACTAGCTACATCCCCGGACCCTATCTCGAGACCGCATAATGTGCATTTAAATGGCATGACCGCTTGCGTCGAGAGCTATTGGCGCGCATGGAAGGCGGTGACTGATGACTGGAAAGCCGGGACGGCGTCTTGTGTAGACACGCTGTTGCGTAGTGCTCAGTCAGCGGAGGGTGTGCAGAACGCATCCAGGCCAACCGCCCGAGGCGCAGAATGCATCTGCCGGTGCCTGGCCCGTGCTCGGGCAGAGCGTAAATATGCATGCGCCGGGCGGTGAGTGACAATCTACCAGCTTGGGGCCGAGCCCAGCCGTCCAGCGGCATTCTTGAGTGAATGATGAGCTGTTCCGCGCAACACAGGCTGGGATCGCCGCTCACAGCCAATTCAAATACACCTGTCCATGAACCGTTGTCCAGCGGCCCAGATTACTGCGCAGACTGCACGGACTAATACAACCGCCACGGTTCACTTCTCTAAAGAAAGCATCCATCAACCAACGTACACAGTGTGATCAACTTGTATTTGTTACAAACACTTCCACACCTACGGTGACTTTTCAAGCGCCATCGTAGTGGACGTGAAGTGATGAAGACTATGAAAGGAGACGGTAAGGATGAATATTTATGAGTGAATGAATGAATGGTTATGACCTTAATTCCGAAGCTACGTTAGGGCTTCTACGCTAGAAAATAAACGTAGGGGACTGGGGGGCATTCGGCTATATTTTACAAACCTTAAGTCAGCGTGGGCTCGAATCAGTTTATAAAACACGGTTAGATAGCAAGATACATAAGCACATACTAAAGCAAAAAAGGTTCAAGGAAACGTGGCAGACAATGAGACTACATACCGAAAAGGGCATTATAGTCGCATGCATAAATATTATGGCTTACCATGATTCAATAACTACTACCATGCATTATTACTTAATGCTATTATAAATACCAAAAAGTTTCATAGAAAGGATGTTTCAGATTTATAGGTTACGGGTAAGTAAGGGTTAATATCTGGCGAAGGTATGAAGGGCTGAATGTAATAGGGCCAAGATACTCTATAAATAGATTTAGAAAACTTCCTACGTAACGAAAACTTCCTAAGTAAAACCATCGATAAGCTAGTTAAAGATAAGTTTCAGTTAAAGTTAAAGCTTTCGGCTATTTTTTACAAGCCTTCGTCAGCGTTAAGGTTCGAATTGGATAAGAAAACACAGTTAGACAGCCAAATACATCAACACGCACATTGATAGGGGGCGGGTACCCGCCCCCTCGGGTTTTTCGGAGATAGCATAAAAACGGCGGCGCGTAGCGCTGCCGTACTTGGTATACCTTTTCTCAAGTTGGAAGAGGGTGAACTTATCCGATTGAAACTCATATCACATAATGAGCCCACCGAGTTCTCTAAAACATGTTCCGGTGTTTTTTATATCGATGATCTAAGGTCAGCTACGAGCCATGACCTCTCCATTGGAAATACATGGGAAAAATGGTTTTAACTGAATAAATTAGTAACGGATGGTGATAGAGCGTTTATTTTAGCTACATTAGATTCGGCTTGCCTGTGCAGTTCTAATGATACGCATTTTATCTAATTTAACTTTGACCTGATCTCAGGAAAGGTCAAATCCTTTATTTGACCTAGCAAGGTCATATTATATATCATTCGATTTGGCTTGCTACGATGATTCACAGAGTTCCAGTTGTTTTGCTTTACGTCTTTACGTCTTCAGCTGTAATGACAAAAACCTTCATTTACATGTTATGCCTATTACGGCATGTTTTGACCTCTAGTGACCTTAAATGTTACCTGACAAAAAATGGTTCAAATATTTTCAATGGAGAAGTGGATGGGCTACCCAACGCCGTTTACCGTTTTTCGCTACCTAGGGCAGTTCTCGAGATCTTGGGGGAGGGCGGGTACCCGCCACCCCCCCCCCATCAAAGCGAAGGTGGCTCAGACACCCGTCAATGCGAGTGTTAAAGAAATTACAGCAAAAAAAATGAAGGAAGCGTGCAAGATAATTAGAGTTTATTTATCTATTTATTTATTAAGAGTTGATGAGCAACAGGGCAAGCCCCAGTGACAGCTCAAGTCCAGATGGTAAAACACTCACATTACAATACAATAAAAGGTGATGTACATACAAGGACACGATAAAATATAACTCTAATGGAGAGACATCTGGCATAATACATGGTAAAAATATATTACAAAAGCAGCACCATCATAAATAAACTAAGTTACATGCTCCCCAAATGATGACAATTCATAGCCTACTAATATCTCTGGCGATAGGGGTCGCTCTAATAAAAAATCTTACATGGGCCCTAATTTGTGCGTGGCTGCACCTGAACGGATCGGCGTGGGGGCGCGCAGTCATTAGTGCCTTGAAGTTGCTGGGCGCTTGACAAAACAGTCCACGCTGCACCGTATTTATCCGAGCATGCGGAACATGAAATAATGGGCCGGTCATAGCTCGGGTGCGCCGAGGTTACGTTAGTTTAGGAATATTCCCATTTAAGTTCAGTAATCTTAGTTCAGTAATAGGCCGTGGGGGCAATGAGTCTCTTTATACCCACATGGCCTGCCATATCCCCCATCCATGATCTACAACAAATAAACCAGCATACTTTCAAGGGAATGGACCACTTAGCCGATATTCTAAAAAAATAACCTTTCCAAAAATTACATTTTCTTCTAGCAGAGGAGTTTTAACAAATATGCGAAGTCTCATACGCCTCCACTAGTGTCATTTCGGACGAGCTTAATGCTGCTGTCACCAAGGTGCTGGAAATGACGCCTTGTGTCACTTCTGCACAAAAACTGACATATTTCTCCAGGTTTCGACAAAGCAAATTTGTAACACAGGCATGTTTCATCTAGAAAGTGTTCCCTTTTCTAAGACATTGAGTCTGGTTTCATCCGCGTCTTCCAGCCATTCCCGTAGTCCGTCTAGCTACACTCCACCTCAACGGTGAGGTAGCCAGTCCATTCCTCCACATTCGGATTCGAGACCAGCGCGATAAGTGTTACTACACAGCAGCAGCCGCGGCCGCGGCGGGAACAAAGGCACCCAGCGTTCGCCGAGACACTAGCCCTGTTCCAGCTCTCAGCAGAGTTTTGTCAGCACCAATCAGTGGGCCGCGTTGCGCCTACGTCACAGGACTGTAGCCTCTTCCCGGGAACTAGTTCTAGAGGTTTTACGGGCTGACGGCCTGCTGTTTGCGCTGATGAAAAATAGTAAGTGCACGAAATGGCAGTCTAATATTTTTTAATGTTGTAAAGGTTTGACTTCCCTTTGCTTAGCACAAACAAGAGGCGATTATGGCGCTGATGTTACTTTTCTGGAGGAGAGGTTAGAGGTCCTGCGGACAAAACTGTGCTGACAGCTGGAACAGGGCTACTGTCGACAACGCCGACGCGTCACGTACGTCGGCGCCGCGCCACAACCGCCGACGCGTCACGTACGTCGGCGCCGCGCCACAACCACCGCGCCGCACGCGGACCTCAGCGCTCGGCTTACGGTCGCGCGAGGAAAACCAACTCAGCGACAGGACACAGACGGAGGCACACAGCGGCACACACAAAAACGCGCCGTGTACAGGGCCATGTCGAAGCGGCCGGTCCGCAGACGTGTGCTAACTCACGTTCCACTGGTCCCGTAGTGGTAAACACCTATTGGATGGAATAGAACGCCGCCCTCTCATTACACATTATTCCAATCCCGTATAAATTAACACTACAATGAACCAACCCACACCGCGCCGCATACCAAAGTCTACCCTTTTTGACTTATTTTTGCAGAACACATTGTTTCTGTATCGCTGGGCGAATTGGGATGGTTCTACGTGAGCTCTTGAGCACACACATAGACGGAGTCGCGACTTGTGATCCGACTCTCGAAGCTACATCTGCGAACAATGCAAAGTGCAGGTCTTAGCAGGGCCCCCACCATCGGCGCGCGCCAGCTCCGGCTCCCGGCTCGTCAAAACAAACCGACTCGGCCACGTTTGGGTTAGACGGATTTGATTCAACAGCTAGCGGTCCAGAGGCTGCCGCAAACATTTCAGCTGATGTGAAATTATCTTTGGGGCTAACGCAGAAATGCGGACCGGGAAAATGCCAAAAATATTCGCGAAACTCGCACTAACTCACGAACTCGGTGCAATATCCTCGAAACTGTTTCTAGCTCTCCCATCTGCTGAAATTCAATCTTGAATAAAAATAAATAGAAGAAATCCGCAACCCCCAACTCCAGCCACTTGAACCCTCAGACACCAAATTGGCGGCAGACACACACTGCCCATTCGCATAAGCCAAGCGAAAAACATTGGTGTCATAAGGAACAAAGCGGCTTGGAACTGCAGCATTGCATAGCCTGTCACAGGGCCGGTTTACCTCCTGAGTAGGGCACCAGTTCTCTCAAACGCCCACCTCTAACGCGATCTAGACAATACATCGCAAACACCGCTATGGTCTCCGGCTCAACCGCAACCCAATTCATAAAGATATTTCTAATGGTACTGACGTCCGACAATGCGTCGAATGGCACAGTTGGAACTAGAAATAGCCCGTGCAGATAAGTTTACGAAAGTCCCCGTTCGATTGACAACCCCGACGGCCGAAACAACGCGCATCTAAAAAAACCTGTGAGTTGTCACACAGTCCGGAAATACTGGCCATCGGTAAAAAAGCGACCCAGGATAGGTGCAAGCCCAATAAGATTCTCGCCTTCTTTCATTAAGTGATGAGAATACTAAAAAGATCAAAAGTTACTTAAATAGCGATGTCCCCGAAATGCCAGGCGGCGGGGCTTCGTTAGGCGGTTCACACAGCGTGCAGTGGTCGGTTCGGGTCCTCTCGGCGAGGAAGCGGAGCCCTTGGCGGCCTGCCAACCAATCGCCGCACCCCTCCCTCAAATCCGGCGGCGCCACCGAGTGAAGGGCGTCTAAGTCAGTTTGACAAGCCATGTTTCCCTTTGGCTGTCCGAAGAAGTGGCCTCTCCGTCGGACAGCTCCGCTGCAGCGCCAGCGTCGGTCATGGTGTCATAATCCGCGTCCGGTGGCAGTGTCCCACCCACCAAAAACCCCCCCACTCTGGCCGGCGCTGCTGTAGCAAGGCTAGCCCTACAATCTTCATAAAACCGATGCACACATAGAATGTGTTCAGCCCGTATAGCGAGGTCTGCGTGGGAATACACAACTTTTCCAAGATGAGCCACGGGTCGGTGGCGGCCAGACCAGGGGAGGTTCTGGGATGTTCAGCTGCCCTGCGGCGACGCCCCGGGTGGTCTGAGCGTCGGTGAGTCAGAGCAGTGAGTTCGACCGCCGGGCTGACAGCAGAGTTCCCAAACCTCGGAAACTTATGGTACGTCCGGGACACGCGACCGCACGCTAGTCGGATCGGAGCAATGCCAAATATGGCGACCAGTTCTAGCATCGCACGGTTTAGTTTGTAGCCAGTAATGGTTTGGGGTTGTGTCATACTATATGAAGTGATTGTAACCAGGGGTGCCGCCACTGAATTTTACAGGGGGGCGGCGGACCTGGGCTGGTGCTGAACGGGGGGGAGGCGAATTTGGAGCATACTCACTACCTGAAAGCATTAGTGACGAGGGACCTCACCTCACAATTACTTTTAAAAGCACAATGAAAAAAATTCTAGTAGAATTTATGCTCAATGTCGACAGATGTAGGCATCACAAACATTTCCAAAGGCTGTAAGTACATAATCAATGAGTTTTTGGGTTGCAACGTTGTTCGTCCATTCCCTAGCCCATATTTGTATGTACGATAACCTTTATCAATGTGACTTTTTCCAAACGTGTTTATGTAGATCTGAGAAGAGGGGTGGCGTCACAACTAATAACGCTTCCAAGTCAGACAACTGAAAAAGAGCAGACCGAAGCCGGGTGATGAGAAAATCTAACTAGGAAGTATCTACTGCTCGTCAAAGCCCAGGTTAACACACGTTTCTGAGTTTGAAACGCGTGTCCTTGAGGTCGCCGTGGTCACAATTCAGTCATAATGAACAGTCTACCTGACACGACATGTCTTCATCCTCGCGCTGGCGGTTTTTCGTTAGCTTTACTCCCCCTTACATTCAATGAAGCTCCCATACTGTCCGACTGAACACTGGAGCTGCCGACTGCTCGAAACCGTACAGCTGTCGACGGATCGAAACCATACAGCTGCCAACGGATCGACACCGTACAGCTGCCAACGGATCGACACCGTACAGCTGCCGATGGATGGACACCGTACAGCTTCCAACGGATCGACACCGTACAGCTGTCGAATGATCGACACGCACCACACAACTGCCGAAGGATCGACACAAATCATACAGCTGCCGACGGGTTGACACAAATAATTCAGCTACCGACGGGTTGACACAAATAATTCAGCTGCCGACGGATCGACACCGTACAGCTGCCGACTGACCTGGATCTCGATGATTTTCCTGAGCTCAGCGGCCGTCTCCTCGGCGACGGCTTCGATGCCACCGTTGGTGAGGCCGGCCGGCGCAGCCGAGCCGTGCCCGTTGGAGGGAGGCTCGCCGGCCGAGTCCCCGGCCTCTGTCACCGCCGGCGCCGCCTGCTTGGCCGCCTCCATCTTACCAATCTTCATCCAGTTGATCTGCACGCACAGACGGACAGGATTAGAGCAGAGGGCCGGCGAGCGGACGAAAAGGCACTGAGTTTCACTTAAATCAAAAGTACCCGCTGTGAACCATAGGGTGGAGACTACAACGTACAGTCAGTTGAGAAAGTATCGTTCCGTTGCCGACCCACTAGTTTGGAAGTCACTGTACGCTGTAGCGCTGAGCCGGGCGAGTGGGCGGGAATTGGGCGGGGACAGCTGAGGAGGGGTGGAACTCACACCTCACAGATGTTGTTCGATCAGGTTGGGGTCAGTTATACATGGGTGCTAAAACTACAGATTGGAGCAAAAATGGACGAAGTGCCTGCAATGATATGCCACCTGATGGATATAGAGTGACATGTTTGCCAGGGGGCGGCGGGTTACTGGAGAGGAAACACGTTCTGCAGAGGGTACTTATCACGTAAAAGGCAATACTGGTAGAGCGTAAAACGCAAGTGAAGGGGGTGCAATTATTCTAAATCTGGTCTTTGGTTGAATCATATATTGGATGAATGCTTCACCGCAGGGACAGCACGCTATAAGCAGGGGCGGTAAGGTGAGAGTAGAGCTAGTACCAAAAGCCAAATGAAGGCTCATTTTGGCCCCCGATGGGCACCTGCGGCGGTCAATTTACCAGAACCATATCGGGCGTCGAAGGCAGCCAACATGGATAGGAAGGGCATTTTGAAATCGAATCGTTTGGTGGGAGGTCCGGGCACGCTGGCCCCCTTATTGGGTGCGGTACTGGGTATTGCAAAGCGTGGCGGAGAGAGAGAGAGAGAGAGAGAGAGAGAGAGAGAGAGAGCGAGAGAGAGAGAGCAAGAGGACGGTATAAATTTGTTGTGCCGAAGCCCTAATGCGCTTGTCAGTTAACATGCATCGAGCGTCATGTCACCCCGCAGGGGGACCGATTTCCATCTGCTGGACTCGTCTGCTGACTTGTCCGGCACATGGACAATTGGGTACGGGATGTGACGACACCCGCAACCCCAGTTGGCAGGATGGGTTTCGCCCCCGCCTTCGGGTGATGGGCCAAATCGAGACTGCCATCCTTATCCTTTATTATCCCTCCTAATTTCAAATCCTGCCAACTCCTTGTTCCTTTTCCTCTTCCTTCCTTATTTCCTTGTCTGTCCACGCCTTTCCAACAGTATCCTTTCTGTCCACTCCTAAATACCCCTCCTATCCACTGTCTGCGATGTCTAGCCCGGCGTGTCTCCGCGGGTGGCGGGGGTGTGTGCACTATTGCTCGTCTTGAGTGTGGACACCTCGGTCGCGTGCGGCGCGCGGCTGGGCGAGACAGCGCAGACCGATCCACTTCCTTTTCCAAACCATAAATTCCCTGTTATCCATCTATTCACCAGTGTCATGGGCGTCCCTGCATGCGCCTATGATTCCTGAATGGTCTGGGTGTATGTGGGACTCCGGCTCGTGTGGCTGACGATTGGATCCCTCGAGTCGCCGGCACTGCGAGCCGGGGGCTCGCTTCTCTTGGACCAGCCGGGAATCAGTTGTGACGATCAGGTGGTAGTCGCCTGCTCCGTTAAGGCCTTGTGGGGGCGCCTGTCTTTTTAAGGTGAGCTGCGCACCGACCCGTACCCCGGGATGAAGGAGTCCTGGTAGCTGACCTGAGGTAGGCGCTGTTTTGGTTCGTGTGCCTCTAGCAACACTCTACTTTGGTCTGGATTTCCGCAAGGGCGGGGAACTCTTGAAGGCATCGGCAAGAGTAGCAGCATTGTAAAAGTCTGCCGGCCTTTGGTGGGGCTCGGCTGTCCCTCCCTCCTTTGGTGAGGTCCCGACTTCACCCGGGGAGGGGGGGTGTCCGCACCCCGCCCGGGGTCGTCCAGGCTAGGTGCAAGGGGGGACCGTCGTTGGGGCAGTGGGGGTTTGGTGAGTCTCTCTCCCCCTCTGTAACGGCGGCGTCTCCCCCGTATAGCCAGCCCGTGCGTCGTTTCGCCTCGTAGCACCCTCGTCGGAAGGGGGGCGCATGTGGCTGGTCGAAATTAATCACTTTTCCATGGATACCCAAAACTCCTCCGAACCAAAAAACCCTCCTCCCCCTGATCCCGTTGTCAACCAACCCATCGCTGGCCACCCACACCCCCCACCGGGGGATGGGTCTCAACATCCGTCGCAGTCAGAACCACGAAAGGACTACACCAAGCCATCTAACCCACGGGTGCTGATAGTGCGAGGTGTTGATGGCTCACTATCAAACATCTCACCCTTTCAGCGTAAGGAGGCATGCGACCGCCTTGGTAAAATACTGAGATGTGACTCCCTGAACGACGGGAGCTGGGAACTGGAATTTGCGGAAAGCAGAGATGCAGCAAGGGCGCTTAACGCTAGGGAGCTTACCTACACACGTAGAGAAAATGGTGCACGCAGAATAATTAAGGTAAAAGTGACTATCGAGACTCACAGGACCAAAAACTTTTGTCGGGGGTGATCAAGAGCTTCAAACTTAGAGGTGTTCCTGACGATGAAATTCTCGATGGTTTGGAAGAGTTTGGCGTAGTGGGATCGAAGAGAATGAAGACGAAGCGTGGAGGAGCAGAGAAAGAAACAGACACCGTTGTTTTGACTTTTGATGGCATGGACTTGCCCGAGAGCGTATATGTTGGATACACGAAGGTGAGTGTGAGAGCGTATATCCCAAACCCAATGCGTTGCTTCACTTGCCATCGATACGGACACACGACCTCAACATGCAGAGGAGTACGAACTTGTGGCCAGTGTGGAGCATCAGGCCACGTAGCAGCAGATTGCACGTCGCCTTCCTACTTCTGTATTAACTGTGGGGAGGGTCAGACCCCTCACACAGTGTTTGACCAAAAGTGCCAGACCCTCATCAAAGAGCGTGAAATTATGAGCCTGAAAGTGAAGAGACGACTAAGCTTTCGAGAGGCTCGTGATGTGTACGAGGCCACCAACCCTCGGAGGTCGTATGCTCAGACGGTTGGCGCGGGGACGCCTGCTCCTCCCAGGATGACTCCTGAAGAGTACCTCCGATCCCTGACTGTGGCGGATTTCATTCGCCTAGCAGGGAGCATGGGCCTGGTGCTGTCGCACCGGCCCACCGCCTCGGCGCCTGCGCCGGCACCCTCTCCACCCCCACCGCCCTCGCAGAGAGCCGGTGGAGGTGCACCCAAGGACGGGGCTCCCCCCATCCCTGAGCCCCATACTCCTATGCCAGCTGATGGTGCGGGAGGTGATAACTCTTCCCCTCCTCCCCCGAGCCCGAGCAGTCGGACGGTTGGATTGTTGTAGGTCCCAAGGGGAAGCATAATTCAACCCAAGGGCGCCGCCAACGGTCACCTGTGGTGCCTCCCAACAAACCTGAGAGTCTGCACCCGCCGCAGCAACCACAGCAGATCTCGGTTACGCCACCAGCAGACGTAGTGACCGACTCAAACACATCTGCTGCATCACGCTCTGTGGCGGCAGTTCGAAAGAACTTTGAGAGTACGATGCGAGGAAGGTCCCCAGTGAAGCGCCCGGCTAATAGCCCCCCCTGACCTTCCCCAGCAGACCACGCGGGCCCGCGGGAACTCCTCAGAAGGCAGCAGAGGTCGTGGACCCGTCCGGAACCGGCTCAGTGGCCACAGTGCTGGACCAGTCAGGAACCCATATGGAGGTTCTGGTCCCCCGTGGAAGGGTTAGGCCGAGTCGTTCTTTATTAAGCCCGTTCCTGTTTTGTCTAATGATGATTATTAGAGTTTTAGGGCACTGCAGCTACAAAGGCTATATGTGCTCGTCAGAGTTGTGCTACATCATTCTGGGATTGTCCCTATTAACTAAAGTGGCCTACAAAGCGGGTGTGAAATCTAAGAATATGTGATGGGGGTATATACTACGTCAAAATGTATTTCTCTCAGATATGATAACACTTTCCCAATGTCTATGGACGCGTCATTGCCTAGAATCTGTCCCAGCGGAACCGGTGGGAAGAATCGCCACTGACTTCGCCTCAGTTGGTCACAGCTGTCAGGAACAGATAAAACATGTTGTACAATGAGGCGGCTGCCGCAGTGTGGACAGAGTTTGGGTACGGTATTAGTCAGATAATGCCCGTGTGTACAGTAACAATGACCGATTCTGAGCCTGGTAAGGCTCACTTCCTCCCTTCTATTTCGTCTGTTGCATGATTCCCAGTGCCCGACTGACGGACGTAGACGTTTCAAGAAACAATCTGGTTCTGTTGTCCACCTATTCTGCCACTCAGTGTCTAGCAGCATTTTGAAGCCTGCCTTCAGGTCTGTGGCCGGGACTCTAAATCGTCGCGACAGGGGCAACTGTGAGGCCTCTTTGGCAACTCGGTCTACTTTTTCGTTTCCTGAGATACCGACGTGACTCGGCACCCATAGGAAACGCACATCTGTTCCTCTGGAGGAAATCTTAGTCAGAAGCCTCCGAACTGCCGGTATAAGCCAGCACTGTTGTGGGTGGTAAGACTGGAGTGCGGAGAGAGAACTAGCAGTCAGTAATAATAAGACATCGCTCTTCAGGGAAGCGTCTGATGTGTCTTAGAACCCGGATTATAGCGTAAAGTTCTGTTGTAAAAACTGATACGCTCAGTGGCAGGCTAAAACCTTCGCTTAGTCCTTCACCCATAAAGGCACTACCTGCACCGCTTGCACACTTCGAACCGTCGGTATAGAACCTTGTATAATTTACATACGATTCGATTTCTCGCATAGAAAAGTCCAAGAATTCAGAAGGCAGCGTTGACGCTTTATTGTGACGCAGTAAACCGAGGTTACATTTAACTGGGGTGAGGCGCCATGGTTCTATGCGCTGTGGTCGCCTTTCGGCGATAGTTTCAAAGTTAATGTCGGAGCCCTCTAACCACTGTGATACCCTCACACAAAGTGCCAGAGAGGACGAGGGCCGCGCCATTCTGAGAGGAGATGTCAGTGCATCGTCAAAAATCCACTTGTAGGTTGGGTGGGACGGATATTGTCGAATTTTGCTGCAGTATGTGATGGCCAGTCGCTTACGTCTCAGGTCTAGCGGCGGTTCATTCGCGTCTACAAGAAGACTGGCTCTGCGGGAGGTACGGAAAGCTCCTGTGGCGATCCTCACACACGCATAGTGAACGGCGTCCAGTGACTGTTTAACGCTGCTCAGGGCACTGTCGTAAGCAACCGAGCCGTAATCTAAGACAGACCTGATGAGAGCACGATACAGTCGGAGGAGTGATACCCTGTCAGCACCGTAAGACGTACGGGATATCATCTTCAGAAGATTCATACGTTTAAAGCATTTGTCTCGTAGCAGTGATATATGAGGGGCGTATGTGAGGCGTTTATCTAGTGTCATACCTAAGAACTTGGCCTGTTGCACAACCGGTACCCTTCTGCCATATAAACGGAGGTTAACGTCAGGGCACGATCTACGTCGACAGAAGTGCATGCATACGGTTTTCTCTGTCGAGAATCTAAAACCGTTCGTCAAACACCATGCAGATAACTGGTCAATGCACATCTGGAGCTGTCTCTGATTGATTATTGGGTTTTAGGGGCGCGCCAACCTGCAAGGTCATATAGCGCCCATAACACTTCTCTGCAGTCAAAGCTTATAATTTGTCTGTCTTTAGGGGAAAGTAAAGTCTCGTCTACAGTGAACTAATATTTACATTAAAGAGTGATTCTTTCACATCGTAGTTATGATTCTCACTGCACGGATGCATGGTCACAGATTCAAACAGGTTTACCGCGCCGGCAGGCGCCCGGCGCGGGGCGCCGGGGCATCACTTCCGGCGCCCACCCCGCGCCAACGGACCCAGGGGCCCGGGGGCGCGGGGCAGCCTAGACGCCGGACCCAAGCCCGACGTCTAACGGAGGCCCTCCCCGTCGCTCCGAGACTTGAAAGACCCCGGAGCGAAAGGGAGGACCCGCCAAATCGGCGCCAGGCGCCTATCAGCGCGGTTGACTACCACAACACACGCTTTTAACCAGGATCAAATATTATCGTAAAGTCAAGTGGAGCTGTCTCTGGGCTGATATCGAGGTAGAGGTGCTCAGCCACACCGCGAAATCATCGACAAACAGAGATTTTTCTACTGTGGGAGGCAGAACATAGCAAATGTCATTAATTAGGATCCCAAACAAGGTCACACTTAAAACGCCACCTTGGACTACACCGCTCTCTTGACAGTATTCTTCTGAGAGGAAGTTACCCACCCTCACTCTGAAGTTTCGTCTCTTCATAAAATTGTCGATAAAGTAGCCCATGTGGCCCTTGACACCAGCTTTCCGTGTTTTCTCTAAAATGGCGTGGCGCCAGGCTGTATCATACGCCTTCTCTATGTCAAAAAACAATGCAAACACATGCTGCTTTAAGACGAAAGAACGGCGTACTGATGAGTCCAGAGATACTAAGTGGTCAGTGGTAGAACGCCCTGCGCGGAAGCCACACTGAGTATGAGAAAAGAATCCAGTGGTTTCCAAGTACCATACAAGTCGTGAGTTCATGATACGTTCTAAAAGTTTGCAGACGCACGATGTAAGTGAGATAGGTCGGTAATGTAACGGGTCGCTACCATCCTTGTCGGGTTTTAAAACCGGGATGATTGTGGCATCTCTCCACGCGTTGGGAAAATCGTGTGTGATCCACATCCAATTAAAGAAAGCCAGAAGACCAGTGGCGGACCTTTCGCTGAGATTTTTGAGCATGTCAATGTGGATGCCGTCGGGACCTGCTGCAGTACTCTTCGCTCGTGAAAGCGCCGATTGTAGTTCTATCATTGTAAAAGGTTCGTTGAAAGAATACTCGTCAGCTGATCTAAAATTCACAGGGACACGCTCCTTCTGGCGTTTGTGTCGAACAAACCTTGGGTCAGTGCATCCTAAGCGCCAACGATCAGCCCAGGCTCTTTCAAAAGCGTTGGCCACCTCCGCAGGGTTCGTTATTGTACCGCCTGGAACCAATAGCACTGGCAGGGATATTGCCGAGCTGCGGCCGGAGAGTCGGTCATCATCATCATAGTTGGGGTTTAAGGGCGCGTCGACTGCAGTGGTCATATTGCGCCCATAACTTAGCATATTGCGCACATAGGAGACGTGTAGATACGCAACGAGTAGTAGTAGTCAGTACGGGTTTCTACAGGTCAAGTACTAAAACTAAAAGGTAGTGTCGCGTCCTAAAATGTGCTAAATCTCTAATCTCTACATTATAAGATCCGGGCTAGAAATGGACGTTTCACATCACGGGCTAGGTCGGCGAATAAATTATATTGAAGTCGATACTTTTCAAAAAAGCCACGATACCTGATAACTCAACAGAAGGGGACTGTCCCAAAAGACATTCCAATGATGGAGACCCCCCAAGTGTCGCATTCTTTCGATCTGGTAATCTGGACAATCCACAAGAACATGCCTAACGCTAACCGGGTCACCGCATCGCGGGCACTCAGGTCGCTCTCCTCTGCTCAAGAGGTACGAATGGGTGGCGTGCGTGTGTCCAATCCGCAGCCTAGAGAGAATAACCTCTTCTCTCCTAGATCCCAAACTACTCGACTGCCACTCCCCTATCTTAGGCTTAACCCGTCGGAGCTTGGAGCCTCTGGCGTCCTCGTCCCATCTCTGCTGCCAATTCTCTAAAACACACTTCTTGACCAAAGCGTAGAGGTCAAAAAATGGGACACGAAGACCAGGGAGAGCGGCACGCTCTCCAGCAGTCTTTGCAGCTCTGTCAGCTCGCTCGTTTCCAGTGATGCCACAGTGACTCGGAACAAAGACAATCTCTACACTTTTCCCCTTCTCCTTTAGGTTGTGCAGCTTGCGTCTTATAAGGGCCAAGAGATAGGATGATGATGCTTTGTAAAAGTAAAAAGTTAGTTAGTTAGTTAGTTAGTTAGTTATTTGGGCTTAAGGGGCGCACCAGCCTGGCAAGGCCATATAGCGCCCAAAACAGTACAGTCGCTAAAAGTGTTCCATCTGGAACAAGAAGAACGCGTGATTCAGAGACTTATTACCCCTTTCGGTGTCAATACCTCGCTGTGCGGGTGAATGGCAAAGCAAACAGAGAAGTGCACACACTACTAACATCAGTCCCTCCTGTACTGAAAAAAACCGACACCCCACAAGATCCACCAGGTAACGCCGCGCAGAGAGCGCCCGGCACGAGGCGTCGGGGCGTCAGTTCCGACGCCCACTCCGTACCCCCGGACCCAGGGGGCCCGGGAGTACGGGGAGTCCCTGAGTCCGCCCGGGCGCCCAGCAAACAGCTGGGCACCCAGGCGGACTCCCCCCTGCGCTGCCCCCTACGGGAGACGAGCGCAAGCCACATTTTCATGTGATGCACGCCAGCCCCCCGCCGGACGGCAGTGTAGTCCCAGCACGGGGCGTGAGACTCCACAGGGGGAGTCGGGCGCTCCGCGCCAGGCAGCCCTCCGCGCAGCGTCACCCGGAGGACCCCCAGGGTATGTGCACAAGGCATTAGGCTACAGTGTGCCAAACAGTGTTCATCTGAGATCCTCACAGAGCATGTTGTGCTTAACCAGGGTCATAGATGATTCTAAAATTGATGGCCTTCAGGAAAGTCAGCACTTGTTCGATCAAACGGGAGTCGCGACCAACCATCTCTGACATAGCAAAAGGCTCCTGTCTCTCGCCAAAGTGAGTGGTTCTCTCTCCGTTATACCCAGGGCAGGACGTCAGCACGTGCCTGACTGACAAGGGTGCACCGCAACGCAGGCAGGGCGGCCTCGCTTCCCCACAAAGGAGGTAACGATGGGTGGCCAATGTATGGCCGGTACGTAATCTGCAGAGGGCCACCTCCTCTCGCCGACATCGGCGCGATGCACACTGCCACTCACCGAGTTCAGGCTTTATCTCGAACAGCTTGCTGCTCGCAAGCACCTCCCACGACTGCTGCCAGGCCTTGCGGAGGTGATACAATAGATGGGGGAACAAGTCCCTGGCCGGGATTGGAAGTCGACGTGAACATGTTCTTTCCGCTGCACGCTTTGCGGCTGCATCTGCTGCCTCATTTCCTCCTATTCCTACATGGCTGGGTATCCAACACACCTGAATCTTCTTTTGATTTTTCCCTAATCGTGAGATGTGTAGGCGTATCTTACGCACAAGACCATCGCTCGGGTTGAAGATTTTTAATGCCTGCACGCTGCTGAGTGAGTCGGTAAAAATTACGAAACGATTCTCTTCACACGTTTCAATATAACATAGAGCTTTTGAAATCGCGATCAATTCAGATGTGAACACCGATGCATACGATGGAAGCGAAAAGGTTCTGGTCGTGGGGCCCACAACGAAAGAGCATCCTACCCCAGCTCTCGTCTTCGACCCATCTGTGAATATCTTTACATATTCACTGTAATGTGAAATGTGCTCTAAGGCTAGAGCATTCATTTCTACCGGGGGGACACTAGATTTCGCGTAACCAGCAAGAGATGAGTCTGTCTCAGTTTCCGCAATCTGCCAAGGTGGGATTTCGGACGGTTCGTCAAGGGCAATCATTCTCCGTTGGACTCCACTTTCCAATGCTAAATTTCGCGCACGAACACAGAAAGGCAATCCCCTGCGAAGGTCATCAAAAAGCTGCACAACTCGGCGCGAAAAGACCATCTTATATGTTGGGTGGCTCGGAAGTTGTGCCAGCTTGTATGCGTACCTCTGGCCAAGAAGGCGACGCCGCATCGCCAGTGGAGGTTCATTCGCTTCGACAAGCAGGCTGCTTGTCGGTGTGGTGCGAAAAGCACCTGTAGCGATACGAACAGCACTATGGTGGATGGTATCCAAGCAGCGCTTCGCAGAGTCAGACGCCGAATCGTACACAAAACAAGCATAGTCTATTTTGGAGCGAATGAGTGAGCGATATAGAACGAGCAGAGTTTTCCTATCCGCCCCATATGATGTCCTGGATACGCATTTGAGGGTATTTAAGGATCTAAAGCACCTGTCTCGAAGTTTTCTAAGGTGAAAGGTATAGGTCAGGCGCCTGTCGAGAAAGATTCCAAGAAATCTAGCAACCGGTTTAAACGGAATCTGGCTGTCTCCAAGCATTACTCTGGGATCAGGGCAGGGTCGACGTTTTCGACAGAAGTGCACGCCGACCGTTTTCGTCGTCGAAAAATATAGCCCGTTCCGTCCACTCCAGGACTTTAGCTGGTTAACGGTCAGCTGGAGCTGGCGCGCGAGGGATGATGATGTAGACGACGTGGTCCATACGGCAAGGTCGTCTACAAAGAGCGAGCTTTTTATAGACTGTGGTAGATGGTCTGTAATGTCATTAATGGCAAGCGCGAATAATCCTACGCTCATAACACTTCCCTGGGGAATACCGTCCTCCTGATAAAATACCCTGGAGTAGGTTCCTCCAACACGTACTCGGAAAGTCCTGTCAGTTAAGAAGTTCTTAATGAAAAATCCCAAGTGACCGCGAATTCCACACTGGAATACCTTCACGAGAATTCCATGACGCCAAGCAGTATCGTAGGCGGCTACGACGTCAAAGAATACAGCCCCTACATGCCGTCTTTCTTTGAAAGCACTTCGAACAGCAGTGTCAAGAGACACGAGGTGGTCAACAGTGCTCCGACCCTTGCGAAAACCACACTGGTTGTTGTTGAGAATACCTCTGGATTCTAAGAACCATGTGAAGCGAACATTTACCATTTTTTCAAAGAGTTTACACAAACATGAGGTCAATGAGATAGGCCGGAAATGAAGTGGATCTGAACCGGATTTGCCTGGTTTTAGAACCGGAATAATAACTGCCTCCCGCCATGCACCAGGAAATTCTCCCGATTCCCATAGTGCATTGAAAGTGTTCAACAGGGCATCCAGTGTACACTTCGGAAACATCTTAAACATGTTGTTATGGAAGAGATCTGGGCCCTCCGCTACGCTGCGAAGACCACTAATTGCTGAGGTGAGCTCTTTTAGTGAGAATGGTGCGTTGTACGAGAGATTATCAGCTGTAGTGAACTCAATGCTTTTCTGTTCGGACCTGGTTTTGTGCTGCATGAAATGTCTGTCTTCCCTTCTAGACCGGCATCGATAAGCAAACGCCTCACCCAGGGTGTTTGCTACCTCTGCCGGGTCCATGATTGTTTTGTCGTTTACACACAACACTGGAAGCGGAGCAGAAACAGAAATACCTCCAATGCGTCGAATCTGCGAAAAAATGAGTGAGGACGGGGTGAAACGATTTAGTTTTACTAAGAAATCAACCCAAGACTTCCTTTTGGCTCGCCGGATGGTACGTTTGCAAACAGCGCGATATCGTTTGAAGGAAATAAGGTTTGTTTCCGTGCTATTACGTTTAAATTGTCTGTACGCTCGTCGACGAGCTCGGATGGCGTCCCGGCACTCATCAGACCACCATGGGACCGGGGGGCGGCGAGGTTTTCCAGAAGTTCTCGGGATGTACTGATATGCAGCCTCTCTGACATACGCTGAAAATTGTTCAATGGACAGTGGTCGGTCCCCTTGCAGGCCAGCAAAGAGGTCGACTAGAAGACCTTGAAACTTTGGGATGTCGGCTCTAGTAAAGTTCCACCGTTGTGGCCTATTACCTAGAAAAGCAGAGTCTCGGCAAATTAGAATAACAGGGTAGTGGTCACTGCCCAACGGGTCACTATGCGTTGACCACTTAAAGACAGGAGCCAATTCCAGACTACACAGACTGAGGTCAATGGCTGATTCGCGGCCCGAGGGCAAGGTTATGTGCGTGGCACTGCCGGTGTTTAAAACGCATAAGCTTTCGTCGGCTATAAAAGCTTCGAGGTGGCGACCCCGAGTGTTAGTACTTCTACATCCCCATGTAGTACCATGTGCATTAAAGTCTCCCAATAGGAGAAAAGGCCGGGGTAGCTCTGCCACCAGCAGAGAAAGCTCCACGCGGGGCATGTCAACCCCTGGAGGTAGATATATGGAGCATATCGTGAGCATTCTTCGACCGACAGAGATGCGAGCTGCAACAGCTTGTAGTGGTGATCGCAAGGAGACCTTTACAGCTGGCACTCTCTGGTGCACAGCTATCAGGACACCTCCGTGTGCTATAGGGTTACGCTGCATGTCATTTCGAAAAACAGTGTAGTCCTTAATTGCGAATAGGGATTCAGGTGATAGTTTAGTCTCCTGGAGGCAGACTGCCACAGGGTTTTTGGATCTGATCATGGCCTGTAGGTCGAAGGCGTTAGCTCGAGCCCCCCGACAGTTCCATTGTAAAAAGGTGCTCATGGGGATGGATTCTAAAAGGTTGGTTATGGACTAAAAATAGTCGGTCGCGCGGTGACCAACTAAGGGGGCACCGCCACCAGAACTCCTACGATCAGGAGCTAGGGTTAGTGTTGGGCTTGGTCCCAACGATCGGGATCTGCTACCTTTTGGATCGGTCTGCAGCCTCTGCCTCCTCCGAGGGCTCTCTACCCCACTCGGAGAGGGAGTATCGGAGAGACCACGCTTCTCGGGTCTGGCTCCCACTGGAATTTCCACTGGAGCTTCCGTCTTATTAAACTGTGGACGGGGACGGGCAGTTGGGGCCGGACCCTGTGGGGAACGAGGTGACTGCCGAGGAGGAGGAGGGAGAGGGGGCGGTCCCATGCTGGTTGAAGGTGCTTCGACGCGTGCCAAGCCTTTCCCCGATAGAGGTACCTGCCTGGAAGGTGGAGGCTGAGGGGGTGGCCCACTGTCTGTTATTGGTGCCTGTATTCGCTTGCGTTGAGCCCCTGATGGCGCATTTTCCCAGGATTTCGGCGATTCTGGGGGATCCTTAAGTGTGGTTGGGCCACTCATTTTAGGAGGAGTCCCACGAGAGCGCATCGGTTTACCTCTCTTACCCACCTCTATCCAGGGCTGTACCCACTCAGGAGCAGCCCGTTCCGCATCACTGGGAGTCTTAGGGTCAGCGGGGACTTCTGAGACTACGCCCGCTGCCACCGACTGGTTGTCCGAGACGCATACTTGACTCGGCGAACGTGGGCCATCCGACGGCTCCGATAATGTGAGCGGCCGGGGCACTCGTGTCTCAGTCTCCTCGCCTAAGCGTGGAGCATATCCTGAGGGGTTATTCCCAACCGGGCTAGCGTCAACCATTACGGTGGTTGGCGAGGTGGATGATGCTGCTGGAAGTGACGATGTACAGTCTGAACCTGGACGTGGTTCAGGCCGCGTGGTTGGATCACACGGTTCATCATTAGCTGCTGGATGTATATTCTCAGCGGCTGGGAGCAGCTGCAGCAGCATTCGCAGCAGGTCACCAACCGTCATATCTAGCAGGTCTCTTACTTTGGTTCCTAGGGTGATTCGGTTCGAACCCGCGGTTACAGGAGCCACGCTCTCTCCAAGTCCCGGAAGATGAACAGCGCCGATGGAAGCCACTGGTGTTTGCGCTTTTGGCTGAGTTGGATCAGCCTTATCCCTGTATGAAACTGACGGATGGATCTCATCATATAGCCTCTTGGCCTCAGGAAAGGGTACACCCCGCTTCACTTTGATGGATGTGATTTCTTTTTCTTTCAGGTAGACTTTACATTTACGGCTCCATGCTGCATGGCTTTCTTTGCAGTTTGCGCATTTATCAGCTGTCTGGCACTCTCCACTGTGCTCTCGTTCCGCACACCGTCCACATCGCGCAGATCGACAGGATTTCGCTCCATGCCCAAACCGATGACATCGGAAGCATCTGAGTGGATCAGGAACAAAGATTCTAACGGGGACGGACAGATATCCGACAAAGATGCGATCCGGGATGGCCACACGATCAAATGTCAGAACTAGCGTGTCGGTAGTTCCCATTCTACGCACTTGACTCACGCCCTCATTCGCCAACCCGTCAGCAATCTCCTCCTCGCTAACACCACGCAGCTGGCGACAAGAAATTATGCCCTGGGATCGAGGCCGGGATATGTGGGGCTGTGATTCAACTGCCACTCTTCTCTGCACCTTCTTATCTCCTTCTCTGCCCCAGAAGGTGAGGTGGGTGCATGACAACGCCAAACGAGCCACGTCCTCTGTCTCAAATCCAACGATGAGAGAACCATCCCTCCGCTGCTCGCAACGTTTCACTGGGCCCCAGCTCTCGACCGCATTTTTACGCTGGAACGGTGTCAGCTCTGACAGTGATATGTCTTTGCCACGGAAGATGACACTACAACTCGTTTCGTTTGTTTCGTAGACTACTGGTGCTGTTTCTGTAGAGATGATAGGGTGTGAATCTGTTTGTGTTTTTGGATTATCCATGGTCAAGCTATTTGTCTCCGCCATCCTACTATCCCCTGAAGTGATGGGATTCGATGGCTGTAGGAGGGTCAACGATACCATCTCGGACCTGGCAGAGCCAGCTCACATCCAGTTCCGATCAGGCACCGCCTCCCACCTTCCTCCCTCAGCCCAGGGGGCCGACAGGGTCCCGCCCAAGGGCTGAAACGCCACGCCACCATCGCAAAAGAGACTACGAACATTCACCACCAGGGCAAAAGACCGACCGCAACATCAACAATCTGCCAGACTGCCGAGGCCCCGGCCAACCATATAGGAAAAAACGCAACTCCAGCGCGACGGGGGGCGGCAAAACATCCCAGGAAACGGTCCAACGGCCACAGCTGAACAGGGGACGCCGGGCGTTGCTGACGTGGCTAGACCACCCGCGGAGGCCTCGGGCGGTCTACCCCCGGTTCGATCGTGATATTAAGGCCAAAGGAGGAGTGTTAGCCCCTGCTGCAATAAGCTCCGAGCAACAGGAGCCTCAGCCCCCCAGGATCCCATCTACCCGTCGTCGGGGCACAAGCCGGAGCTCGGAAAGAAGGAGTCCAGCCTATGTGGGCGCTCTACACCCGTAAAACGGCACCAGCAACTCAGGAGGGTGGCTGCTGTTGCAAACTCTGACCCAGAAATGAATATCAACAAAGCTGAGGAAAGAAACTAAACAAAATATAACCAAACAAGAAAACACAATCGACCAGAAACACATGGATGGGAAGGTGCAGGGAAGACTAGACCGTACCCAGCAGGGAGTGACCAGGGTAAACAGGGATTAAGGGAGATAAGGAAAGGAAAGTGATCAGCCTGCATAGTCAAGCCCAGAAATGCGCCACACGCGGCCGAGGTGTACACACTCAAGACAAGCGAGAGCCCACACACCCCAGCCACACGCGGATACATGCCGGGCCAGACGTAGCAGACAGAGGGTAGGAATGGTATTTAGGAGTGGACAGAAAGGATGAGATACGGGTGGAAAGGCATGGAGAGACAAGGAAATAGGGAAAGAAGAGGAAAAGGAACAAGGAGTTGGAGGGATTTGAAGTTAGGAGGGCTGAAAAAGGATGAGGATGGCAGTCTCGATTTGGCCCATCACCCGGAGGCGGGGGCGAAACCCATCCTACCAACTGGGGTCGCGGGTGTCGTCACATCCCGTACCCAATTATCCATGTGCCGGACCAGTCAGCAGGTGCCAACAAGTCCGGCAGATGAAAATCGGTCCCCTGCGGGGGTAAAAGTAAAAAGACTGCAAAGCCTGCAAAGAGGACAATGAGTCGGTAAAAATTGCAAACTTCCTCGCCCTGGACTTAGACACCTGGTCTAAGCAACGAAAGATCGCATACAGTTCTGAGGTAAAAACAGATGATTCGCGAGGTATACTGAAGCCCTTCTCAACATCGTCACCGACGAATGCACATCCTACGCCGCTATCACTCTTAGAGCCGTCCGTATAGAAACGGGTATGATTTTCAAATGATTCAGAGCAGAATTCCAGAAACAGCTGACATGTTGCTTCAGGGGGTACATTTTTGCAAAGTTCAAGTAAATCTGTATTTGTGTGAACTGCTGAGATGCGCCATGGTTCGACATCGAGTGTCTCATACGGTTCTACGAGCCTTGTGTTAATATCTGCTTCCGTCAGCCAGGTACGAACTCTGACCCCAGGATGGCGGGATGCTAAGCGCGAGCCATCGTCAATCTTGCGGAGGTGGGCGTCCGCAAAAAGGTTTGATATGTGGGATGTGCTGGTGATTGTTTGATTTTAACGGCGTATCGCATAGCGAGCATCTTGCGGCGCAACTCAAGCGGCATTTCGTTAATGTCAACCAGCATGCTCATAATCGGTGAAGTGCGAAACGCTCCTGTAATTATCCTGATGGCCTGATGATGAACAATGTCAAGAATCTTTTTCGCAGACTGGGATGCGGCCTCATACACAAGGCTACCGTATTCGATCTTCGAGCGAACGAGTGACCTATAAAGCATAATAAGCGTTTTTCGATCAGCACCATATCTCATCTTTGTCAGCACCTTGAGTATATTCAGCGATTCAAAGCATTTTTTGCGGAGTTCCTTTATGTGTGGTACATATGATAATTTTTTGTCGAGTGTGAGTCCAAGGAATTTAGTTTCATTTACGACTTCGATTCGATTCCCGTAAATGTGTAGTGTCGGATCTTCACAATCTCTACGTCTGTTGCAAAAGTGCATACACTTTGTTTTTGTGCTGGAAAAGTTCAATCCATTGTGCTTACTCCACTGTTCTAGGCGATCGAGGCCAAGCTGCAGTCGCCTTTGTGCTGCGGCGGTAGTAGAGGCTGTCACCCATATAGTGAAATCATCAACGAAAAGAGCATGACGTATGTTTGTAGGAAGAGTGTCTGCGACATCATTAATCATGACGGCGAACAAGGCAATAGACATCACGGATCCCTGGGCTATACCGCTCTGTTGTTGGTAGCGGTTCGATAATGCAGTATTTACGCGGAATCGGAAATATCTATCTTTCAGGAAATTCGAAATAAACCATCCCATGTGGCCTCGAATGCCGAGTTCAAAGAGTTTGCGTAAAATTCCGTGCCTCCACGTGCAATCATAGGCGCGCTCGACGTCAAAGAACACTGCTATTGTGTGGAATTTCCGTAGAAATCCTTCTCGTATTGATGCGTCTATGGAAACTAGATGACCAAGCGTAGAGCGACCTTGACGAAAACCACACTGACTCTTGCAGAGTAACTGGTTGCTCTCGAGGTACCATACAAGACGTGTATTTACCATTTTTTCAAACACCTTACCAACACATGACGTTAAGGAGATCGGACGAAAGTCGGTAGGCAGGGAACCAGTCTTGCCGGGTTTCAAAATCGGTATAACAGTTGCTTCACGCCACTGGTCCGGAAAATCATTATTACTCCACATATTGTTAAGAATATTTAACAATGACAAGAGAGACAACTCAGGCAAATGACAAAGCATACTGTTTGTGATGGTATCTGGACCTGGCGACACCGGTCTAACGGTGGAGAGTGCCGCCCTGAGTTCAGCTGTAGAAAAAGGGGCATTGTAACAGGCGGAATTATTTTGTCCAAAATCCACGGGCCTTCGCTCGGCTCTCTCACGGATTCGTGTGAACTCCCTACTTTGCAAAGAAATGCTACACCGGTCCGAAAAAGGCCGCCGCCATACACTCCGCCACATCATGCGCGTCGGTGATTTTAATCCCATTTACTTCAAGGACAGGGGCAGACGGGGGACGGTTTTTTCCCTGCATGCTCCTTATGCGGGTCCAGACCTGGGTTGACGGTGTAAAACGATTCACAGTGTAAACGTAGTCTATCCACCACCTCCTCTTGGCGTTCAGTATCACACGGCGCGCAAACGCCCGGGCGCGTTTGAAGTTTATGAGATGCAGCTCCGTGGAGTGCCTATTAAAAACCCGGAAAGTCCGTTTCTTTTTTAAAATAGCTGTTTTACATTCGTGGTTCCACCACGGTACCGGAGTGCGCTTTGGCTGGCCGCGTGTCATAGGTATAAAAGCTTTCGCGGCTGTCAGAATCATACTGTTAAACTCTCCGATAGCTTGAGTAGCCGAGGCCTCCGGGGGAGGCTCTACCGTACCACACGCAGCCTCAAAGCCCGCCCAGTTCGCACGCCTCTGGTTCCAACGGACTCGGCGGGGACTCCCCTCCCATGGCCTCGTTGGATAAATAAGGATGGGGAAATGGTCGCTACCAAAGGGTTCGTCTAGGATGTTCCAATGGAGTTGAGTAAGGAGAGACGGAGAGCAAACAGAAAGGTCAATAGATGATAAGGAGCCAGAGGGGAGAGTGATATGAGTAGCACGGCCTGAGTTTAGGAGACAGAGGGAGTTAAGGTGAAGGAAACGCTCGACTGTGCGGCCCCGGGGGCACGTGCGGCCGGCAGATCCCCCCAAGCTGAGTTATGGGCGTTAAAATCGCCAAGTATAAGAAACGGAGTTGGTAACTGGTCAGACAGATTATTAAGATCATTTAAATTCAGATGCCCACCAGGTGGGAGGTAAAGCGAGCAAACTGTCAGTTTAGTAAAACCAAGGTCTACCCGGGCTGCCACCGCCTGCAGCACTGTAATTAAAGGAATACTGTAACAAGGAGTAGCATGGTGCACCGCAACGATGACCCCTCCATATGGTACCGTGTTACTAAAAATATCTTTTCTAAAACTCTGATAGTTTCGAATCTTAAAAGTAACACCAGGAGACAGCTTTGTCTCCTGGAGGCATAAAACAGAGGGTGTGTATTCGGATAAAATTTGCTGCAGGTCAATAGAGTTCGCACGGAGGCCTCGGCAGTTCCACTGTAAAAAAGTCATTTAGGTTAAAAGAAACGGACTTTGTACAACACAGCCCCAAGTCCGTTTAACCCTTCCACGGGGGACCAGAAGCACCGTGCGGAGCCTTAGTTGGTGCCGCACTAGAGCCACCCAGCCGGTTACGAACGGGACCGCGGCCTCGCCCGCTTTCTACCGAGTTCCCACGGGCGCGCGAGGTTTGGGGCTGGTCTGGAGGGCTACCAGCCGGGCGCTTAACAGGAGATCTGGCTCGTGACGCAGACTCAAAGTTCCTCCGCACTGCGGCTACAGTGGAGGAGGAAGCCTGGGCAGCGGGAGGAGTTGGCGACGGCTCCATTCCGGACATGTCCGGTGGCAGCGACGATGGGAGAGTGCCGACAGAAGGTGGTAGGACAGGGGACGGCGGGCGGCGCCTCCCCGTGGGGGAGGGTTTGCCCCCTCGTCCCACGACCGTCCACCCCTCCGAATCACGCAGTGATTCGGCGCGAGAGGCACTAAGTGCCGATTCCGGAGGCACCAGCAGGCATCGCTGGCTGGGGCTCATGGTCAGGGGCAGACACCCGACTCTCGCCCCCAGCGGGAGGCGGAGAGGTGGGGGCGGAAGCGGCGTCCGGCTCCCGTCCCCTGACCCCCTTGGAGGGGGTCGCGGAGGAGGCGCCGCCTCCGGCTCAGGTGCCGGGGCGGCGGGCTGGCGCGCGAACACCAGCCCCATCTTCCCTGCCAGGCGGATAAAGTCCGCCACGGTCAGGGAGCGGATGACCTCCTCCGCGGTCATCCTCACAGTGTTCGATGCGCTTGTGGATGCAGCTTGAGCATAACTCTTACGGGGGTGGGAAGCTTCATATGCTTCCCGGGCTTCACGAAAGCTTATCTGTTGTGTTGTTTGTATTTGAAATATTTCTTTTTCTCTGAGGAATTCCGGACATGAACGATCCGCCACCTCGTGGCAGCCCTTGCAGTTCGCACATTTGAGGTAGTCGGCATCGCAGTCAGTGTTAGTGTGTTGGTCTGAAGAGCATTTACCACACACACGCCTACCTTTGCATGATCGGGAGGTATGACCGTACTTCTGACACGTGAAACAACGCATAGGCGAGGGTACGTAAGGCCTAACTCCGACCCTCGAGTACCCAACATAGATGTGATTTGGTAGTTCTGTGGTGTCAAAAGTGAGTATGACCGTATCAGTGTCTAACATGTCCTCTCCACTTCTCCTTCGAATTCTCCTCACCTCCACCACTCCGAGTTCCTCAAGGCCTTCAACGATCTCCTCCTCTGACAATCCCCTAAGTTCCTGGCTGCTCACCACGCCCTTACGGAAGTTCTTTGTCCGATGAGCCTCTACTGATATTGCAATCTTGCACGTCTTTTTTAATCCGCCCTCCTTTCTAGTAAATGACAGTTCGGAGACCGAAAGTGCTCGCTCAGCATCCGTTGTGTACGAAAACTCAACCTCCAATGCGCCATCACGTAGTTTCTGACATCTTTTGACTTTGCCCAGATGATCAAGTGCCTCTTTTAGTTTGAACGGTGACAGGGATGTAATAGGCGTGTCCAGTCCCCGCATCACTAGGACACGAGGACAGGATGGTTGAGCGACTGTTTTCCGAGAACCAGGTGGCAGTGTTCGCGCGTTCCCTTCCCCACTAGGGGGCTGGGAGGTGTCGACCTCCTGTGGAGGGTAAGGAGTGGGATTTATGGTGTCTGTGGTATCCATGGGAGTATGATTAATTTCGGCCAGCCACGTGCGCCCCCCTTCCGACGAGGGTGCTACGAGGCGAAACGACGCACGGGCTGGCTATACGGGGGGAGACGCCGCCGTTACAGAGGGGGAGAGAGACTCACCAAACCCCCACTGCCCCGATAACGGTCCCCCCCTTGCACCTAGCCTAGACGACCCCGGGCGGGGCCCGGACACCCCACCCTCCCCGGGTGAAGTTGGGACCTCACCCAAGGAGGGAGGCGCAGCCGAGCCCCACCGAAGGCCGACAGACTTTTACAATGCTGCTACTCTTGTCGATGCCCTCAAGAGTTCCCCGCCCTTGCGGAAATCCAGACCAAAGTAGAGTGTTGCTAGAGGACGACGAACGAACACAGCGCCTCCCTCAGCTCAGCTACCAGGACTCCTTCATCCCGGGGTACGGGTCGGTGCGCAGCTCACCTTAAAAAGACAGGCGCCCTCGCACGGCCTCATCGGAGCAGGCGACTACCACCTGCTCGTCACAACTGATTCCCGGCTGGTCCGAGAGAAGCGAGCCCCCGGCCCGCAGGGCCGGCGATTAGAGGAATCCAATCGCCAGCCACACGAGTCGGAGGCCCACATACACCCAGACCATCCAGGAATCATAGGCACGTGCAAGGACGCCCATGATACTGGGATAATGTGGGTAACTGGGAAGTTATGAGTTGGAAAAGGAGGAGGGTCGGTCTGTGCTGTCCAGCCCAGACACTCGCCGCACGCGACCGAGGTGTCCACACTCAAGACGAGCAAGAGTGCACACACCCCCGCCACCCGCGGAGACACGCCGGGCCAGACAACGCAGACAGTGGGCAGGAGGGGTGTTTAGGAGTGGACAGAAAGGATACGGGTGGAAAGGCATGGAGAGACAAGGAAATAAGGAAACAAGAGGAAAAGGAACAAGGAGTTGGTGGGATTTGAATTTAGGAAGGCCAGGAAAGGATGAGGATGGCAGTTTCGATTTAGCCTCTCGCCCGAAGGCGGGAGGCGAAACCCATCCTGCCAACTGGGGTCGCGGGTGTCGTCACATCCCGTACCCAATTATCCATGTGCCGGACCAGTCAGCAGGTGCCAACAAGTCCAGCAGATGAAAATCGGTCCCCTGCGGAGAGTCGGTGTATTTGTCGCCAGATCGTTGTCAGAGGAGTAAGCCTATTTATTGTATTGATGTACGTGCTCCATGATGTTCGCTTTGCGTTTCTAACTGTGCGTCTCGCTAAGGCCTTAGCGCGTCGAAACTGTATTAAATTGGCTGTCGTCGGCTGTCTGGAAAAAATCTTAAAACGGGTATCTCGCTCTTTAATGGTTCGTTTACAATCCGCTGTCCACCACGGGACGGGGATGCGTCGTGGGAGCGAGGACGTCTTAGGGATAAACATATCTGCAGAGTTAGTTATCAGAGCACGCATTTCCTCCTCGTATGCTGTTGCGGTTTTGCCTACCTCTAGAGCAAAATCGAGGATACAGTCTGAGGCAAAACCTTCCCAGTCCGCCCTACGCAGATTCCATTGCGGTGTTCTCCTACCTGGGTGTGGGATCTCGGACAGCAGCCAAATGGGGTAGTGGTCACTGTTGCACGGATAGGAGTGAGTTCGCCATCTAAAACGATCCACCAGCGATGGTGAGGAAACGGACAAATCGATTGCCGATGTTGTGCCTGAGGGTAACGAGATGTATGTTTGTTGACCTGTGTTCATAATGCATAATTCGTTGTAGTTGATTATATCTTCGAGACGCCTTCCTCGGCTGTTGGATCGGGAGCAGCCCCATAATGTGTTATGTGAGTTGAAATCGCCTAATATTATGTGATGCGGGGCAGCTGCCGTAACAGGCTCTGGAATTGAGCGTCAGGGAAGGCCTCCCCGGGAGGCAGGTAGAGCGATACTAATGTGATTTGTATATCCCCAAGGTCAACCGTCGCAGCCACTGCCTAGTTCAGTGCGGAGCGAACATGCTACAGAAGGTACGCTGTAGTGAATAAGAAGAGCGACGCCTCCATGGGCAACTGTTGTGCTCGGTAAGTTATGCTGATATGTTTTATAGTGGTGAATATTGCAGCCTTGGCCGTCCCTGAGCTTCGTCTCCTGAAGTGCGACTGCAATGGGATTGCCTGCTGACACCAAAGCCTGGAGGTCAGGGAAGTTGGATCGGAAGCCGCGCATGTTCCATTGAAGAAAGCTGGTCATGGTCATGAGAGTGATAAGAAATGATATAAAGCACTGATCACGGCTAAAAGAGAAACCAATCATCGTGGCTAACTGGGCCCCTGGAAGGGGATTCCTCCTGTTCCACTCAGCTGAGGAGCTGTTCCTCGCTCCCATACCGGACCTGGCCGGTCCCTTGAGCGTGCACGCCTATAGCTGTCAGACTCCCGAGAGTGAAAGCGCTGTCTCTCCGGTGGGTCAGAGAACGAGTGTGCTCTACTGCGATCCCGGGTCCGAAAGCCAGGCGGCACTCCGGGAGGGGGATGGGGAGGCACAAAGCCGTCCCTTTTGTGTGTGTCTATGTTCATGTTCAATGTATTTACTGTGTTTGCTATATTTTTGTTGTCTTTGCTTTGGCCTGTGGTGCTAGCACTTTTGTTTATGGTTTCTACTAATTCATTTACTCGCCCCGGGGGCCCTATGTCCGGCGGCGGCGGAGGGGGCATAACCATACTGTCTTCATGGACCATGGGCTGGAAATCCGGTGGGGCTGGCAGGGGGAGCAACGCCCTGAGTGGTTTCTGTGGTTTGGGTGGTGATGGTGGCGGTGGCACCTTATCACTGCACTCTTCTGTGGTGGGGATGTGGTTAGAGTCATTCTCTCTCTGTTCTGAGCTGGTAGGGGCAGTTCCAGGTGTGCTTGAGGATTCACACGGTTTGTGTCCTCCCTCGGTGATAGGGAGGGGGTTTTCCATCCGGGACAGCACCACTCGCGCCTTTTTAGAGAAGGACTTAGGGTTTAGAACACTTCTGACTGAAGTGGAAGGGCTGGGGTCATTCGCGGCTCCTGGGGGAGGTTGGGGAGTCTTCCCTGGCTCTCTTTCCGCAGGGCTCAATGTTCGTTGTTTCGTCTGAATTTGTTGTTTCAGTTGTGTTTGTTGTTTCACTTGTGTTTGTTCTTTCAGTTGTGTTTGTTGTTCCTGAGCTCGCTATGAATGGTTCTATGACACCCAGCTCGGCGTCCAGTTGGGCCAGGGAAACGTTCTGTTCTGGTGCTAAGTCTGGAACGGTATCCACGGGTCCCGCTATTTCTGCAGAACACACATTAGTTGAGGCGTCATGTGTGTCTGGGGCCGTCTGGGTCGCCCGATCCACCGTGTGCGTCTCACATGCAGTGGCAGTCTCCCTCATATCCTCGCTACAGGGCAGCAGACGGGAAATCAGAGCCAGAAACTCTCGGAGTGAGAGGCGCATGCAATCCTTCATACGGCAATCTATGTTTAGAGGTGAAGGGTTTTGTGCGGTTGTTGGTGTTTGTAGTTGGATGTTTCTGGAGACATCACTTATCAATGCGTCACGATACGGAGATGTTGTTTGGGGATCCCTTCTAGTAGATGGGTTACCTGTTACAGTAACTGCTTTCTTTGGTTCTGTTTTGTTGGTGCCTTGTGTCTTTTTCTTCAGCGCCTCCTTCGCTTTCTCAAGCTTGGGACATGAGCGGTCCCATGCCTCGTGTGGGCCACCGCAGCCCGCACACTTCAGTGTGGTGGCCGTGCATGTGTTTGATGCATGATCGGGTTCGCCACATTTCACACATCGCTCTGTTCCTTTGCAGGACGCCGCCATGTGACCATACCATTGGCACTTATAACATCGGATCGGGTTTGGGACAAACTCTCGGACTCCCAAAGATCGCCAGCCCACATGGACTCTGGCTGGTAGCGTCGTCCCCGTGAAGGTGAGCATGACTGTTCCTGTGTCCCTATCCTT
>JAOTON010001421.1:0-210000 GCA_034440635.1 Lepas anatifera | reverse complement strand
AAGGCAAATAACTGTGGAACCAATAACTAAAGTGTAAAAAGAGGACAGGAACTAAAAATAATCAACAAAATAAGAAAACAAAAAACAAACAGGAGCTACATATTGGGAGGTGCAGGACAGAACTGACCCGATCCAATACGGATACCGACCAGGTAACAAAGGGCCCGTAAGGCAGCCATCAGCATCGCCGCGGACCTCATCACCAGAGCCACCGACGACAGACGCCGACTCTTAGCGACCGAAGTCGGAAGAGGCGGCGGCCGTCGGAGGGCTAGAAAAGATGAATCCGCGGCAATGCGACGGCGTGCCTCCCAAGGCTGACTGGGGCCCCGGGCGCGTCACACCCCGTTGCTCCAATCTTTACTTGCCCGACGAATCCAGCAAATGAAGATCGGTCCCCTGAGGGGTGGGGGATTTCACCGGGTGCCAACGTAAACTCAAATGAGTTGAATTGTTTAATTGACCAACTTCCAACCCCTTTTTTCTACTCGGCGACTTTAACGCCCACAGCTCAGCTTGGGGGAATCTGCTGGCCGCACCGACTCTCGGGGCCGGACTGTAGAACGCTTCCTTCACCTAAATTCCCTATGCGTTCTAAACACCGGTCGCCCTACTCATATTACTCTTCCATCCGGCTCACTCTCGGCCATCGACCTCTCTATCTGCTCCCCTTCTCTCCTATCTCAGTTTCACTGGAATACTACCGAAGAACCTTTCGGCAGTGACCACTATCCCATCGTTCTCAAACCAGTTCGATCACGCCCTCTTGCAAATGGCATGCTGCGATGGAGCTATAACCGCGCAGACTGGTTAGGCTTCGAGACGGCGTGCGGTACGGCTGATCTCTCCTCAGAGGGGGCCTCGGCAACCATTGCAATACAAAAGTTTAATGATATGATTATCTCAGTTGCGAAAATGTATATCCCTATGACGTCTAAAAGACCAAAACATGTCCCAGTCCCGTGGTGGAATCTCGAATGCAAACAAGCTATTTTGAAAAGGAAACGGGCTCTGCGGGTCTTTAAGAAACGCACGTCAAACGACAACCTAATCCTCTTCAGACAGGCTAGAGCGTCCGCCCGGCGAGTCGTCTTGAATTCCAAGCGAAGGTGGTGGATGGCCTATATAAGCACAATAGCCGTTTTCACACGAGGAATAAAGGGAATTTAGTTCCTACTGTTTACCATCCTAAAGGTAAACAGTAGGTACTAGGTAGTTGCATTTCTGGAGCACCAATTTTGTATTCATGAAAAGATTTAAGCTCTTAAGTATGATAATAAATATTTGTTTACATATTTAGAAGGGTATATCGCACAAAGATACATTTCTGCTCTGTAGAGCAACATACGCATTTGTGCTAGTAGAAATTCATTGGTATTGGGATTTGTTCATACCCTTGGGATTTTCCCCAGGATCCCGGGTTACTGGTATCGAAGACGGGATTATCAGGATCTATTTTTTCAACGTCATTGGAATTTCTCAGTTCAAAGACAAACCCAGGGGCAATGGTGATGGGGCGAGGACTCCTTTGGACTGAGCCAAAACACTGCAAATGAACCGACATTGTTCCCACGCGAGGTCTGATGGGTGTTCTGGAAGTTGAATGGGGAACCCAAGTGCCGCCCAAATGTTGGTCGCAGGGCGATGGCGAATTCAGGATTTTATTGGGGACCTTTCTCGCTTTTCTCGCTCCTGCCTCGTAGCAGCCCCGGCTCTGTAGTTATTATAACGAATCTGATATTTTCCAGGGGGACTAGATCCCTCCATCCGCCTGCGTAGCGTTTGCCACAGGCGGATCTAGAATTGCCGATCGTCGGGGGGGGGTGGGCAGCTTCCGAGAGCGGAGCTATCTGGACTTCCGATCTTCTTTTTCAGCGCCACTTTTGACCGGGAAAGCTATAACGTGGGCGCAAAATTCTATCGGCAGGTGCTGATTTTTGCATCCTGAGGGGGTGGGAAGCGACGTTTCAGGGGGGGGCGCATCGACGTTCGAGGGGTGCTGTGACTATTCCAGGGGGCACCAAGGGTCGCTCGAGAGGGAGGGACACCTTTCCCTTTGCCCCCTGGATCTGCGTATGTCTAGCCCCCTTGAACACAGACAGATCCAGGACTGGCCATCGGGGGAAGGCGCCTTCCCTGGGGGCGCCATCCAGACCAGGGGATGCCACTTCTGGCCGACTAAATCTATAAAATGGTTGCCAAAGTTATCTGTGGGCGCTGATTTTCGTATCCTGAGGAGGGGAGTAGGAAGAGACATTTCAGGAGGGGGGCACCGACGTTTCAGGGGGCGCCGTGATCATTTCGTAGAGGCACCGTGACCATCTCAAGGCGCAACTTCCCCCTGGATCCGCGTAGGCCTAGCACCCCTTGTACATAAACAGGTTCATGATTATCAATGAGGGGGGGCATCGGGACTAGGGTGCGACACTTTTGGCCGGGAAAAACTTTCAAGTGGGCGCAAAACCTTTCGGCGGCGGGGGGCCGATTTATGCATCCTTAAGAGGGGAGTAGGAAGCAAAATTTCAGGGAGGGGGGACACCGGCCTTTCAGGGGGCGCCGTGACCATTTCAGGGGGCTTAAAGTGTCGTTCGGGAGGGATGAGCACATGCCTTCTTTGCCCCTGGATCTGTGTATGCCCGGCTTCCCTTGAACATAGGCAGATCCAGGATTGGCATTCGGAGGGAGGGGCACCCTCCTGTAAGGGGGGTGCCTTCCCTTCCCCACGTGGGGTGTCATCTAGACCAGGCGCGCCTTTTCTGGTCGACAACTCACCAGGTGGGCTCCAAATATTATCATTGGGCGCCGATTTTCGCATCCTGGGGGAAGTGACATATCAGGAGGCGCCATCAGCCTTTAAGGGCTGTAGTGACCGTTTCAGGGAGCGCCGATGGGCGATGGAGGCATCTGCCTCCTTCGATTCCCCGTATGTCCCTGTGTCCGCAATTAACTTGGGGGTCCTCAGGTGGAGATCCAAGGGGGTGGGCGAAGGCGTAGCCGCTTCCCTTTGGGATAGGATTAAGCACTGCAAGGCGGCTCTCTTTGATGTCAGATGGGCGTTGATGGGAAGCTCAAACGCCACCCATATATTGGCCAAGGCAGTGGCGGATACAAAGGTGGAGGGCGCTCGAACCCAAATATGTGCTTATAATAAATGCATAGTTAGATTCCGTTTTGAGCAAATTGCGGAGGAGGTTTGAGCCTGCAGCCCCTCAATGTATTCCTGGATCCGCCACTGGTTAAGTGGCCCACAAATTGGGCTGGGGTCCCACGAGTTAGTTTAGGTCCGCAGAAGAGTTGGTCTGGATGTCCCGAAAGTTGCGAAAGTCCCGAAAGCACTGCAAGGCGGCTCTCTTTGATGTCAGATGGGCGTTCATTTTTTTTCCGAATCCTCATGTTTATTTGGAATATTTCGAAACAGCATACAGATAACACACAAAGTTTCTGCTTCATGACTCATCCAAGTCACAATCCAACAGGGCACCATACAACTTGTGCGTACGCCTTCCGCACCAACCCACCCCTCCCACCCCAAGGATGCCTTCCGAAACGAAACTATATAAACACATCTTAGCTCACTTTACTGAATTTCAGTTTGTCGATGTGCGCTATTTCAAAGGATTTCTAAAAAATGAACTGAAATTTGGAATCAATGAAAGGTTGCCATCGTGACTGGAATTGTTGAAGTTTTCCATTTTTGCCTGCGGTGCATAATTCAATTTGGAACATTTTTTCTAAACAACAAACAAAGTTAGCTAGGTTCATATCCTTATCCTGAGACCGTTGAGTTACAATGAATTGCTTTGCATACAGAACGATGAAGTTCACTATTGGTGATGCTGTTAAGGATCCAAAAATAATATTTTTCTTGTCAATCTTGAAACGGCAATTCATTTCTAGCTTTGAATTTATCTTTGATACAAGGGCATGCCAGAACTGCCGGACGGGTTCGCATTCCAGAAACAGATGTTGAATGGACTCGATTTCGCCGCAGTTATCACAAAATGGGTCATCCACAACAGACCTAACACATAAGTATCTCTTTGTTGGAAAAAACCTATGCGTGATTCTAAATTGGAGATTTTGCAATTTAGTTGATTTTGTTATTTTAAAGGGTAACGAATACACATCACCCCAGTTGTCGAAATTGACTGCCTCATTCATCCATTTGATTTGCGCGCTTGGGGTGACCTCACGTAACCATTTACCTCTAAAAAATTTTGGTTTAACACACGCTATGTTTACTTCCTTGTTTTGTATATCAATGTTGGGTTCTAGAACTCTATCTCCACTATTCAAACGCCTTGTATTAACGATCCATGACTTCCATCGTGCAGGTATAGCTTGGTGCCAACCCATGTATATTAGTTTATTCAGTCTTATTCCGGGATAGTTATGTTTAAACTGCTCAAATAGAATGGTCTGCCCGTTATTGTCGAATAAGTCATCAATCAGCATAATTCCTCGCTCATAAAGTTTATGACTAAAGAAGGGCATTCCACCCACACGGATTGCTGAGTTGTTCCAAAGAAATGTTCGTCGAACTTCCCTACCGTTTTGTGGTTCCTTCACGGGAATGCACTCTCTTAGCCACGTAAGCATTTCTTTGTAGAATGAAGATATATTGCGTGAATCGACCCAAACCTTACCATAGTTCATATGTAAAATGTGTTCATATTTAATTTGCAGCCTTTTTCGTAGAACCCTAGAGGACATTAGGTTACCGTTGTTCAATAATTTCACGAACCATGAAACACGCAAGCTCTTGTAAATGCTTTCAACATTAGGAGCATTCATGCCACCCTTTTCTATTACCTGATGCATAACGTCCCGAGATACTTTCGGTGGACGGCCTCTCCATATAAATTTCATGATTTTGCTCTGTATCGTGTTTAAACACTTTTTATCAATCGAGACAACTGAAGTGATGTATATTAGTTGGGAAATAACCAATGACTTTACAATAGTGATTTTACCTTTCAACGTTAAATCACGCTGGGACCACTGATTGAGCGTTTTTTCTATTTTTCCGATGACTGGTTGAATGTTCTCCTTCTCACATTTCCGCAAAGCACTAAACTGCACGCCTAACACTTTAACCTGCCTCAAAGGCGCTACACCGCAAATACTGCCACTAGAGTTCTTGTCTGCACCAAGCCACATGAATTGTGATTTAGCTAAATTTAGCTTAAGACCAGATATTTTTCCAAACTCAATAATAACGTCAAGTGCATTATCAGCGGAACAGGCGTCTTTCACAAACAGTGTCGTGTCATCGATATATTGTGAAATTTTGGAGGCTTCTTGTGATATTGCAATCCCTTCTACAGCGTCAGTTGCCCTTATCTTAGTGGCCAGAATTTCTACGACTAAACAAAAAATTAAGCTGGAAGATGGACATCCTTGTTGTAGCCCACGTGTTGGCGTAAACCATTGCGAAGTATACCCATTGTTAATAACTGCAAGTTCCATGTCTTTATGCAATAGTTTTATCCATTTTATGAACTGTGGACCAAAGCCAAATGTTTCCAATGTGTCATAAATAAATTCATGCTCTACTGTATTGAACGCGTTTTGAAAATCTAAGGCCATTAAGATTCCTCTCAAACTGTCTGAGTTTGTATATTGAATGACGTCGTCTATCATTCTTAAATTACACCCAATATTTCTGCCACGAATTGAACCTGCCTGGTCACCATCAACTAACTTGTGCACTACAGTCATTATCCGATTTGCGATCACTTTGGCAACAATTTTATAGACAATATCTAACAAACAGATTGCTCTTTTATTTCTTAATAATTTTTGGTTTCCCTTTTTAGGAATCATTGTGATGACCCCTCTTCGTTGCGTAACGAAGAATTGACCCCTCTCTTTGGCCTGTGTGATATAGTTTAAGACTATGGTTTCCAAGTCCTGCCAGAAGTACTGAAAAAATTCTTTCGAGAAGCCCGAGACTGAGGGGGATTTGTTATTCATCATGGCGTCGAGAGCCACCTTGCACTCAGCACCTGAAATAGGTTGTTCGCACATTGCTCTTTCTGCCTCAGTCAGGCACGGAAGCTCAGCTGACCCTAAAAAGCCCCTACAAATAGAGCCTTGTTTATTGATTGAACAATCTTGGCTGGTTGAATATACTTGTTGAAAAAAGGTCCTACAATAGGCCAAAATGCTTTTATTTCCGGTTATAAATTCACCGCTTTCCGTTTCCAGGACGTTAATATCCTTCTTCGCAGCTCGGCTCCTGTTTAAATTTAAGAAATATCGAGTTGGTCTCTCCCCGTCCTCAATCCACCGAGCACCACTATAAACCATTGCTCGCCTTCCTTTCTCTATCTCAATGTTGTTTACAACATCCTTCAATTCTCGATATTGGTGCAGAAGATCTTCACTAGGATTGGTAGCAATTTCGGCTTCACATTTCTGTAAAGTGAGCAAAAATTTTTCGTTTTCTTTTCGCTTTTTTATTCCAATTTCTTTCCATCTTTTGATGCTCATTACACGAATATTACTTGACAAAATTTCTAACGTTAAGCCCCAGTCAGAAGTCTGACAGTATATCCCATGTCCAGCCGTGGCCTTTACCATTTCTTCTTTAGCTAATTTGATGAAATCATTATCACGTAGGAGATCATTTTTGAAGCGAAATAACCCCGGTCCCCGATCTGAAGAATAGATAGTGATGTCAGCGGTAACTAGACAGTGATCACTAAGGATGGATGGTTTTATTTCCGAGCTATTTATAACATGATTGGAGAGAAAGTAATGACCTGCAAAAATATAATCGATTCTAGACTGTTGTAAAAAGGTCATAGGGCGCTTCCAAGTGTACCGGATTAGCTCAGGATTTTTTCTTCGCCACAGATCAGACAGATTATGGTCTTCAATAATCCCAGTAAAGATCTTTGATGCTGTAGTAGGGTTAAAATTCCTGTTATTTGTTTCTCTTTTAGTCAAATGTATATTTAAGTCCCCGCAGATTAATAAATAACCTATCTCATTATCTGACATGGTTTCTATTTTATTTTTAAGCGACCTGAAAAATTTGATTTGTTCTCTGGGTTTGTTTTGAGTGGGTGCATACACCGCTACGAGCTTAATACAAAAATATTCAAAAGACAAATCTAAGATTAAGAGCCTACCATCCTGGTCTGCAAATGTGGGTGTAGCTACACATATTCCTTGCAATGATCTTGGTATAAGAACTGCCACTCCACATTCATTCCGGCTGTGACCATGAGCCATGAAAATTTGGCTGCCCCATTCCCTCTGCCAGCAGGAAACATCGCGTGGAACAGAATGGGTTTCTTGTAACACAGCTACGTGGTTTGGGTAATTAACGTGGAGAAATCGAAAGATGGCACGTCTTCTCACGACTGAACGTATTCCTCTGACATTGAAAGTCAAAATCTTAAAATCTGGCATCTTAATACATTAATGTTTTAATTCCCCGGATTTCACGTCAGACGCGTTGCCCTGACTGCAATGATCCAGTGCCATGTTACAGTACAGGATGCGTGGCATATGCAGACTAGCGCCACCTATCGGCGTCCGATGGAAATGAAATACTATCGTAACCAGTCTCGATGAAATTTTAAAGCAACGAAAAGGACGACCAAATCTGTAGTCGCGTTTTGACATTGATAAATGTACGATTTGCGCAACCGGTCTACACATCGACAAACTGATTTTTTCAGGCATTTCTTGTCTTAATTCTTCCCCACTCCTTTTCCGCCCTACCCCCGGCCCCCAACACGAAACATTTTACGCCCTTGAATCGGAGGGCCAAGAATCTCCGATCCCTTCTCGCCGCTAGGCGCAGAACACGGCAGCGCTGACATCTACAGTGATATCACACTCAAGATCGAAAGAGAAACAAAAGGAAACAAGAAACGTCAAAGCATATGGCAAAAAGTTACTACTGCTATACACGGCATGCTACAAATTTACCATGGTAACCAACGAAAGTTCTAAGACACACACTAACTGTCACTGATGACATTTAGCAGTTCAACTATTTTGTTAACCTTCAGGCGCATTTCGGTATTATGTCCAGGTGATATCAGGTGATAAACACGTGATTCCTTGTGTTCTTACCCAAATACTTACAGATTCAAACACCACCGTGTGGCCGGGTCCTCCAGCGGCCGCCCCCGCGATCCACACAGACGCCCTCATCATGGGGATGACGGGACAGCCACGCCAGACACATCCAGGTGGAGATGGGCGACCGCCCAAGCACGGCGGGGCGGACCCGGCCACACTCACTGTGCACCTGATATGACATTAGCGCAGCGTCAATACAGCAGCTCATTGCAAATTGTCCTTTGAATCTTTCAAGTATTTACACACAGTTAGCCTTCATAAATGGGAATCCCCTTACCGATTTAAGCCTTATCTTTAGCATAATTCAAGCTGTTCTCAGGACTCCAACAACTTGAAACCGAGAGTGTGTGGTACACAAAATGCTACATGGTGTAGCACGTTGGCTGTTAAATAATCTGAAAACCATGGTCACAGACCCATGCTTAATCATCACATACTCCCTGCAACCATTTTCGCACGGGCTCGGCGCGTGGCCGGGCAGCCGCCCGATCGCTGTACCGCGTAGATGGTGCCCCTTTGCAGTGGCATCGCTGGAAAAGTATTTGTGCCGCGTTGGAGTAACCTCCATTCGACGGGCGGCCGCCCGACCACGCGACACGCTCACAGAAAGATTTCCTGTCGACACAAACGGCAGCAGCACCAAAGTCCAATCTATCACACTAATGAGATGATACAAGTAACAATTACAGATAAGGCAAGCCACAACGAAATTGAGAAGCGACCATCCTAAGGACCGTGCGCGATGAAGTGCCTCAAAATGCTGCTGAAACCAAAAAGAAAAGGGAATACTGTATATTCATTATGATAAGCTTCAGCCCCAGAGCTGGTGATATTAGTCGCCAGCCTGGTCTTTGCGGTAGTATATGGACCGTGTTTATCTGTCGAACAAGTCTACTTGCGGCAGTTCCACTACATACATGATGTCGAAAATTCATAATCAGTACTAACACTTGAGACTCGTATCCACTCGGCCGATAAGTGATGTAAGTTTTCTTTTAGAGCCTCCCGGTAAAACAAAAAACTAAATATGAGCTTTATCAAAGTTTTTCAATTCAACCAGACACAAAACACATCACACACCTTTTCAAGCACATCAAACTGTTCGACACTTTTTAATTCTGTTTTAATACGATTTATGATGCGACGGACGTGTCGTTAACGTCGGTAAGTTCAGTTTCATTCGCAATATGACTTAAGATTATTTCATGCAAACAGAAATCTCGACAACACTCCTGAACGCAGTCCGCTGGGTGCAGTGAAAGGTGCAGTTGAAAACGAAGAAACAGAACACAAAGATAGCCGTATCACCGAAAGATCAACGCTTTACAGCCGCACTGACACCCAGACTTACACGTTTCTTTGTCTTGGCGATGATCGTGGATGGGTCCTGCTCCTTCGCTCGGGTAAGGGGGGTAGAGACCCACCAAGAAGCTGCAAAAGATGGTCCTGGTCTCTCACGCGGACGTTGTTCCCTCCGACTGTGGTTTTGCAGAACACCTGCCCGCGCCGGGAGAACACCGACGCTACTTTCGCTCCGTGTTCTGGTTTTCTTGCAGCGAGAAGATACTGGTACATCTGTTGCCTCTCAGGAATGAGGGATTCCGAGATAAACAGTGGTGCCGTCTTGGGTCCACTGGGCGTTGCTCCTCTTCCACTGGTGTTCCGCGAGAACAACTCGAACCGACGTTCATAGACGATGTCCCGCACAGGTCGGCGCACGAATTTTACAATGACTTTATTGTCATCCTGCAAGCGATGGGCAGCCTGAAAATCCTCGCTTTTCACATCCAGTCCATGGAACCGGCTATTGAGCACGCACGCAGCCTTCGCTGGGATGTCCTCATTGGCTGAACGCTGGCCAAAGTCGGCACATGTAAGTATGAGTGACGAGAGGCGTCGGTTGGCATCGATGGACTGAACCCGCTCCTGAAGATTTTGGTTTTCTGACTGACGCAAGGCTAGTTCCGTGCTTAGTTTTTTAATCTTCTCATCCTTCTCGAGACTTTCTGATTCCAGGATCTCAATACGTCGCTGAAGCTGTTCGAATTTGGACTCGAATACCTGGATCACGCGATTGTTTCCGGCCTCAATTAGTTTTTCGATTGCCTCGAGTGTCACCGGCGTCGCTTGCAATCGTGGAACGGTTCCACCCGGCGAGTTTTTTGCTCTCTTACGTTCCAGTCTTTTTGCCATCTCGGTCACAGATAATTGTCTCTTTCGCACAGAACTTGTGCCATCATTTCCGGAAGCCGCATCAGTAAACACCGAGTCCTGTGCCGAATCTTTCTCACTTTCGGATTCGCTCATATTTCGATATGTTGTACTCACGTTTTGCGAGTTTGTTGATGTCTTCGCTGGCGGCAACTGACACTTTCACACACAACACCTCGTGTTCCTAAATGTACAGGATTCACGAAGGAACTGTTCACCTGTAAACACTATTCATGAGTATCAATAGACCGCAAGGCCCCTAGCACTGTCCATTGGCACTGCCTGCTCTGCGCCCCGCTCCTCGGCTCACACCGCCTGGCGAGCGCGACCGGGCATGACCTTGCCCCAAGCCGGTCAGGCGCAGACTGTGTAGATGGGCGTTCATGGGAAGCTCAAACGCCACCCATATATTGGCCAAGGCAGTGGCGGATACAAAGGTGGAGGGGGCTCGAACCCAAATATGTGTTTATAATAAATGCATAGTTAGATTCCGTTTTGAGCAAATTGCGGAGGAGGTTTGAGCCTGCAGCCCCTCAATGTATTCCTGGATCCGCCACTGGTTAAGTGGCCCACAAATTGGGCTGGGGTCCCACGAGTTAGTTTAGGTCCGCAGAAGAGTTGGTCTGGATGTCCCGAAAGTTGGTCTCGGGGGTTCTCAAGAGCTAGTCTGAGTGGTTTTAAATCGTTTATCCCGGGGTCTGTAAAGAGTTTATCTCGGGGCGGTCCAAAATTGTTTGTTACGAGGGCCCAAAGTATCAGTTTTGGAGTGACCTTACGATTAGTCTCAGGACCCTACCCGGAGTGATTTAGTTAAGGGGGCACAATACACTGTCCTGGGGGGCGATTTATTTTTACTGGTGATGAAATTATTCGTCTGCCGCCCCGCGCCCAGCCCCACTGGAGGCATGGAATTTGTATTGGGACATTTCCACAAAAGGGTGTTTTACTTCCTTTCAAAGCGTTCCTTAACCGCACCGATTCGGACTAACACAGAATGTAATATATTTGCAAACTCTAACTAATCAGATCGTTTGTGTGGCAACATTTTTTTCTGTGATGATATATTGATAAATATAAATATATTGAATAACGGGTTTCCCGGCACCCTTTACAGCTTGGCTATCTCAGTTAACACGCGCATTGACGGAGGGCGGATACCCGCCCCCCCTCCCTTCGAGTTTTTCGGATACAGTAGAAAAAACGGCGGCGCGTAGCGCCGCCATTTTTGCATTTTATATACCTCGACCCTGACCTAACCTCAGGTCAGGACAGATCCTTGATTTGACCTATCAAGGTCAAATTATATACCATTCGATTCGGCTGTTTGCTGGGAGGATTCATATCGTTCAATTCGTTTTGCTTTATCTTAACTTGTTCGGACGTAATGGCCAAAAACTTAATTTACATGTTATCCCTATGACTGCATGTCTTGACCTCTTGTGACCTTAAATTTGACCTGACAAAACATGGTTCAACTATTTTCGATGGAGAAGTGGATGGGCTACCCAACGCCGTTTACCGTTCTTCGCTACCTATCGTGGTTCTCGAGATCTTAGGGGGGCGGGTACCCGCTCCCCCTCGCCAAAGCGAAGGTGGCTCAGACCCCCGTCAATGCGCGTGTTAATCACGTTATAAAGGTGCAGCGTTGTCTTTAAAGGGAATGTGGCACCTTGGTCCATACGCATCGGAAAAGGGGGGGCAGGGGGCCTGGCCCCACACTTTTTGGCCAAAAATTTCCTGATCCATCAAAATGCGAGAAAGCCGGACATTCTTATATCTAACCGCTGCAGAAGGCAACGAGGAGCCCAAATTCGAACAGTTTTTGGTCCTGATGTTGAAAGTGTTTTGTTAGTATCAGGTTGAAGTTTGGCTGGCCCACCCACTTTTTGCCGGTGGCAACACTTATGCCTTGGTCGAATCATGGAATTTAGTGAAATTAGGCGAACTTTTACCGAAAAATAAAAATAAAACCACTCATCATTTTCTGAAAAATGTTCAATAAGCTCAACATTTTGTTTTTCAAAATACTCCTCTAGGAAAATAAGTAAATACCTGCCTGTGGTGATGTAATGACCTGGTAACCACTACCATACCTACTTGAAATGCTTCAAGGGCTTCGATTGGCTGTTGCTCATCGTGATGTCAGCATATGTCGTCACACCAGCAGCTCACAACAATGGCCGCCCGGCGAGGGGTTGATGAGGGGTTATGTCAGGTAGGTTTTAGCCTTTTTCTACGGAAATATCGAGTTCCAAGACAAATGATATATGGAGTACCGGGCTTTCCGACTTGCTTTACAGCTTGGCTATCTCATTTAAAATCAGGTCGTTATGAAGGTGCCATATTCCCTTTAAGCATTGCATATGCTGCAATGCTCAGAGTCGGGTGCCAACCGGTTTAGGCATCCCATTTTCGGACTGCTATCCGAAAATCCGTGCATTTGTCCGGGATATGTGGCAGCGCTCATGGGAGAACCACCCTAAGGGCAGTAAAATACGGGTGCTGAAGCCCAAATTAGGGGTATGGTCGTCGGCCAGTGCGCAGTGCAGGAGAGAGGAGATTCTCGCCACGCTGAGTACGAGCCACACATACGCGACACAGCCGTACCTCGTCTGCGTTGATGGTCCGCTGGGGTGCCCGTGCTGCGACGGGCGACTCACAGTGGCACACGTGTTAGTAGATTGTCGTGATTCCAAGACTGAGACGGCGATATACCTGACGGGGGCTCCTTCTCTGGAGGAGCTGTTCGGAGAGCGCCGCACTGCTGACATTTATAATATTGTTTTATTTCTAAACAAGGCTAACTTCATGTTATTTGCTCACCTGGAGGTAGCCACCCCTGAAATGCACGGTCTACTGTTATCGCCGACTATTTGAAATTTTTTTTCTTTTAATTTGTTCTACCATCGACCCATCCAGGGGTGTAGCCAGGGGGCGGCAGGGACAGTCCCCCCTGAGGGCCCGAGGAGCCCCTCTGAGGACATGAGCCGCGCGACGAGCGGCTCGCCCGCATTATGCTCGTTGGCCAAATTTGAAATTTTATATCAGACGAGCCCTCTTAAGCCCTCTTCAGCACTCTATTCTGGAACAAGCATGGCTCTTTTTACCCATCAGATCCCTTATGGCGCTGTCGCAGGGGCCCTTTTTGGGGCGCCGTCCCCCTCCCCCACCCGAGCGAAATTCTGGCTACGCCCCTAGACCCATCGTTTTTAACTGTGTCTCATTGCCGCATTTTAAACTTGACTGGGCCTAGCAGTACCCCGGTGTGTAATTTTATTATTTTGTTATGGGCGCCATATGACCCTGACATCGGTGCGCCCCTAAACCTAACCCTGGGCAAGGAGCGCTCCACCGTTCGAGGCACGAATTTCCGTTAGCTTGCACGCCCCAGCGTACGGCACCAAGCCCGTTAAGTTCACAGAAAACTCGCGAAAATATTCTAGAAGTCAGCCTTCAGATATAAATAATGCAAAATTTGACAGAACGTTTCCAATTCAACATCAGATTTTGAAACTTGCGAATTATGTATCACACTTTGCAACGACTTGGATGAGAACCAAAAGATGACGACACATGCAAATAGGTATATCCCGACAGAAGGTTTGAAATTTAAAATTATCAATTTGTAAACAAATGGGCATTATCTGCCTAATCAGCCTGCTTAAAAGCAGTATTTGACCAAAAGCAGAAAGTGTTCCAATTGACCAATTTTCCAGAATAACCAATACAAATCACCAAAAATCAGCCCCCTAAAACCCACCACATTAGGTACGTTTCACAGAGTTTGAATTGGTCACCATCAAATTCTAAATAAATTGTGTAAATGATGTATAACTACTGCTCTGCAGAAGACTGTACCTATGCAGCATACCAATATTCTTTCAAGGATGTTTCTGAAAACTCATGCATATGTGCACTAAGTTTCAACAGCTTATCAATTTCAAATATGTCAATACTTTATATATATATATATATATATATATATATATATATATATATAGATAGATAGATAGATATATATATATGTATATATATATATATATATATATATATATATATATATATATATAGATATATAAAGAGACTCGAGAATTCTTAAATCTACACCTGTACCACACCTATCCAGAATTTTGAAATCATCAATGGTAACCGGGGTATCACATTGATGTGAATGTTCGCGAATCGCAGACGGATCTCATCCTTGGGTTCTATCTTCCGGTTCAAGGACAGGTTACCTAAGAGTTGCCAATCCTCAGTGGTGTATCAATTCTGTTGCGCATCGTGTGGTGCGTCGTACGTTGGTTCCACCCATCGTTCATTACACTGCAGGATAAAACAACACTTAGGTATGTCCGACCGGACTAACCGAATGGTGGCGAATCCAGATCCGTCTGCGATTCGCGAACATTCACATCAATGTGATACCCCGGTTACCATTGATGATTTCAAAATTCTGGATAGGTGTGGTACAGGTATATATATATATATATATATATATATATATATATATATATATATAAAAAAAAACAAGGTTCTTTTTCCTCCTCCCTTACTTAATTCCTGAACCCACTTTTAGCGCTCCTGGGTCGCCTGTGCCTGGCGCTGATGGCCGGGGCGGGGTGCCCCTGGTGGGGGGCTGGTGTCGGCGCGGTTCACCGACGGCTGGCCGTCCGGCCGTGGGAGGGTTACGTCCGCTCTGCGGCTGCGTTTCGCCGGTCGCCGTACCTGGGGCGCCCGCCTGCTGCCCGCCGCGGCGTCCGTCTGCAGCTGCATGTCCGCAGCGGCCACTCTGCATTCTCAGCGATCGCCGCGCCCGGGCGGCCTCCCGCCATCCGGGGCGGAGGCCGCTCGACGACTGCGTCTCGGCACTCGCCACGCCCTGGCGGCCTCTCACCGTCCGGCGCGGCGGCCGCTCGACGGTCGCGTCTCGGCGATCGCTGCGCCCGGGCGGCCTCTAGCCGTCCGGCGCGGTGTCCTCCCTGCGGGTCCATGTCTCCAGTCGCCGCGGTGGGGTGGCCTCCCGCCACCCACCGCGGCGGCCACTCTGCGGTCTCAACGATCGCCGCGCTCTGACGACCTCTCGCCGTCCGGCGCGGCGGCCGCTCAACGGCTGCGTCTCGGCGGCCGCTCGACGGCTGCGTCTCGGCGGTCGCCGTGCCTTGGCGGCCTCTCGCCGTCCGGCGCGGCGGCCGCTCGACGGCTGCGTCTCGGCGGTCGCCGTGCCTTAGCGGCCTCTCGCCGTCCGGAGCGATGTCCTCTCTGCAGCTCCATGTCTCCGGTCGCCGCGGCGGCTACTCTGCAGTTTCAACGACCGCCGCGCCCTGGCGGCCTCTCGCTGTCCGGCGTGGCAGCCGCTCGACGGCTGCGTCCCGGCAATCGACGTGCCCTGGCGGCCTCTCGCCGTCCAGAGCGGTGTGCGCTCTGCGGCTGCACGTCTCCGGTCGCCGTGTGGCGGCATTGCGTCTTTCTCTGCGGCTGGGATCTGGCCCGGCGGTTGTGTGCACTATATTGTTCCGCTGTTTTGTACTGGTACTCATGCATTTTATAATATTGCTTAGCGTAATCATGCCGCCCGGCGCTTAGGATTTTAGGGTGCGCACCCATTGTTTTCTTCGTTTTTTACCGTTGTAGTGTTTTGCCTGTGTGCGTTGTCGCAAAATACATGTATGGATGGAAGTGGGGATGAAAAAGGAAAATGAAGCACATGCACTGTGAAACAACAAGAATGACAAGAACCTGTAAATGATGAAATTGTCAAATTTTACAGAAAATGTGTAAAACACGCGATATTCAGCTCCAGAACCAACCTATGTGTAGTTTACCACATAGTTTGTAGCTTAAAATTAACAATTCAAACACAAAATGGTTCTTATTTGAGTAACCTTGAAACATAATTGTCAAACCAGTACCTACATTATCAATCATATCAAGTTCAAAGAAAACTCAAATCACAAATCACCTAGAAGTCAACCTGAAGATATTAATAATGCTTAGTTTGATAAAAAGTTTCTAATTGAATATCATCAGGTTTTGAAATTGGGAAACATATATCCAGCTTCACAACCACTTGAGAGAACCAGAAGACGATGAAACATGTGAATTTAACCAAAAGATATACAGAGATCACATGGAAATCAAACCTCTGAACTAAATGATGCATACCCTGACAGAATATTTAAGCTTCAACATCCTTAAGCTGTAAACACATGAATATGAACTTCCCAATCTGTACCATACGTACTCAAGTACGTAAGGACAGTACTTAACAAAAAACAAAAACATTCAAACAGGTGAATTTCCCAGAATATTTTGTACAAATAAAATGAAATCAGCCTTAAGACCCATCCCATTAAATATTTCTTTGAAAAGTGGAAATTCAACATTATCAGATAGTTAATAAGTTCAGTACATCATTTTTACTGCTCCACAGAAGACTGCAGCTCATCAGAATATAAATAATTTTGAGTTTTCTAAAAACCCATGAACCCATAAACTGGATTTTATCAGTTTACCAAATACTTTTTTTGGAAAAATGGATTTCACATTTTAGTGATTTAAACATAATCAAATATTTAAAAAATTGGGCACATAATCTGTACTACTCCGCAGAAGGCTGCAGCTCATCAGAATATCAATCACTTTGGGTTTTTTCTATAAATTTAAGCACCCATGGACTAAATTTCATCAGCTTCTAAATCACATTTATTTTTAAGAAAATAATTCATATTGCAATGAATTCAGCATTATCAAATAATTGGTCTTAATAAATTGGGTATATGATTTGTACTGTTCCACCAAAGACTGCGGCTAACCGGAATATGGATAATCAAGGTATTTATAAAGAAAATTCACACACCCACAAACTGGATTCCATCAGCTAAACAAATACCTCTTCATTTTCAAGAAAAACACTTCCTATGGCTGGCAACATAAGCCAACAGCCTACTCTGAATGGTCTCGTGCCAGATGTGTGTGCAGTTTTTCTATAAACTCAAGCACCCATGAATGGATTTTCATCAACTTCACAAGCACATTTATATTTAAGATCATTTTTCATATTTCAATGAATTCAGAATTATCAAATAATTAATAAATTGAGTATATGATGTTTACTGTTCCGCAGAAGACTGCAGCTAACCAGAATATGGGTAATCATGGGATTTATTTAAAAATTCATACACCCACAAACTGGATTCCATCAGCTTAACAAATACCTATTTATTTTCAAGAAAAACACTTCATATGGCTAGCAGCATAAGCTTACAACTTACTCTGAATGGTCTCGTGGTAGATGTATGTGCTAATTTCTTTTATAAATGTAAGCACTCATGAACTGATTTTTCATCAGCTTCACAATCACATTCATACTTAAGATCATTTTTCATATTTTAATGAATTCAGGATTATCAAATAATTAATAAATTGAGTATATGATTTTTACTGTTCCGCAGAAGACTGCGGCTAACCAGAATATGGATAATCATGGGATTTATTTAAAAATTCATACACCCACAAACTGGATTCCATTAGCTGAACAAATACCTATTCATTTTCAAGAAAAATACACTTCATATGGCTAGCAGCATAAGTCTACAACTTACCCTGAATGGTTTCATGGTAGATGTGTGTGCAAAGTTTTTTCTTTAAATTTAAACACTCATGAACTGAATTTCATCAGCTTCACAATCACATTTATATTTAAGATCATTTGTCATATTTTAATGAATTCAGGATTATCAAATAATTAATAAATTGAGAATATGCTTTTTACTGTTCCGCAGAAGACTGCGGCGAACCAGAATATGGATAATCATGGGATTTATTTAAAAATTCATACACCCACAAACTGGATTGCATCAGCTAAACAAATACCTCTTCATTTTCAAGAAAAACACTTCCTATGGCTGGCAACATAAGCCTACAGCCTACTCTGCATGGTCTCGTGCCAGATGTGTGTGCAGTTTTTCTATAAACTCAAGCACCCATGAATGGATTTTCATCAGCTTCACAATCACATTTATTTTTAAGAACATTTTTCGTATTTTAATGTATACATCAGTATCAAATAATTAATAAACTTGGTATATGATTTTTATTGTTCCGCAGAAGACTGCGGCTAACCAGAATATGGATAATCATGGGATTTATTTAAAAATTCATACACCCACAAACTGTATTCCATCAGCTTAGCAAATACCTATTTATTTTAAAGAAAAATACACTGCATATGGGTAGCAGCATAAGCCTACAACTTACTGTGAAGGTTTTCTGCTTGACCACGTGGTAGATGTTTGTGAATGTTTCTAACTAATCAATTGGAAGAGCGCATCTCTAACTTAGTTTTCCTATTTAAACACCTGCCATATAAATTATTTTGACCAATTGATTGGCAGCAACTTTGCAATGACAAACCTATGCATCACACATCTGAATTCCTAAGATATTTGCCCATCAACAATGGCTGCCTGGACATCCAACAATTTGCCAGAAAATTTGGGGTGGCAGCATGGGGTTAATTTCTGTTATCTTGAGAAAAGTTTGCGAAGGGTGAACATATCCCAAGTTTCGTGAACCGTGAGTGCTGCTGATTGGTTAAAATGCTCACGGCAGCATAGGCAGAGGCTAAGTACCCTCCTACTAGAATTGTACTTTTCCCAAGGTGGAACTTTGCCAGACGTAAATTCCGACCGGGCGGGTCGGAACATTCGGTGGAGGGGCTCGCGTACTACTTATTCCCACGAAGGGATTATTGCTTAGATTTAAGGGAATTTCTATGAATATTCTGAATGAGGATGATTGCAGATCACTTAAAATCATACAATATCTATTTTATAACAGTATTTTGGTCCCAAATGAGCTCTTGGGCCCCAAAATGTGCGTATCTAAAACCTACTATTCACCCGGGTAAATAGTAGGAAGGTGAATAGTATGAACTAAGTTCCATTTATTTCCTCGTGTGAAAACGGCTAATAAATCGCTTCACCCCATCTGCACAGGTGTGGGCCCGAGTTTAGAATATCCAAGGGAAGCGAAGGTCCACCCCCGCCCCAGTTTTGGTCGAACATAACATTAAAATCACAGATCCGCAAATTATCGCAAATAAAATGGCGTCTGCGTTTAGAACTAGGTGCAGCACAGCCATGCAAAGTCGTGAGTTTCAGCGTTTTCGGAGGCAGGAGGAGGCAACTCCTGTAAACTTTGGAGATGACAACACAGAAACACATAACGCACCATTCACCATCCGCGAGTTAAAGAATGCTCTCCAACAATGCAAATCTGTCTCACCAGGACCAGATACGATCAGCAATTCAATGCTCAAACATCTTCATGATTGCGCCCTCACTCCGCTTCTTGGTATTTTCAATCTAATTTGGATTGAAAATGATTTCCCGGAGCAGTGGCGGGAAGCCATAATCATCCCCATCCTGAAGCCAGGAAAAGATGGTTACTCCCCGGATGATTATCGCCCCATCTCACTCACCTCGTGTGTCGGAAAGCTATTGGAAAGGATGGTAAACACTCGTCTTATGTGGTTTCTGGAAAGCAACAACCTTCTTACTAACATTCAATGCGAATTCCGGAAAAACCGAGGCACAGTCGATCATTTGCTAGCGCTCGATGTAAGTATTCGCGAGGGTTTCATGAGAAAACACCACACTGTTGCTGTATTCCTCGATATCAAGCACGCTTACGATTCCACTTGGAGACATGGTATTCTACAAAAGTTGTTCAGACTAGGTATACGTGGTCGTATGGGTCGGTTTATTTCCAATTTCTTGAAAGATAGACGTTTTCGTTTTCAGAGTAGGTGATACATTATCAAACAAGCTCATCCAGGAAAATGGTACGGCCCAAGGGTCAGTGGTCTCTGTAACCCTCTTTGCCATCGCTATAAATGACGTAGCCGATGCTCTCCCTTCAAATGTGAACAGTGCACTGTTTGTCGACGATTTCACCATGTGGACCACCTCCTCATCGTCCGCTGCTTCACAAAGGCAGCTGCAAATCGGACTGCAAATCCAACGGTGGACCGCGAAAAACGGTTGTTGTTGTTTGGGGTTTTAGGGCGCTTCAACTGCATGGTCATTTCGCGCCCCACTGTGGTTATGTTACAAACGAATGTCAGTATAGGGAGTTCGAAAACATAGAAACATTACTGTGTCAACAGAACAGTTGACTCCGACATAATACTCATTCTATGAAATACTTAACTACGTCTCCCAGCTTCTACCGTCAAACATCTCCGAGACGCACCAAGCTGTGCGAGCGTTCCACTCCGGCGGTGGTCTATCCATTCTCTCCGGATACCCAAGACCCTTTGGCGGAGAGCGGCGCAAGAATGTTGTGTCTTTATCCATGTATGCTTCCCGGACTCTTGGCCCGGGATGCCTCCCATCACTAGCGGGAGTGGGTCGCGGCCCATCCTGCCAAACATGCTGCACGTTTCCGATGCTCTCGGTGGAACCAGAGTGAAGCCTTGGCTGAAGAAGCTCTTTTTGGACCCTCGGCACCCAAATTCTTTTTCCCTTCGAGTCCCGGAATGCAAAGTCTGTGTTCTCTTTGCTCGTGTGTTGAGGGGATTTTTCCTCATATCGTAAGCTTGGGGAGGAGAGCCTGCGTTTCCCATCGCGCGTCTTTGAGCCTGGGTATTCCCTGTTGGTTGTTTTCGCGGGCGGTGTGGGTGGAGGCGGAGGTGGTGGAGGGTATGGCGGCGGCATTAGCCCTGCATCACCGTGACCCGCAGGTGAGATGTCTCCAACCTGTTCTTTGCTCACGCCACGACCCTTTGGAGGTGCGGAGGAGGACCGCTCGGAGCCAAGCCTTTTGGTTGTATTGTTTGAGAGTGTTCTGGCTTTTGATTCTTTGGACGTCTGTTGTGCTGGGATAGTTACGGTTGTACGGGTGGGTAATGCACTTCCTGGTTTTTTGGGTGGGGGTCCTGAGGCCTGTGTCACAGCAGAGGGCATTTCTGTACTCAGAGAGCCGGTAACATCTGCTCGGTTGACCCGCGCACGCTTCGCTGCAGGAGGTTCCTGGGACCGTTCTGTGGCTTTTTCTGTCTGAGCTTCTGAATGTTGCCTATCGTGAACACCCGTCTGCACCCCTTTCTCAGTGGTGTCTCTACTCCGACCGTCAGGCTGCAGTGCTGGTACCATCGCGACCGATGCCTCCGTTGGCTCTGTCTGGACACCCTTTTCAGAAGTGACAGGTTGGTTGTCAGGCTGTTGCACCTGACCACCGAGCAGACTCATAAACTCACGCACGGACAGGTGCATGATGTCCCGCATGGGTGAATCCATGCTCGCAGGGGACTTAACACGCTGCGTCTTTCCCACCAGCGCATCACGATAAGGAGAGGAACGAGCAGTAGTCCTCTGTTCTGTCGTCGGTTCGAACGATCTAGATGTTTTAGCCTGGCTGTCTTGTGGTACGACAGTTTTTTGCGGGATTAGTCCCCAAGACCTTGGCCTTTAACCTCTCTCTCCGGAGAGAAACTTAGGGCATGTACGTGACCACGCTTCATGGTCTCCACTGCATACCGCGCATTTCGAAACGCCAGTCTCGCAAGCAGCTGACCCGTGGCCCACCGTCGAACACTTCCCACATTGTTCCTGCCCTTTACATAACTTCGCTACGTGACCGTATTTTTGGCAGCGGTAACATCGTGTGGGGTCCGGCACGTACTTGCGAACACGTACGGAGAGCCAACCAACCCGGATATTCCTAGGGAGCTCATTGCTGTCGAAAGTTACGACGAAGGTATTCGTCGGCACGAGTTCGCCATCCAGTCTCCTGCTCATTCTCCGTACTTTGGTTACGCCCTGCTCCTCCAGACCGATCAGAACATCTTCTTCCGTTGAATCAGCTAACTCCCGACAAGTAACAACGCCTACAGCGCTGTTCTTTGTCGGATGGGGAGCAACAGACACTGGTACACACATCACAGACTTACCCTCGCCTAAAAAGGAGAGGCTTTTGGTAGACAGGAGATCACGCGTTTCTACCTCCGAAGACATGGTCACTTCCAATTTCGTGCTCGAGTGCCGATAGACGTGGGCTGTGGTTCCAAATTTTGATAGGGCCTGAGCAACCTGAAAGGGGTTAAGCTTGTCACCCTCATCCAGTGTGAGAACCAGAACTCTGGGAGAGACTTTGTCTCCCGCAGGAGAAGAAGAACCAGTCTGGTCGGGTCTAGTTAACGCGGGGGGTCTGTAATCTGTGGAGTCCATCGCAGCAGCGGTAGCAGAACATCCGCTCGGGGTTGTCCGGTTCGAAGCAGAGATCTGAGTCCGTAAGGCCTGTCCAGTAGAAGTTAATGATTGAGAGAACGCCATGAGAAAAGTATTTACCTTCGGCCCCCCGGGTTGCCAGCTGTCAATAGCTGGGCCCGGGGGCTGGTACAGTGCCTACGGGGGCAGGTGCGCCCGTCTCAGAGGGGCGAGAGATACTCACACAACCCCTCCGATCAGAACGCACCCACCCCCTTGACGCCATCAGCCCAGTGGGCCGGCAGGGCCATGAGTCGGGAAGAAGCAAAACGCGCCAGCCCTCACGCAGCGGGGACTGCAGTCCACCAGGCGCGCCCAACAGGCCAGAGTCTCGCAAATCGACGGTTTCCAAGACCCCGGCCCACGTCGCGCCCGGCAAGAACTATCACAGCCCCCACCGCGAAGGGCGCCGCACCGCACGCCCGAAACATAATCCCCCCAGCCCAGCTGGACCGAGCGACAGTGCCCGTAAACACTGCCGCGTCGCTCGGCCGCCCGCGGCAGCCTACGGACGGCTTACCCCCGGTTAGATCGAGATATCTGGGCCAAAGGGGGCGTGTTGGAGCCCTCGGGACTGACCCGCCCGAGGGGGACCTCAACCCCCCAGGATCCCGTCAACCTCGTCGCCGGGGCTCGAGATAGGCCTCGAAAGGGCGCCTTACACCCATAAAATGCCGAAGAAGGCAAATAACTGTGGAACCAATAACTAAAGTGTAAAAAGAGGACAGGAACTAAAAATAATCAACAAAATAAGAAAACAAAAAACAAACAGGAGCTACATATTGGGAGGTGCAGGACAGAACTGACCCGATCCAATACGGATACCGACCAGGTAACAAAGGGCCCGTAAGGCAGCCATCAGCATCGCCGCGGACCTCATCACCAGAGCCACCGACGACAGACGCCGACTCTTAGCGACCGAAGTCGGAAGAGGCGGCGGCCGTCGGAGGGCTAGAAAAAGATGTATCCGCGGCGATGCGATAAAGTGCCTCCCAAGGCTGACTGGGGCCCCGGGCGCGTCACACCCCGTTGCTCCAATCTTTACTTGCCGGACGAATCCGGCAAGTGAAGATCGGTCCCCTGAGGGGCCGCGAAAAACGGTCTCCAGTTCTCCATTGAAAAAACAAAGTGCGTCCATTTCTGTCGGAAAAGGAACCAGTGTGAGGACCCTGTCCTCACTCTCTATGGGCATCATCATCATCATCGTTGGTGTTTAAAGGCGCGCCGACAACACGGGTCATGTGGCGCCCATAACACTAGACAAGATATATACAATATAGTTTCAGCGTCTCACAGGGCTAAAAGTGTGTCAAAGGTAAAATGTAAATACACCGCACATGCTTCCACAAGTCAACGAGTGAAAACGCAGGTGATCACGTCCTAAGATGGTGAGTAAATGACATTAAATGAGGCACTCTTCAAAAAAGCAGCAATAGCAGTGAACTCCACGGTTGGATGCTCTCCGAGTAGCGAATCCAGTGAGGGAGACCCGCGAAAGTAGCGTTGTCTCTCAACCTCAAAATCTCGGCAATCCACGAAATAATGACGCACAGACAGGCGCTCCCCACAGCGAGCACACTCCGGCGGGACATCTCTACAAAGTAAAAATGAATGTGTTGTGTGGGTGTGACCGATGCGGAGCCTAGAGAGGATCACCTCCTCCCTCCTTGTACTGGCAGAACCTGAAAAGCGCTTACCAATCAGCGGTTTCAGGGCCCGAAGCCTTTGACCCTTTGGGTCCGTATCCCACCTGCCCTGCCATAATTTAGTAACGTGTTTTCGAATGTGTGGGAACCAATCCGAACACGGAATCCGAAGGCCCGATGGTACGGTGCCCTGTGCTGCCTGCTTCGCAGCTATATCAGCGCGCTCGTTTCCAACGATGCCCGAGTGACTGGGGACCCAGGCTAGTATTACTTGTTTTTTCTTGACATGTGTTCGGTGAATTCTGTGTCTGATTTCATCTAAATAATATGACGATGGCGACTTAGTACCGAAAGACTCGAGGGCCTGTAGCGAGGATAAAGAGTCAGTGAATATAACACATCGGCGCTGTCTCGATAAAAGAATGGCGTCCAGGCAGCGTAGAATGGCATACAACTCCGCAGTGAAAACTGAAGCAGCGGGCGGAAGAGTGAAACACCTCACAACATTCTCACTTACAAAGGCACATCCGACACCGTCCTGACCCTTGGAGCCATCCGTATAAAAGAGCTTGTGGTTTGGATAAGAAGTCTGACAGTGCTCCAGAAAAACCTGTTGTGAGGCTACCGGAGTCAAATCTTTGGTTTTTGAGACCATGCTTGTGTCTATCGTTGGCTCAGCTATCATCCAAGGTTCGATGGACGGGGCCTGAAAAAGCTCCACCTGTTCCAAGTTAACTTGGGCGTCATCAAGCCAGCTAGCTATCCTGTAATCTGCGTGCCGGGCATATTGAGCAGAGTGTTCAATTTGACGCCGATGTTCACCTGAGAAAAGCCTTCGGGAGGTTGGGTGATTTGGGAACTGAAAAAGTTTTAGGGCATATTGCATGCCATGCATTCTGCGCCTTAGGTCCAACGGCATCTCGCTTGCCTCCACGAGCATACTGGAGGTGGGAGATGTGCAAAAAGCACCGATTATTGTCCTGATGGCGTGATGATGAACTGTGTCCAGCATGTGCTTAGAGCTTTCTGTTGCAGCATCATATGCTATGGCCCCATATTCTATTTTAGATCGGACCAAAGATCTATATAGCATAAGGAGCGTTTTCTGATCCGCGCCATACTTGAGCTTGGTCAGAACCTTAAAGATATTCAGTGCTTTGAAACATCTATCCCTTAGATCCTTGAAATGTGGCACGTATGTTAATTTCCTATCAATGATTACACCGAGAAAGCGAGTTTGTTCTACTACAGCTATGGCTTGTTTATACAATGTTAGGACAGGGTCGGTGCAATCATTTCGTTTACGACAAAAATGCATACATTTGGTTTTTTCCGTTGAAAACTTCAAGCCATTTTGTCCGCTCCATCGCTCTAACTTGTCCAGAGCAAGCTGCAATTGCCTAACGGCAGATGGTGTGGATGATGCCGTGACCCAAATAGTAAAATCATCGACAAAGAGGGCTGTGTTTATATTCCGAGGGATGCTATCTGCTATGTCGTTGATAGCGATTGCGAACAGAGCGACAGAGAGAACGCTGCCTTGCGGTGTTCCATTCTCTTGCGTGTATTCATCAGATTCTGATATGCCAACCCGGTATCGAAAACGTCTGTCTTTAAGAAAATTAGACAGAAACCATCCCAGGTGACCTCGCACACCTAGATCAAAGACCTTCTGCAGGATACCGTGCCTCCAAGTGAGGTCGAAAGCTCGCTCAATGTCAAAAAAGACGGCAATTGTATGCTGCTTTCTGCTAAAGCCTTTCCGGATCGACCAGTCTAGAGCTAAAAGGTGGTCAATGGTGCTTCGACCCCTCCAGAATCCACATTGAATGTTTGACAATAGATTATTGGTCTCCAAAAACGACATGAGGCGGACGTTAACCATCTTCTCCAGCAGTTTGCAGACGCAAGAGGTCAGTGAAATTGGTCGGTAATCCCCAGGTGAGCTACCTTCCTTACCAGGCTTCAGTATAGGAACAACAACCGCGTCTCTCCACTGCTCGGGGAAATCATGCTCCACCCAGATGCGGTTAAAGATCTGAAGTAGAGATGCCAATGAGCCGTCAGGAAGATGGGACAGCATTTCATTTCGAATAGTGTCAGGCCCAGGCGAAACTGGCCTAACGGAACGAAGTGCTCATTTCAGTTCAAGCATTGTAAATGGAACATTATATGAGGCAGAATGGTTATTTCCGAAGTTTACAATTGTTTGCTCTGCTTGTTCGCGTAAGCGCCTGAAGCTAGCATCCTGGACGTGGGAGCTACATCGCATACTAAAGGCTGCCGCCATACGGTTCGATACTTCTTTTGTGTCAGTTATTTTGATGCCGTTATCATCTAATACGGGTGTGGATGTATATTGTGATCTACCCTGGAGTTGTTTGACTCTGGTCCAAACCTGTGTAATTGGTGTGAATCTATTCACAGTACAAACATACTCCACCCACCATCTCCGCTTCGCATTTAACACAATGCGGCGGGCGAGTGCTCGGGCACGCTTAAACGCTACTAGGGTCGTGGTTGTCGTACTCCTCCTAAAAAGTCTAAAAGCCCGCTTCCTACTTAAAATGGCCTGTTTGCACGCAGGGTTCCACCACGGAACAGGTGTTCGCTTGAGTTTGCCAGAGGTCTTGGGTATATAGATCTTTGCAGCCTCCAGGATCATGTTGTTAAATTCCCTTATGCAGTCGGTTGCCGAGGTCTCCGGAGAATGGTCTACCAGACTGCACGCACTCTCAAAACCAGTCCAGTCCGCGCGCCGCGTGTTCCATCGTGGAACATTTGTTCCGCGGACAGATGCCCGGGTTTGGGAGATGATAATAGGGAAATGGTCGCTACCGTGTGGGTCATCTAGAGGTTCCCATCGGAGCTGGGCTAGGAGAGACGGTGTGCGAATTGAAAGATTTATAGCAGAAGAATTTCCGGATGGAAGAGATATGTGGGTGGGGCTGCCGGTGTTCAATAGGCATAGAGAGTTTAGGTGGAGAAAACGTTCAAGTGTTCGACCTCGGGCACACGTACGGCCTCCAGTCTCTCCCCATGCGGCGTTGTGGGCGTTGAAGTCACCCAATAGCATGTAAGGAGTTGGGAGCTGATCAACAAGGTTGTTTAAACTGCTGATGTCTGTGTTGCCTCCTGGTGGTAAATAGATGGAACAAACGGTTAGCTTCATAAAACCCAAGTCGGCCCGGGCTGCTACAGCCTGCAAAGTACTTCTTAAAGTGATTTGATGACATGGTATGGATGTGTGGACAGCTAACATCACTCCACCGTATGCTATTGTGGTGCTAAATACGTCTTTTCGGAATGTATTATACTGTCGAACTGAAAACTTACCACCTGGACGCAGCTTAGTCGCCTGGAGGCAAACAACAGACGGATTGTGAGCAGATAAGAGGCTCTGCAGGTCCGAGAGGTTTGAACGAAGGCCTCGGCAGTTCCATTGTAGAAATTGTGTCATTTATTTAAAAGAGAACGGGCCAAGATTTACTGCGGGCGACGACGGGTCTGTCTAACCTTTTCCACGGGGGCCAGAGCCCCCGGGTGGACCCTTAGCTGGTCCTCCTCCCGGGCCACCGAGCCGGTTCCGAACCGGACCGCGGCCCCGTCCACTCTCCAATGAAGTGCCTCGGGCACGCGAAGTTTGAGGATGGCCGGGAGGGCTCTCAGCCGGGCGCTTCACTGGGGACCTACCCCGTGAAGAGCTCTCAAAGTTCCTCCGCACAGCAGCCACTGTGGAGGACGGAGTTTGGGAGGGGAGATGCGATGGCGGTGGAACCGTCTCTGCTGTAGACGATGGCGGCGGCGCAGATGCAACTGGAGGCGCTGGAGCAGCGCCCCCAGTGGGTGGTTCGATGGGGGACGGCGGGCGGCGCCTCCCTGTGGGGAATGCTTGCCTCCCCGTCCCACAACTGTCCAGCTCTCTAAGTCCGCGTAAGGCTCGCGGCTGGACGAGTCACCAACAGGCGCTGCCTGCTGGTGCTCAGGGGTGGGGCCATGGCCCCGCTCCACACCCCAGGCAGGAGCCGGGGGCGGGGGGATGGAGTCGGGAGCGTCGCTCCGCTCCCGCCCCCTCCCCGTAAGGAGGGAGGTTGTGGAGGATGCGCCGCCTCCGGCACGGGAGACGGAGATGCGGGCTGGCGCGAAAACACCAGCCCCATCCTCCCCGCCATGCGAACAAAGTCCGCCACGGTCAAGGAGCGGATGACCTCCTCCGGGGTCATCCGTGGGGGGCCACTAAGACCATCAGAGGTGGCCTTTGTGTAGGTTTTCCGTGGATGTTTGGCCTCATAAACGTCACGAGCCTCGCGGAAGGATATGCGTCCTTTCACCTTGATCGCCATTATCTCTTTTTCTCTTTCCAAGACAGGGCAGCTGCGATCGTATGCTGCGTGAGGGGTCTGACCCTCTCCGCAGTTTATATAGTGCTTTTCAGCAGTGCAATCATCCCCTTTATGATCAGTGGAACTGCATCGTCCACATATCTGAGATCCCTTACATGATGAGGATGTATGGCCATAACGCTGGCAGCGAAAACATCTCATGGGGGATGGAATGAAGGGTCTGACTGTTACACGCATATATCCCACATATATCGTCTCCGGAAGCTCATGACTGTCAAAAGTCAGGACAATCGTGTCACTTTCTACCATGTCCGCCCCTCTCCTGCTCTTCATTCTCCGCGCTTCTACAACACCAAAGCCAGACAAACCATCTACGATGTCACATTCTTCAACTCCCTTCAATTCAAAACAACGAATAACTCCCTTCGAAAAATTTTTGGTTTCATGGGGCGTGCACGCCACCTTCGCAGTCATCACTTTTCTATCTCCGTTCACAAGTCTGTAGAAGGAGATCTCGTTCACACTGAGAGCACGCTCCGCTTCCCTGGAATCAGTAAACTCTATCTCGAGAACACCGTCCCTCAGACGATCACATCGAACAATTTCCCGAGACGGTCACAAGCTTGCTTCCTCTGGAACGGCGACAGCTTTCCAAGGTCTGTGTCCAGTCCCTTCATCATCAAGACCCGTGGATTTGATGGAGCAATCTTTCTCCCAGTGCGGGAGGAGCTAGCGCCAGGGTGGTCCGGCGCAGAATAATGTGTAGGGGGAGGGGGGTGTCGGTGATGTGAAGTATCCATGAATAAGTGATTTAATTCAGCCAGCCACGTGCGCCCCCTTCCAACGAGGGTGCTACAAGGCGAGACGACGCACGGGCTGGCTATACGGGGGGAGACGCCGCCGTTACAGAGGGGGAGAGAGACTCACCAAACCCCCCTGCCTTGACGACGGTCCCCCCTTGCACCTAGCCTAGACGACCCCGGGCGGGGCACGGACACCCCTCCCTCAAGGGAGGGAGGGACAGCCGAGCCCCACCAAAGGTCGACAGACTTTTACAATGCTGCTACTCTTGTTGATGCCTTCAAGAGTTCCCCGCCCTTGCGGAAATCCAGACCAAAGTAGAGTGTTGCTAGAGGCACACGAACGAACACAGCGCCTACCTCAGCTCAGCTACCAGGACTCCTTCATCCCGGGGTACGGGTCGGTGCGCAGCTCACCTTAAAAAGACAGACGCCCCCACACGGCCTCATCGGAGCAGGCGACTACCACCTGCTCGTCACAACTGATTCCCGGCTGGTCCGAGAGAAGCGAGCCCCCGGCCCGCAGGGCCGGCGATTAGAGGGATCCAATCGCCAGCCACACGAGCCGGAGGCCCACATACACCCAGACCATCCAGGAATCATAGGCACGTGCAAGGACGCCCATGATACTGGGATAATGTGGGTAACTGGGAAGTTATGAGTTGGAAAAGGAAGAGGGTCGGTCTGCGCTGTCCAGCCCAGACGCGCGCCGCACGCGACCGGGGTGTCCACACTCAAGACGAGCAAGAGTGCACACACCCCCGCCAACCGCGGAGACACGCCCGGCCAGACATCGCAGACAGTGGGCAGGAGGGGTATTTAGGAGTGGACAGAAAGGATACGGGTGAAAAGGCATGGAGAGACAAGGAAATAAGGAAAGAAGAGGAAAAGGAACAAGGAGTTGGTGGGATTTGAATTTAGGAGGGCCAAGAAAGGATGAGGATGGCAGTTTCGATTTGGCCTCTCGCCCGAAGGCGAGGGGCGAAACCCATCCTGCCAACTGGGGTCGCGGGTGTCGTCACATCCCGTACCCAATTATCCATGTGCCGGACCAGTCAGCAGGTGCCAACAAGTCCGGCAGATGAAAATCGGTCCCCTGCGGGGACTCTCTATGGGCAAACAATCAGTGTCGTTGAAGAAACTCGCTTCCTGGGTTTACTTTTTGACAGAAGATTGACTTACTCTGGCCATTTCAATCAAGTTAGAGAGAAATGCTTTAAAACCTTTAATATCTTGAAAGTTCTGACTAGAATGAAGTTTAGAGCCGATAGGAAAACTCTGTTAATGCTCTATCGGTCATTAGTGAGATCAAAGTTGGAATATGGGTGCATTGTCTATGAATCGGCGACGGAGACCGCGAAAAAAGTACTCGATACAATCCATCACCATGCGATTAGAACTATTACAGGCACCTTTCGCACGTCACCAATCTGCAGCTTGCTGGTCGACGCAAATGAAATGCCTCTACCTCTGCGTCGGCGCATGTTGTCCATGAGATACGCCCTGAAACTGCGGCAATTTCCTGATCACCCATCCTATTCGAGGATTTTCTCGGAGGTGCTCCGGCGCCGGGCCGACAGTTTCCCAGCCTCGGCACGGCACCCTGGGCTCAGGATACGCGCGTGGCTCGATGAAGCTAATGTCAACCTTGACCAGATTGAAGGTTACCATGCCCCATCAGTAGTAGAGCCCTGGCTTGTTGCCGAGACTCCAGTTGATACGAGTCTGATCCCAAAAACCAGGGAACTTTCACCGGAGGCTGTTCGTCAGATTTTCTTGGACCACTGCAACATGTTTTATCGAGGACACACGCTGTTTTACACTGACGGGTCCAAGTGTGATAGCGGTACTGGCTGCGCATTTGTTGGCGACAGTGTCGAAAAACGCTTTACACTTCCAGGACACGCGTCAGTTTTTACTGCAGAACTTTATGCCATCTTTCGCTGCATGGACCAGATATTGCGGTGCAGGAATGACCGTTGTGTAATATTTACCGACTCTCTCTCATCCCTGCAGGCACTAGCTTCTTTTGAGCTCCATCCCACATCCTCATACGTTTTAGATTTCATCAGACAGAGACTACACCGAGCACAATGTCGGAATAAACTTATTACATTGGCATGGGTCCCTAGTCATGTTGGTATCAGTGGAAATGAGAGAGCCGACGCATCAGCGAAGGAAGCGGCGCGACGTTCATCACCGCCCGGCCTTGGTCTCCCATATTCCGACTTTATCCCACTCGTCCGTAAGCACATCGACAACGTTTGGCAGGAGCAGTGGACCACAGACACGAAGGGAACTAAGCTAAGGGAGTTGAAACCCAAGACTGGCACGTGGCTGTCCAGCAACTGCCAGTGTAGAAGACACGAGGTGATCCTCTCCAGACTGCGAATTGGCCACACTGACGCGACCCATTCGTTCCGGCTGATAGGTGGAGACCCACCAGAGTGCTCGCGATGCGGTAGTCGCCTTACAGTTCGGCACGTCCTCGTGGAGTGTGCAGATTTCGAGATTGAAAGGAGACGGCACTTTCCAAGCTCACCGACCCTGACGGACCTACTTGGTGAGGCGCCGACTGTAGACATGTCTAGAATAGCTAGCTTTTTGGAAGACACGGGTTTCAAGGTCATCTACTCGCCCACATAGCCTTCGAGTAGGATAGGACAGGCTATGTGGGCGAGTGGCCCTGGGGCAGGACCGGCAATAGGCAGGAAATGCCCCAGAGCCCAACACGATATTAAAGGAAGATTATTGCTTGAACTGTTATACTTATAGATTTCTCTGGAAACCTTTTTGGTGCTCATTTTCATGTATTTCACCCCACTCTCAACGTTTCTAGCAACTGACACTATGCCAAGGATCCTAGTAAAAAGCAAACTGCACTAGACCCACTGTACGTTATGGGCGCAAAATGACCGAGGCCGTCGACGCGCCCGAAAACACCACCAATGATGATGATGAGCGTCATGTCTTTTCATGTCAATGTTATGTAATTATGAAAATGTATGTTATTACAAGATAGATATTCCTTTCCAAAGCCTTCTGTGGCTGCCAACTTAGTGTTACTTAGTGTTACCACAAAAACGAATTTGGCTGCTTTCCGACGGGGTAGCCTTTGATCAACTTACCACCGCCTATGATAATCCAAGACTCTCTCCTCCATACCTGGACCACGTGACCTCACACATGAATGGGCGCCTGGCATCGCGCCAGCTCATTCATCCCTTCACAAATCTTGTCGTGTCTGGGGGGCACTCGTATTGCAATTGCTACCACAGTGTTGCAATGTGCTGGACGTACGGTGTCACTGACCTGGGGCAAAGCAGTAGTAGAACCACGCTCCACTTTTTCAGGAGGGAGCGATATCCAGCAAAATGATCACAGATCATCATCGTCATCACAGCATTATCGGAACCTATTTTGTTGTGGGGGAAGCGAACACATCTTTACCTCCTGGATCCGTCCTTGTGCTTGGGTTGCGAAACGTGTTGACTTACTGGCTGCCGGGGCTCTCCTCGTCCCAAGCCTCGTCCGTCTATTTAGGGAGGATTCTGGTAAAACAGCTGAAACAGTGATACAACTTTGTTTGCAGCTTTCAGTATAGAACATATTTTTAGATACGCATCGGAAAAGGGGGCAGTGAGGGCACTCCCCGATTACATTAAATATTCCGATGTATTCCCGGAAAAAATAAGACATTTTGTAACCAGTATTCTGTAAAGGCTACTAGGAGCCTAGCCTATACCTGGCGAGGTTTTGTTTCTGAAGGGAACATTTTTTTGCCATCAGGAGGTTTAAGATTCACTGGCTCTTGCACTGTTTTGTAGGTGGCGACGATTAGGAGATGGTGGGTATGGTTCACACACTTTTCGAAACTTACATTCTGGTGGACAAACTAGTTGAGTCAGGAGCATGAGATAGTAAAGTAGGATTCCTTAGCATCTTAGCAATATGCTAACGAGAAGATCAACCGAAATATTTCTAAAATTGAGGAGCAGAGGCAGAGGCGCCACCACATAATTTTTACAGGGAGGACGGACCCGGGCTGGTGATGACCGGGAGAGACGAATTTGGAGCATATTCGGTACGTGACAGCATTAATGACGAGTGACCCACAAATTTGGGGGATTTCCCCCTGGTTGGCCAACAGGGGGACACGTCTCCCCGTCCCGCTCCCCCGCTGTCGGCGCCCATGAGCAGAGGAACAAGCTTTACACCATTTCATACGTCCAAACCTGCCCCGCTAGAAGGGTAGGTTCGGACAGAGGACAGATGAGTTTAGAAAGAGCCCTAGTGACAAAGGTATTACCATTTCTATCTCAAGGAATTCAAAGATTCTCACGCCGATGAAGAACTAGACTGGCATGCAATCATGGCCAAAATTTTAGATCTAAAGCATCATCTGGGCATCATTAAATAACTACCCATGAACTTTTAATTGGGGAAAATAAAATGAGTGAACAGTGGCAGCATCGTTATAGCGGTTCAACACTCTGATATCATCACATTTTAACATGAAGCATCTCCCTGGCATAAACCAAGGTCACTGACATTTAAGTGGGGAAAAATCAAACGATTTACTAAAAGCTAGGCTGTCCAGAGTCCGAACCTGCTCCACTTCGTTTTGCCCGAACCATCCCTATACCACAGCTTTGGGGTATGAGATGCTTCAACCACAGGACATTGGTGATGCCGGTAAAATAAAATCCTGAATGTTTCCGAACAGGATAGGGACGTCACATGTAAAGCTAGAGCTTAAAACATCAGTCCTAAGGTTTTTGAAATGCATCAGCTTTATGTGAAAAGCTACATGCAAAATCTCAAAAACGAAAATTTCCTATCTCTCCTGAACTTGAAATCAAAGCTGGGGAATTCCACCATAAGACGACCAAAAAACCATGAATCTACACCCGACCATTTTTGTTTTCCTTCAAATCTGGGTCACTAGGGGTTTCGAGGGCGCTGAATTGATTGGAACCCTCGAAAAAATTCCCAAAAATATTTCTTCGGAGATATGGCCCCAGGCAATTTTCGAAGTTGGTGTTGCAAGTGTTTTTTTAACGGCTCATAGTTTCAACGTTTTGGCAGTGATTTTCATAAATCTTTTTTTGTTGTGTTTATAATAGGTGAAACAACATCTTGACTATTTTGGATTTTCAAATTCCAAAAATAATGGTTACATAATTTCTTGACAAAATTTTTCAACGATGACCTTGACCCAAAGTTATTTGAAATTCGCATTTTAGTCTGAAAGCGATTTGAAATACATTCAAACTCTTTTAAATGAAATAATAAAAAATTGGGTATCGAGTTGCATATATTTTTTTCTAGCTTACAAAAGCAGACACCAGGTGGCAAAAGAAAGTCATTCTCACCGTAACACACTATACAATTTGGCTAGAGCCTTGCAAACAAAACTAATCTGCCTTTTGCTACTGGCGGCTTGTTTTTTGTGACCTTTTGTGATGTCAGGTCATGTCAGGTCACCTAGGGTAAGGCTTTCCGGAAGGTAGTGAACAGCAGTATTTGTATAGACGGTGGGAGTCTAGGCGACTTTCAAAGGTGTGAGAGTAGTCCACAAAGACGACCAAATAATGATATAATTAACTGCATAATTGTCCCATTGACAGGGGAGTCGTTTTGAGAAAAAACAGCAAACACACCTGGAAAATCTGACTAGCTAACGCTCTGTCTTTCAATAATTTTTCGGGCTTACTGACGCACCAACTTCCAGGCATATGGCGTCGGCAACTCTTGGACTATTGGAAAGGTTTCCAAGTCAAACTGTTCCTTGGACCAGCCGCGTGTTAAGGGCTAGCAGTACGCCATCGCAGTCTGGGTGCTCTTGTGCTAGGCGAAGGGTGACATTGTTATTGTGCTATTCCTCACGTCTGGCGCGCGCTGGTCACGCAGAGCAAACAACGCCGAAGGGACTCTCCCCCTCTACATACTGGAGAAGGACGGGACACCTGGGAGCGAAAAACATGAGCGACGTCAGTCGTGAACCCTTGATTGGAGTGGAAACACTTGGGCATTGCGCGTGCTGGTATTAGGCTACGCTAGTGATTAGAAAGCTCATAATGCCATTTAATTTCTGCTGTGACCCATATAGTCGACACAAGAGGCAAATTTCGAAAAATGTGCGATTGCCGAAGGCAGAATTGGTCGAAGCCGTCAACGATCACCGCCTTACCAGCAGTGATTATCTGTGTGACAACTGCCGCAAAAAGCTGACAAAAAATCCAAAAAGTCTACCGAGAGAGGAAACCAGCTCAAGTTTGAGCGAAAGTGTACCGATTGACGGACCGGTTACATCTGCATCTGAATCTACCGGCTCATCACTTGCAGATCCAGATGTTAGCCACCAACGAATCAGTGAACTTCTTCCCAGCCTTGATGTGTCACCTCTGGTTGGAAAAAGTAAGTACTATCTCTCCTTTTGTTTTTATTTTGTTTTATTAGGAACACTTCCAACAACTGTTCCTGCCCAATAACAGGGAGGATTGGTGTGGGTGTAGGAAGTCAATGTCGTCATATATTGTTTTGATTGCATGGGCTTATAAAAAAGCTTAATTTTCACGTTGATACCGATGCTTGGTCTTGGAATATTCTAGTACTATTCTATGATTTTATGCAGTCATGTCAGCATGCCCACTGAGTTTCCTTTCCTACCTTTATGCGGTTAAATTAACTAACACTAGGACCAGTTCCGCGCTTGTTCATATCGGGTCATAGAACCTAACAATGTATCATTTTCGCAGGGGGTTTAAGCCCAGTACACGGCGATACGCGGGCTCTGAAAAGCTTCGAAAAGTGGTCAGCTCTGTTAAAAGAAAGATAGAGCATACCCTGGATATCGACCTTCCAACCCCTGGAAATACTCCGAAAAAACCTCGACGGGAGGCCTAGGGCGACTTGGAAAGGTATGTTTTATGTACACCATTGTTTTGTTCAGGAGATTTAAAACTTTCATGAGCATTGGTGACACATTTTCCGGTTTATACGGTGATTGCTTTTTCGCAATGGCGCGTATTCCTATTGCTAGGATGCAGTCTAGTTGATACTCCCTATTCACTCGTTTAGTGGTTCCTAGAATAATTCCCCAATTTTTTTAAAGATTTGGATCACGTAGTTATCACGCCATGATATCATTATTTTCGATATAGCCATGGGCTAGCATAGTCTGCCAAAAAGAAATCGTCTCAAGGGAGATTTATGATTATCGTGCATCTAAACCTAATTTGGTTGGCATTGTATTTTTTGTTAATTGGTTAAATATTGACAGGCACAAGAGCGTCTCGCTCGATTTTGTTTCCATATTTTGAAAAATTTTCGTAAGCAATGTGTTGTAAAATAGTTTTAAATTTCACAAGCTTGACTAGTATCCAGAAATAATGCAGATACGCATACGTACCATTAACAGACCAATCAGTCATGTTATTTTCCGGTGCTTTTAGGTATAAAGCCCTCATGGGAGAACTAAAGGATGCCTTCAAAGACACGGATGACTACAAGAGACGCCTGGCCTTTTTTACTTTGTCGCCATATTCTATCGAAAGAACGGCTGATTTTTTTGGGGCCAGTGCGCATATGGTGAAGAAGAGCCGAGAACTGAAACGAAACCATGGTATTTTACCAGAAGTGCAAAGCATGAGTAGAGGCCGGCATAGAATCACAGAAGAGGTCAAGCTGAAAGTCAAGAGATTTTACGAAGACAACGAGGTCAGACGCATGTGTCCTGGTAAAAAGGACTGCATCTCGATGCGTGACGAAAACGGCGAAAAAGTAAATGTGCAGAAACGGCTCGTGCTCGGAAGTTTGAGGGAGATGTATGAGCTTTATAAGACTGATGAGAACAACCCAGACATCAGCTTCTCATCATTTGCGGCGCTGCGCCCCAAGCACTGTGTGCTGGTAGGTGCAAGCGGCACGCACTCTGTGTGCGTTTGCACCTATCATCAAAACCCCGCTCTCCTTCTGTCTGCTCTTAACTGTCCTGGGCTAACATGTGAGGATTTGATTGACATGGCTGTGTGCAACTCAGATAATCGTGACTTTATGATGGGTAATTGTGACCAATGTCCGGGTGAGAAGGGTGTGGCGGAGTATTTGACCATGTTGGTGCAGGAGGAAGGTGAAGATGTTGACGGTGATGTTGAGGTCAGGTATAAACAGTGGGAGAGCGCAGATAGGTGTACACTGGCAGAGATGGTATTAACTCTTGAAGAAAGCGTGACAAAGCTGAGCAAGCAAATACCTGACCTTGCACAGCACCACTATGAAGCAAGGGCACAGGCTGCTTTTTTCAAGCACCTCAAAGAAAGTGTAGCTGATGATGAAGTCGTCGTTCAAGGTGACTTCTCCGAAAATTACACTTTCATCGTACAGGATGCTGTGCAGGGGTTTTGGTGGGATGCCACACAGTGCACTGTGCACCCCTTCGTCGCGTACTGGCGAGAAGATAGCACCGAGCAGCACCAGAGCTTTTGCGTCATTTCTGACGATACAAAACATAGTTCCACCTCTGTCCATGCTTTCATCAAACATTTAGTGCCATTAATTCAGAAAAAGCTACCGAGAGTGTCGAAAATCCACTACTTTAGCGATGGCAGTAGCGCACAGTACAAAAATAGGTACAACTTTATAAATGTGTGCCACCACGCCGCTGACTTCAAGGGCATATCGTGTGAGTGGCACTTCTTTGCCACCTCACATGGTAAGGGGGCATGTGACGGTATAGGTGGAACGGTGAAGCGTGCCACCTACCGGGAGAGTCTGCGTCGGCCGGTCACCAACCAGATCCTCACTGCTGAGGACATGTTTCAATTTCTGACCGACAAGTTCAGGTCGTCCATTGAATTTTTGTATGTGTCGGGGAGTGAAATACAAAAAGTAGCCGCAGATCTCAGAGGCCGCTTCGCCACCACTGTTACCATCAAGGGCACCCGGAGAAGCCACAGGTTCAGTCCTGTGGACTTTGCAACTATGCAGGTATACAGGCTGTCAGAAGATGACCTATGCAGGCACGTAAAGGTGGCGAAGCGGGTTTAATGAAATGAGCAGTCACCGATAAAAATATTTAGGATTCACCACATGAAACAGAGGCTTTGCCTAACATACCTATTGTTGTTGTTTTCTATGCGTTTGAAGCTGTGTGTATGTGTTTAAATAAACTGGCAATGGTTCCGGACATCTTTTATTATTAATTTAGGTAGCTTTTTAAAACTCAAATAGCAAACTATCACTCATGCTGGAAAGCCTTACCCTAGGTGACCTGACATGACCTGATATAATACAAGGTCACGAGAACAAACTACCAGTAGCAAAAGGCAGGTTAGTTTTGGTCGCAAGGCTCTAGCGCAATTGCATAATGAGTTACGGCGAGAATGGGTTTATTTTGCCACCTGGTGTCTGCTTTTGGAAGCTAGAAAAAATATATGCAACTCGATACCCAATGTTTTTATTATTTCATTTGAAAGAGTTTGAATGTATTTCGAATGGCTTTCAGACAAAAATACAAATTTCAAATAACTTCGGGTAAAGGTCATCGTTGAAAAATTATGTCAAGAAATCAAGTAACCAAAATTTTGAAATTTGAAAATCCGAGATAGCTAAGATGTTTTTATATCTATTTTTAATGCAATAAAAAATATTTATGAAAATCACTGCCAAAACTTCGAAACTATGAGCCGTTAAAATAATACTTGTAACACCAACTTCGAACATTGCCTGGGGCCACATCTCCGAAAAAAATATTTTTGGGAATTTTTTCGAGGGTTCCAATCAATTCAGCGCCCTCGAAACCCTTAGTGACCCAAATTTGAAGGAAATAAAAAATGGTCGGGTGTAGGTCACTGGTCGTGTTATGGTGGAATGCACCAGCTGAAAGTAATTTTGTGACAATAGGCCGCCATAATGGAAACATTTTTAGTCATAGGCTGCCGGAAATATCTCCAATAACTTTGGAGAAAATTTATTTGCCCCAACCACCCTGTCGTCGGAATCATACCCACCCTCCCCTTTGTATTATCGGGCAAATGTTTTCCAGATAATTCGGTTTAATTCCGTCAAATAAAAATTCAAACATTTCCAGCCAGAGAAACTTTGTAGGGCCATTTCTTGACAGCAGCAGAACTCCACCCTTGCTTGAACCAAATCACGAAACTCGTTTCCCTTCAAACAAAGATAACCATTGCCCTAATTGGGAAGGGTTTTTGGGGTTTCATTGAAACTGATCTCTGAACTCCTAAAACAGGGCGCGAGTTTGGCAGCGCGCTTGCGATAGCCTCTAATAATAACTGTTGGGATTAAACGACGCTACAACTGCCATGGTTAAATTTTATTACCAACTATCAGCCTGCAAGGGTAGACCTGTTCATATTAGACCTTTGTCTTCAAAAGTGTTCGAACTGATACTTTTCCCGTTCTCCAAGGTCTCAATGAACGGAATATAGCCTTTATTTTGATCTTGGATCTTTGCTATGCCTGCCTCAAAAGCCATATAGTTTTTTGTTGAAGTTGTTCAAAAACACTGCTAAATTCGAGATATTTGGTCATTGCTTGAATTATAGCTTCTTAGAGGATGATGCTATAGCGTGAAAAATGCTGCCAAATGAAAGCTAATGCATTTTTCCTAATTCTACCCAATTCTTAATTTTTTTCTGTTGGGTCATCTCAGGTCACGGAGATATTTAAGGTCACGTGACCCGACCTCAAAACCCGAAATCACGAGTTTGATACGGTGCCAAGGGATTAAGTGTCAACCGATTAGTTTGAAACTGCTTCAGCAGCACGCAAACATCATGGGCTACACATCTGCGCATAATAATTATTATTTTTACCTAAGATGGGGCCAATTTTGAGGTCACCCCATTATAAGAATATGAATAAAAATGCAACAGGCCGGTTTTTTTAAGCAAAATATGGCATGAATAAGTTCTAACTGCTTCTGCCGTACAGTCTTAATACGTTTATTGCTCTCAAGCTGTTCGTTTAAGCATTTGACCTTTCAGAGGTCATCTAAGGTCACCTATAAGTTGTATATTCAAAGGACAATAAATCATCACCAAATTGAGATAGAGCTCTCATTTTTATTTCATAGTGCTTGTCTTGTCACGGGGATTTGATTAAAATAAAATATGACCATACCGGGTCATGGCGTAAGCTTGACCTAAGTCATTATCCTTAGTGACATTATCATCATTATCATCATTATTATATCATATTACATCATTATCATTATATTATCATTATCATTATATTACATTATCATATCATCATTATCATCAGTGACTGCTGAAGCAGCAGGAGTTGGGGAAATTTCAACTGATGAAGACCCAGAAAACAGCCAAGGCACTGGAACTAGTGAGGATTCAGAATTTGCTGAGCCAATACCAGGCTGTTCAACAAAACCCAGTACAATAACCTTACACTTTTCACGGTCAGTTATGACTAGTGAAGAAATTTGCAGCGCTGCAGATCGGTTATCACTCTCTGATAACCAGACTAACGCCATGGTCTCTGCTCTGCTGAAGGCAGGAGGCGCGGATCTTGATGACTTTTTTATATCAACCTCCACTACAAGACGAAACAGGATAAACATTCGCCAAAACTTGAGCCAAAGTTACATGAATGACTTCATGGAAAGTCCGCCAGATTACTGCACACTACACTGGGATGGCAAACTCGTGAGGGATGTTCTTGGTGAAACATACCCAGTTGAAAGTCTTGCTGTGCTCGTCTCTGGCGCTCCACATTATGAAGAAGGGAAGTTGCTTGGTGTGCCCTTCATAGACAGTTCCACAGGAATCCAGCAGTACAATGCATCATTGGAGCTAATTGAAACATGGGGTCTCACAGACAAGGTTGTAGGCTTGGTTTTTGATACCACAGTAAGCAAAAGTGGCGTCAACAAGGGTGCGGCGAAGTTGATTGAAGAAAAGCTGGACAAAAAAGTATTCTACTTCGCCTGTCGCCATCACATATCTGAGGTAATAGTTGGAGGTGCCTGGAAGGCTGTCTTCAGCAAGGTCAAGAGTCCTGACAACCCAATGTTCAGCAATGTGAAAGAGAAGTGGGACATGTTGGATAAGGGATGTCCAAGAGTTCTGGACCCAGTCGAGCAAGACCTAGAACAGAAGAAGGCAACAACAGTTGAAATTGTGAACAGTTTCCTCGAGGAAGCAAGCCCGAGAGCAGATTATAGAGAGGTCGCAGAACTTTGTCTGATCCTCCTCGGTGAGAAACCAGCACGAGGCATCCACTGGGCCAAGCCAGGTGCCATTCACCAAGCCCGGTGGATGGCCAGGAATATTTACTCCATGAAAATGTTCCTGTTCTCCAAGGAACTGAAGTACAACAATGACACTATCTTCCATCTCGCGAGGATAAATAGGTTCCTGGCATTGTTCTACACAAGAAATTGGGTGACGGGAACATCTGCTGCTGACGCACCGATCTATGACCTCCAGCTGATGCAGGACATGCTGCAATACAAACAGCATGATCATGAACTAGCGACATCTGTTCTGAAGAAATTGACGAAACACCGCTGGTATCTGACCCAGGAGCTGGTAACATTCACCTTATTCAGCTAGAATGACATCATGACCAAGTCTGCAAAGGAGGAGCTCGCTGTCAAGCTGTCAGACAGAGAAACCTGAAAGTTACAGGAGAGGAAAGCCAGTATTTCCTGTCATCAACGAGGCTACACTTCTCACAGACTTGGTAGGCCCAGAGTCTCACTTCATGTTTGACGCCCTTGGGGTGAAGTGTGACTGGCTCACTGCCCCTGCAGACTCCTGGGGAGAAAACGACAGCTACAAGAAGGCACAGCAGTTTGTGAAGTCAGTAAAAGTGACGAATGATGTGGCTGAGAGAGGAGTCAAACTCATGAGTGACTTCGCGACTCACATGACCACCGACCGAGAACAGAGAAGCTGCTTGCTTCAAGTCGTAGAGTACCACAGAAAGAAATTTGACAGTTTCCGTAAAGCCACATTGAACAAGTAACAATACATGGTTGAGTGTTATCCTATGTGACAGTTTCTTATACAATGATGTGTTATCATACTTCTATGTCATTTTTGTCGTGTCCCATCTAAAGACACACACCTAATAGTGAATGTGCAAAGATTCATGTACAGCTAATGCACACCATTGTCGTGTCAGGTAGAAAGAAATCAAATATATGAATGGCTGATTGTACCATTGTCTTTACCTTTAGTGAGTTTAACGTGGATCAGAGACGGGTTCAAGGGGGCGGGGACACCTCTAAAAAATGAGTTTACACTAGGTCTGCAAGCCCACTAAGCGGCCTTGGGTGATAAAGATCGCCTTTTGAGGGGCAAAGTGCGCTCTCTGAGCCTTACCCACCCCTTTCTACAAAATTGTATGAAAACATCGCATGACTGCGTGGCGTACGAACCGTGTTGACATGGCGGAGAGAAATTTCTGGTTCAGTTCAATATTGAGGTCAACAGAGGTCACAGACTGCCAAAAAGGCTTACAATGGGTATTTTTAGTTTTCCCCCGATACATTCTGACTGAATGAAGCTAGAAAATATATTTTGGTATAATTGAAGTCCCCTCGTCGTGGCGAATCGAATAATGCATAAAATGACTTTCAAAGGTCAATTAGTAAAAATGACCTGACCTTGACCTAAGTCAAGCTTACACCGTGAAATGGTATGGTCATATGTTATTTCAATCAAATCCCTGTGACAAGACAAGCGCAGTATGAAATAAAGAATGGCCGCTCTATCTCAATTTGGTGATGAGTTATAAACCTATTTCCTTTTGGGGTTTCCGCTGCTTGTTAGGCTCTCCCCGATTGAGTTATTGCCTTTTGAATATATTACTTCGAGGTGACCTTAGATGACCGCTGAAAGGTCAAACGCTTAAAATAACAACTTGAGAGCCATACACGTATCAAGACTATACGGCAGAAGCAATAAGAAATTATCATGCCATATGTGGCTTAAAAACCGGCCTGTTGCATTTTTATTCATATCCTTATAATGGGGTGACCTCAAAATTGACCCCATCTTAGGCAAAAAATGATTATTATTATGTGCAGATGTGTAGCCCATGATGTCTGCGTGCTGCTGAAGCAGTTTCAAACTAATCGGTTGACACTTAATCCCTTGGTACCGCATCAAACTCGTGATTTCGGGTTTTGAGGTCGGGTCACGTGACCTTAAATATCTCCGTGACCTGAGATGACCCAACAGAAAAAATTAAGACTTGGGTAGAATGAGAAAAGATGCATTAGCTTTCATTTGGCAGCATTTTTTACGCCATAGCATCATCCTCTAGGAAGGTATAATTGAAACAATGACCAAATATCCCGAATTTAGCAGTGTTTTTTAAAAAACTTCAACAAAAAAACTATATGGCTTTTGAGGCAGGCATAGCAAAGGCCCAGGAGCAAAATAAAGGCTATATTCCGTTCATTGAGACCTTGGAGAACGGGAAAAGTATCAGTTTGAACACTTTTGAAGACAAATGTCTAATATGAACAGGTCTACTGCAAGGGGGATTTGGTGCATCAGACCAACATATTCGGAGGTTCCGCTGGGACATGACCCGGGACCTGTGGCTCGGAAGTCGGTGCTGTTCCACTGAACCACAAATCCATGCGAGAACCTCTTCTGGCTATAATCCTTGCGTTATCCTTACTTGTCGGAAGGATTTCACCATATTTTATGCTGCAAAACATGAAATAAGTTTTTAGCAACATTACGAAAGTATAGAAGCATATGAATCAGCTTCGGCGGTGGAAGTGATAGTTGCTGTGCGTATCACCAGCGGTAGAATTGGGAAGTGGCCAGTGGCGGACACCAAGGGAGGGGGCTAGGGGCTCAAACCCCCGAAATGTCCGACCCCATATAATCAATACATAAGCAAGGGCTGCCCCAGGTACTGCCGGGTGAGGCTCATGCCCCTTAGCCCCCCACCCCATATGGATTCCTTGATCCGCCACTAGCAGTGGCGGATCTAGCCGGTAGGTAGGGGGGACATCAATGAAGAAAAGCCCAAAACAACGTCACGCAGTGAAATATTTCGCCACAATTAACAAGCTAGTTGTGGGTGGGGGGAAGGGAGTAGACCCAAGTCGAAAAGCAAGAAGATGTTAGGTTGGTTCGGACAAGCGGTCCCCATCAAGGAACCTACTTGTGGAAAGGAAGTCTGTAAACAAATACTGTGGAAAAATGAAGCTATTCGGGTGGAAGGGAAAATTATTTTCAATGCTGTATTTTACGAAAACAGTATATTGTTCCTTGATACATTCTTTAATCATCAGGGACGAATCTTGGATTTTCATTCGTTTAAGGAAAGAATAACTTGACACGACTGGATCCTTTCGTTTATATGGGCTGGTGCCGGGCCATTCCTGCGATATGGAGACGGCTTGCCGTTGTCAGTGAAACACTAGCCGTTCAGGAGAAGGTACTTGGCCGTGGCACAGAAGTGAAAGAAAAACTTGTCCCGGTTCAGCAGATTAAAGTAAACTATTTTTCAAACAAATTTCTATAGGAGATAACCCCCATAGCGCAAATAACATGGATAAACGAAGGGATTGAATACGGAGAAGACTGGTATAAAGTATACTTAACTTCATTTAACATCAGGAAATCAACAAAGCTTCAAAATTTACAATAGTTCATAGGATTTTTCCAACTCGAAGATTCTTTTGCATACGAAACGTGATAGATGATCCATTCTGTGATAGGTGCGGTAATATAGAGACAATGGAGTATTTCTTCGTATAGTGTGGAGAGGTTGGAGGATTTTGGGATGATCTATTTAGAAAAATTAGCTCAAAGCTTGCCACAAAAAAGTTCTCTAGCACTGTTACAACCATTCGCTTTGGATCAACAGAAACATTAAATGTTGTCAATCTTATAGTCAACTGAACTGAAGGTGGCTGCAAAACAGTTTATGGTGAATCAGAGGACACGCGCATACACGGGGGGGCGGGTACCCACCCCCTCGGGTTTTTCGGAGATAGCAGAAAAACGGCGGCGCGTAGCACCGCCGTACTTGGCATACCTTTTTCCTCATCATTTTTACAACTTCTGTGAAAATTTTAAGGTTAGGTCATCTCAGGTCAGGTCACCAGTACAGGTCAAGTGACCCGACCTAAAAAAAAGTTTAAGATAGCATAAGTCAGAGCAGGGTGAACTTATCCGATTGAAACTCATATCACATAATGGCCCCACCGAGTTCTCTAAAATGTGTTCCGGTATTTTTGATATCGATGACCTAAGGTCAGGTACGAGGCATGACCTCTCCATTGGAAATACATGGGAAAAAATGGTTTTTACTGTATAACTCAGTAACGGATAGCGATAGAGCATTTATTTTAGCATCATTAGATTTACATCGTCATTGCGGTTTTAATATCCTTTTTGCCCAATTTGACTGTGACCTGACCTCAGGTCATGTCAAATCCTTGATTTGACCTAGCAAGGTCAAGTTATATATAATTCGATTCGGCTTGCTGCGAGGACTCATTTAGTTCAAGTCGTTTTGCTCTATCTTTATTTGTCCAGCTGTAATGGTCGAAAAACTTAATTCACATGTTATCCCTATTACGGCATGTTTTGACCTCTCGTGACCTTAAATGTGACCTGACAAAAAAATGGTACGAATATTTTCGATGGAGAAGTGGATGGGCTACGCAACGACTTTACCGTTTTTCGCTACCTACCGTGGTTCTCAAGATCTTAGGGGGCGGGTACCGCCCCCCCCCACCTCGTCAAAGCGAAGGTGGCTCAGACCCCCGTCAATGCGCGTGTTAAGGATGAAGACATGAAGATGGAAGTCTTTTAAAAATTTCCGGAAAAAAAATTTCAAATGGAACGGTGCATTGCAAAGGACAGGAGTATTGAAAGGTTTAACGAGAGATGGCTACCATTCATCAATTAACATTTTTAGCTTTACATTTAGTCCGCATAATCTGGACCCTCTTGGCCGATCATCATCATAGTTGGGGTTTAAGGGCGCGTCGACTGCAGTGGTCATATTGCGCCCATAACTTAGCATATTGCGCACATAGGAGACGTGTAGATACGCAACGAGTAGTAGTAGTCAGTACGGGTTTCTACAGGTCAAGTACTAAAACTAAAAGGTAGTGTCGCGTCCTAAAATGTGCTAAATCTCTAATCTCTATATGATAAGATCCGGGCTAGAAATGGACGTTTCACATCACGGGACTAGGTCGGCGAATAAATTATATTGAAGTCGATACTTTTAAAAAAGCCACGATACCTGATAACTCAACAGAAGGGGACTGTCCCAAAAGACATTCCAATGATGAAGACCCCCCAAGTGTCGCATTCTTTCGATCTGGTAATCTGGACAATCCACAAGAACATGCCTAACGCTAACCGGGTCACCGCATCGCGGGCACTCAGGTCGCTCTCCTCTGCTCAAGAGGTACGAATGGGTGGTGTGCGTGTGACCAATCCGCAGCCTAGAGAGAATAACCTCCTCTCTCCTAGATCCCAAACTACTCGACTGCCACTCCCCTATCTTAGGAGCTTGGAGCCTCTGGCGTCCTCGTCCCATCTCTGCTGCCAATTCTCTAAAACACACTTCTTGACCAGAGCGTAGAGGTAAAAAATGGGACACGAAGACCAGGGAGAGCGGCACGCTCTCCAGCAGTCTTTGCAGCTCTGTCAGCTCGCTCGTTTCCAGTGATGCCACAGTGGCTCGGAACAAAGACAATCTCTACACTTTTCCCCTTCTCCTTTAGGTTGTGCAGCTTGCGTCTTATAAGGGCCAAGAGATAAGATGATGATGCTTTGTAAAAGTAAAAAGACTGCAAAGCCTGCAAAGAGGACAATGAGTCGGTAAAAATTGCAAACTTCCTCGCCCTGGACTTAGACACCTGGTCTAAGCAACGAAAGATCGCATACAGTTCTGAGGTAAAAACAGATGATTCGCGAGGTATACTGAAGCCCTTCTCAACATCGTCACCGACGAATGCACATCCTACGCCGCTATCACTCTTAGAGCCGTCCGTATAGAAACGGGTATGATTTTCAAATGATTCAGAGCAGAATTCCAGAAACAGCTGACATGTTGCTTCAGGGGGTACATTTTTGCAAAGTTCAAGTAAATCTGTATTTGTGTGAACTGCTGAGATGCGCCATGGTTCGACATCGAGTGTCTCATACGGTTCTACGAGCCTTGTGTTAATATCTGCTTCCGTCAGCCAGGTACGAACTCTGACCCCAGGATGACGGGATGCTAAGCGCGAGCCATCGTCAATCTGGCGGAGGTGGGCGTCCGCAAAAAAGGTTTGATATGTGGGATGTGCTGGTGATTGTTTGATTTTAACGGCGTATCGCATAGCGAGCATCTTACGGCGCAACTCAAGCGGCATTTCGTTAATGTCAACCAGCATGCTCATAATCGGTGAAGTGCGAAACGCTCCTGTAATTATCCTGATGGCCTGATGATGTACAATGTCAAGAATCTTTTTCGCAGACTGGGATGCGGCCTCATACACAAGGCTACCGTATTCGATCTTCGAGCGAACGAGTGACCTATAAAGCATAATAAGCGTTTTTCGATCAGCACCATATCTCATCTTTGTCAGCACCTTGAGTATATTCAGCGATTCAAAGCATTTTTTGCGGAGTTCCTTTATGTGTGGTACATATGATAATTTTTTGTCGAGTGTGAGTCCAAGGAATTTAGTTTCATTTACGACTTCGATTCGATTCCCGTAAATGTGTAGTGTCGGATCTTCACAATCTCTACGTCTGTTGCAAAAGTGCATACACTTTGTTTTTGTGCTGGAAAAGTTCAATCCATTGTGCTTACTCCACTGTTCTAGGCGATCGAGGCCAAGCTGCAGTCGCCTTTGTGCTGCGGCGGTAGTAGAGGCTGTCACCCATATAGTGAAATCATCAACGAAAAGAGCATGACGTATGTTTGTAGGAAGAGTGTCTGCGACATCATTGATCATGACGGCGAACAAGGCAATAGACATCACGGATCCCTGGGCTATACCGCTCTGTTGTTGGTAGCGGTTCGATAATGCAGTGTTGACGCGGAATCGGAAATATCTATCTTTCAGGAAATTCGAAATAAACCATCCCATGTGGCCTCGAATGCAGAGTTCAAAGAGTTTGCGTAAAATTCCGTGCCTCCACGTGCAATCATAGGCGCGCTCGACGTCAAAGAACACTGCTATTGTGTGGAATTTCCGTAGAAATCCTTCTCGTATTGATGCGTCTATGGAAACTAGATGATCAAGCGTAGAGCGACCTTGACGAAAACCACACTGACTCTTGCAGAGTAACTGGTTGCTCTCGAGGTACCATACAAGACGTGTATTTACCATTTTTTCAAACACCTTACCAACACATGACGTTAAGGAGATCGGACGAAAGTCGGTAGGCAGGGAACCAGTCTTGCCGGGTTTCAAAATCGGTATAATAGTTGCTTCACGCCACTGGTCCGGAAAATCATTATTACTCCACATATTGTTAAGAATATTTAACAATGACAAGAGAGACAACTCAGGCAAATGACAAAGCATACTGTTTGTGATGGTATCCGGACCGGGCGACACCGGTCTAACGGTGGAGAGTGCCGCCCTGAGTTCAGCTGTAGAAAAAGGGGCATTGTAACAGGCGGAATTATTTTGTCCAAAATCCACGGGCCTTCGCTCGGCTCTCTCACGGATTCGTGTGAACTCCCTACTTTGCAAAGAAATGCTACACCGGTCCGAAAAGGCTACCGCCATACACTCCGCCACGTCATGCGCGTCGGTGATTTTAATCCCATTTACTTCAAGGACAGGGGCAGACGGGGGACGGTTTTTTCCCTGCATGCTCCTTATGCGGGTCCAGATCTGGGTTGACGGTGTAAAACGATTCACAGTGGAAACGTAGTCTATCCACCACCTCCTCTTGGCGTTCAGTATCACACGGCGCGCAAACGCCCGGGCGCGTTTGAAGTTTATGAGATGCAGCTCCGTAGAGTGCCTATTAAAAACCCGGAAAGTCCGTTTCTTTTTTAAAATAGCTGTTTTACATTCGTGGTTCCACCACGGTACCGGAGTGCGCTTTGGCTGGCCGCGTGTCATAGGTATAAAAGCTTTCGCGGCTGTCAGAATCATACTGTTAAACTCTCCGATAGCTTGAGTAGCCGAGGCCTCCGGGGGAGGCTCTACCGTACCACACGCAGCCTCAAAGCCCGCCCAGTTCGCACGCCTCTGGTTCCAACGGACTCGGCGGGGACTCCCCTCCCATGGCCTCGTTGGATAAATAAGGATGGGGAAATGGTCGCTACCAAAGGGTTCGTCTAGGATGTTCCAATGGAGTTGAGTAAGGAGAGACGGAGAGCAAACAGAAAGGTCAATAGATGATAAGGAGCCAGAGGGGAGAGTGATATGAGTAGCGCGGCCTGAGTTTAGGAGACAGAGGGAGTTAAGGTGAAGGAAACGCTCGACTGTGCGGCCCCGGGGGCACGTGCTCTTGGCCGAGCTGCATGCGGTTAAGGAGATTGTCGTGGTGATCTGTGAAGTGTATGAAACCAACATGATTGCACAATGCACATTGTGGGAGGGTAGGGATCTGGGGGGATGAGGTGGGTTTGGTGTTGAGACGATGGTACGTTGAAGTGACGTGGGGTTACTACCGTGACACAGGCGGCAGGGTGTGAAGGAGAACTGTTCAATTGTTTTGCAAAGTTTACAGCTGTGTTTTGTGAAAATATTCTTGGAAACAAAATTCTAAAAGCAAAGCAAAAGGACGGCACGGGGTGAAATATGTGGCCACAAGATGCTTGATTTTGTTTTCCAAGTATCATTCACTCAAAAGTGATTTTAGGCATCAAGAGGACCAGGTTTCAATATTTACACTCAATGTGACTGGTTCTGTTTGAAGTAGACCGGTTCACTTGAAGCACCAAAACCTTGCATTTAAACTAAACAGGAGCGGGGGCAAAATGCCACAGCTTTGGAAGGGGGGCGCTCCTGGAGTTCTTTCGTTAGGGGGCAAATGTCTTTCTCCTTGTATCCGCCACTGAAACTGGGTGCGGTATGAGGGGTCTCGCTGCCCCGTGCAACCACCGGGGGCAGAAGGGCAGAATAGCCGAATAGGGCAGAAGGCAGAATAGTGAATGTTTCCTCTGATAAAATCCACCAACTCGAGAGCCAGCTCCTTGTGTTTTAGTGTTACAATGGTTCCAGCTAGTGTCGCTGGTAAAGTTTTTCAAGGTGTCGCTAAGATTGAAATATTTTAGGATGGACAGTTTTTACATAATCTGGTTCGCTGAAACCGGAACATTGCCTGGGAGACCTTGTAACCAAAACCTACACACACGTAATTAAAAGCAATGCCCATCCTGTGCTCCCCAAGCTTTGGTAATCATTCGAATTCGGAAAAATGTATGCAAGTTTTATCTATAGATAAAGGCGTATACGCCTCATCCCTGAGGTGTCATAAGTTGTGTTATAATCATTGAGTTCGGTAAAACAAACCTAAAACATGGACATTTCACTCCAGTGCAGGCACTGTATGTTACATGAAGCAGCGTAATCTTACGGGGTTAAAACAAATTTTGACGCACGAAACTCTACTTGTCCTTTTTCTTCGGGATATTTATCTGCTTCGCCAATACATCAAAATCGGTCCTAGTAAATTCAAATGAAAAGGGAAAGTGTGGCTCTCCAATGAGCTTCCACTGAACTGACGTTGAAAACATCCCTCCATCAGAATAACGATTTAGGTAAATCAGGTTACATTTGCATATAAGCTGGTGACCATTGATGGTTGGCAGCCCCTAACCCATGGCCTTGGAATTGTTCCCTCCTTGGCAAACAGTACCCTTTTAGCTCGAAATACCTGAATGCGTTTTCCCGTTTGCAAGGGCTAATGTGGCCTTTGATGAAAGCCATAATAAACACATAATCAGGCAAGCAAGGGCAGGGTGGGAAACCAGAGAGCCCACTGAAGAAAACAAGAGCTCTTTTCGTGTAACGTTATCTTCTCCTTGTGCTCATCTTCTATGAGGGTTGAGCCCATTTTCTTCCCTTTTCCTAAGATATGTGAAAATTTCAATACATGAAAATCCGTATTTCATCAAAGACACAGAATGACCAAAAAAATTTGAATAAAATGCAGACAGCATATCTGATCCTAATTTAGAAACATTCTGAGAAATTGTGACGATTCGTTACTTGTAAAAATCGATAGTTTTAGCCCCTTGAGATCTGGTGGCAGGTTTCAAATCCTTCCTTCATACATTAATCTACCATATCTTGTTATTCATAAGGAGTGTTAGCGGTGTGTTGTGCATGAAATGCAGCAAAATACGTTAATAATCATGTTTTCGTCCATAAGCCCTAATTAACATATAACACAGACATATGATCAGCTGGTAAGTGACTTGAATGCAAACTGACCCAACAGCCTCATGCTATTCCATTGATAAGCTAAGCGGGAAACATAAAGCAAAGAAGACTACGTTCTCTTCTCTTCCGGCCATAGTGACAAAACTAAAAGTGATATTGTGCTGGTTTTTCCGAAGGGCTATAAGAATATGTAACGCAGAATATTCGGAAGATGAGATGAAACATGTAATTGAAAGATTTCAGGCTCTAAAATATCCACTGGGGTGGCATCTTGGCCTTAAAGAAAATATCGCATTTGGAGCAATGGAACAAAAAACAAAACCACAGCGTACAAGGAAAAATTCAGTAGATGCATCTCTGTACCAAACTCAAAATACGGGAACATAATCTCTAATCATTTGACAAATGCGGGCATAAAAATAGCCATAGTATCAGAAAAAAAGACAGGAGATATTTTAAAGAAAACAAAACCAAAGGATTCCAACTTAAGCCTAATTTACAGTATACCATGCGGAGGATGTTCAAACTCATATATCGGTGAGACAGGTAGGGGCCTAAAAGTCAGATTAAAAGAGCATAGGGAAGATGTAATCCATCATAGGATCTCAAAAGTCTCTAGTAGTACACATAGATGAATGTAACCATTTACCACAATGGGATGATACTAAAATTCTGGCCAAACCAAAAGATAAAACGCTAAGAAGAAATTTGGAATCAGTATTTATTTTGGGTTTACCCCTCTTTAAACACGCCATCTGGATTTATAAATTGGTCAAAATCTGCGGCATGTTAAGCAATATCAGAAGCTCCCCAGTGACGTGTTTTCGTGAAAGACGTGAGAGAACTTTAAAATACTATAGAAATGTTTGCCCGATTCATCGTTGCCAAACTGTCCTGTTTATTATTTTTATGGTGTTTCTTGTATGTGTCGTTTTGATGTGTTTTTATTTGATTTTTCTATTTATACTGACGAAGGTGCTTTGCCACCGAAACGTCTATAGAAAAGATAAATATAAAGTAAATTGATAAAAAAGGCTTAAGTCTCTTCCATATATCATATATAGTATGCCCATATATATATATATATATATATATATATATATATATATATATATATATATATATATATATATATATATATAACTTAAATCGCCTTGCGCTCTAATCGTTCCTTGCAAATGATTCCGAGCCAATGAGAATGAGAGACTCGTCACGTTATATAATTTTGTGGTTATCACTTTGATAACCTTTAGATGTGTACTAATAGGAGCTCAGGCTAAATGAACGAGTTTTAACGTCATTTCCACGCCCATATGAGGCAATCGTTTTATTCTTGGACAAGGACTACAAAACGAGGAAGTAACGCGATTGCTATCAGACCCAGGCCGAGTTTCTTCCTCATTCAAGAGCTCTTGAAAGAAAAATCGTCAATATACCTTCTAGTTATCTTGAAATTAAGTCAACAATGTGGCTACCAGGGGCAGGGGGAGGGGGCGCAACAACCAAAGGTCACATTTACGAACTTGCTTGTGTCTGTAATTTTAGAACGAGATGGCAGGGAGTTTTTAGCGCCATTCCTATTTTTCGTATAATTTTTGACTTCCGAGTTAGCAGGGAAAGGGAGTAGGATTGACCCCCCCACACCGCAGTGGGTGCAAAAAGTGGCCAGGTGGTGTCTGGTTAACATACTTGGCCATTTCCTATAACTATTCTTTGCACTTGACTGGATTAAGTCTAATCAAATTTATGGGAACCGTCTTAACCCGCAGCCCAGTGAGTGAGTGTTTGAACACTTCCCAGGTTTTTGCCGCGGCACTAAAAAGGACGAAAACTGCAAAATATATTGTGAAACTATTCATATGAATGACCTAGTCAGGAATGGATCATGACCTTCCAATTGGAAATGCATGGAAAAACGGTAATTGGGTGAACATGGCTAAAATTTTGTAGGTACAGCATAGCATGCCTTCACATTCTCCAAATCGTAGTATCCTAGGCCCTCCGCATGTTCATGCTGCAGCTTTGGACCTGTGACCTCTTAGAGGTCAACGGGGACTACTTAAGCAGGCTAATGTTCGTCTTAGGTCAATAATTTCGCAAGAAATGATGACAAACCGTTTATTTCAATGCCATTACCTTTAGATTGGTATTGTAGGCAGATTGATATACATATTGACTATTCTAGGTCAGATGGTGAGCTTGACCTGACCTTAGGTCACCTCATTTTTAGGCTGTGATCCAGTATAGTCATATACATCATCCGGTTTTCCGTAAGAAGAGGAAGCGAATGGTGCCTAAAATCGATTCTAGCTCACCTCGGACGCCAGAGCCCAGAAATTCTTCTCTAGTCTGTCACCTTCTTTGGCCTGTCATGACCTCAATATTGGCCTGGAACAAAAGTGACTACAAAGTTTCTTCATCCATTCTAAGAGCTTTTCACCAGTGTTCCGTTTTTTCGCCATCCCGAAGATCGAGGGGGCTGTTTGATCACCCCCACCAGGGCAAGGGTGGCTCGGGGGTCTACCGGGATTTGTGTTAAACAGGAAAAGCCTAGCCACTGGGTAGCTTTTCAAACCCTATGAACTCTCATCAACCTTAATACATGTTTTAGTAATGAAGCTGTGAGCATTATGAGCCTGGAACCACTGCTTGAAGCCATAACTCAGACATACCCAGTCTCGGAACTCTCGAGCCCAGGTGCCTCGGTTACAGAACGGACCGCCTGGGGCAAGGCACCAGCGAGACAGTACTGATGCCCTCGGTTTAAAACTCTGTGCCCCCTCCGCGCCACACATTACTTACTACGTGTGACCCTGCACCTGTCGTTGTAAACACGTAGTAATCACGTGACCCAGGTATGCGTGCCAGTCGAGCGAAGGGTCGGGGATTATCAGAGGCGTTGGGAAGTCAGCCGAAGATAACCCCCTCAGAATGCAGAAAAATCAGTTTACCACATGTTGGATTAAGAAATGCCTAGTCATAGCAATTTCGAATGCGGCGCACTCTGTCCCTTGTGTTTCAGGATTAGTTAGGCTTACTAAAAAACACAGTTATCTTCATAAGTAACTGTATTCAGCTAATGACATAATTATTAAATGCCCAGTGGTTTGAAACGCATATATTCAGTAGCACGCGTTCAAACGTAAAAAGAAAACAATCAAATGTGTAATTCTGAACGAAAATAAAGTAAGGGACTTCAGCCTTAGCTAATGACGTTCGGGCGCAGGAGGATCACGGGATAACAATGTGTGGAAAGCTGAATATTTTTACTCCTAGAAACATGATTTGATAGGTTGGCATCAGTATTCGGTTTCAAAAATAAAACTAACAAGATATGCACAGCTAACCCGGGTTGGGTTCTCCATAAAATAGCTGAATATTCTACCTACTACACCACCACTCCGCACCCTGGCGCCACCCCACTAATCCGGACAAGCAACCCGTTTGGAGGTCACGTTACTCTTCTGCCGGTACTTCCGACTAATCGAGGTCCCTCGCAGAGACTGAATCTGGCGCTGAACGCTGGAGTGGACCAGAAAATAACTTCAAGAAAAATACTGGCATCCCGAAATGTTAATGAAATCTATTTTTCGGGAACAGTTGAGATACAAAAATCTGCTGTACCCACTGTCACGTCCCTATCATAGGTAAGATGGTGCTGCAAAGTGTCAACAGGCCGATCATTTTTCAGAGGCTGGCTCATCATTCATCGGTTTGTCCTGCATCCGCTTGCACCTCATGGGCGAATCCAGGGAAGGCAAGAGAGGGCACTGGTTTCTTTCTCAATATCGAGCCTCAACGCCCCTGAAATGGTTACGACTTCCGCTTAAAATTTCGATGGCGCCATCCTAGACTTTCGTTTGCCACCCGCTTACTCTTCCTCTTAGGATGAAAATGAGCACCCCCACGATAGGTTTCGATGCCCCCATCCCTCCTGGCTCGGATGTCGACCCGATTTCGGTTACGTGCCCCCCCCATAAGAAATCCTGGAATTGCCTATGCGGCACCCTCGAAAACTATGTTATCCTCCTTCGGCCAACTTTCTGGCAATGATTTGACCCCCTGTCTGCCTCCTGGCAGTAATGCCACGCTTATGCACACGGTTCTGCGTCCAATGGCATTAGGCGTTCAGCTCTCAATAGGGGGAGGAATACTTGCTGGCCCACTGCAGTGGAACCGAGTAATTATCATTACGGTGCTTCGCCTTTCTGTCGGGGAGGCTCAAAGACAGGAGCTTCCACTGCTGAAAGTCAAGGTACTGAGTCGCCCCACCCTCCCCAGCTGATCCCAGCCTCATCGGCCCGACCCGCTGGGGAGGTCGACCAGCCGAACAGGCCACGCCCTCAGATATGTGGTTCCCAAACTTCATATTCCCGCCTGGTCGGATACCCCTGGAACGGAACGATACTTTCGCAACAGACTGTACACTGAATTATGATGCATAAATGTATAAAAGTATAAAAAGTCGCAACTCGTCACTTTACGGAACTTCACAGCAACGACACGTAATGACTAATGCATCTTAAACGTTAGCCCCCGTGCTCTGAACAGCAGCTAACCAACCACAGCCCCACCCGAACCCACCTCTTCCCGAGCGCTGTTCAGCTCGTCTTCCAGAGCCATGTTCTTGTCGAGCGCCACGCGAAGCCGGTCCCGCACACGCTCATCCAACGCCTTGTGGTGCTCGAACAGGCTCTTGAGAGCCTTCAGCACCTCGGCTTCGGAAGACACGCCCTGCTGGTTGGCGGCCTGGCGCTTCACCACCGTCATCTTCAGCGACTTCTCGTGACGGGCCACCAGGCACTCCAGATGCTCCAGAAGCAGCTGAGCACCACGCCGGGGAGGGGTCAGGTCAGGACTCAGCTGCTGCGGAGCCGCTCTGCTCCGTACTGACACCAACGATTGTGTCGGGTGAGGAAGTCAATCAGGCTCACTGTTGGAGGCGTTGGAACACATAAATCAGCTTCCACGATGACATTACCTAGGCGATGGGCTGAATCCCTCGTCACTTCCTCTGATAACAGGCTCCGACCATGAATTGCGGAGTGCACAAAAGAACACCTTTGACACGTTCGGTACAAATTTTGCATCTCTCGACTACTCGTTTTGGTCTACGTCATGACAAATTGCATTGCTGTCCAACAATGGACCCGTGCGATTAATTATCTCTTGGACCAGAATTTACACATATTGATATTGTTACGAGATGCATAAGAATTATAATGGTTGGCCGGACCTCTAAATAATAGAAAAGGCACCATTTGTCAGGTAAACAAATAATTATAAGAAACATGAAGTAAAAACAGGACACATTTGTAGAGCCTGTCCACCTCCCTCACCAAATTTTGAGTCCGATAAATTGGTATTTCAGGCCACGACCGCCTGCTCACAGTGACCAGTCTTTGTTTGGACACGACTAAAAAAACAAGCCGCAGAAAGAAAGCATCTTAAACAATAAGATCTCCCACAAAATATGTTGTTGTAAAGGCAAGTAAGGTAGAGGCCCGCGATAGTCAAGGATGTGCGAAAGGTCAGTACGGTGGGGTGAAGGAAAGATTTTGCTGAATCATAGATGGGTATTAGGCAGGTGACGTGGCGGGCGCGGTCCTGGCCAGGACAGAGGTTGATTATTTAGGTTCAGGGACGGGCCAACCTGCGTGGTCATATAGCGCCACAATCGACTTATATTGGCAGTTGTTTGGGAGTGAAGGAAACATATTTACGAACCAGGGTACGGCAAAATTAACACATGCAAATATTTTCCACCCTGATCGCTGAGAACTCGTTCCTCGAGAAAACATATACCATTACAATCAACCACAGCGCAACCCATGGGTACTCACCCTAGTATTGTTGCGCTCGGCCTTCAGTTCAGCGATCTCTTCCTCCTTTTCCAGGATCTGGTCTCGCGCCTGATTCAGCTCTTTAGTAAGAGCTGTGGCCTCCTGGCGAGACTTGTTTAAGTCCTTCGTCAGCGTGGTGAACTCCTGAGGAACAAAAACACAAGTTAAAGATGAGCTAAAAATAAATGCAGCTTTTTCTCCATGGGTCTTTGCGATAGCTCAAACGCACTGGTTAAATGATGCCACAGGGAAGAGCTATGCTTGGGCTAAACATACTAGGACAGTCACCAAGTCTGCCTGGATGGGCTGAAACCTACCATCTTCTGAGAAGGCGTCAAGTTAGCTGCACAGCGTGTAACTTGATTGGGCCACCCAGACCCAACACTCCACTCAGCGCACGATAATAAAAATCCTGAAGGCACAATGTGACCCTCCAACCTCAAATTTGTATTTCGACTGGAGTTTCTAAGGGTCATAAACACTGCAAATCGCTAGCAGATGTCAGCACCTTGGTGCCTTCTCCCGATATCTGATATCCAACAGCGTGAGCGTGTCCGACCCACGTTCCGCGAAAACCAAACCCAACCTCACCCGAAATGGCGAGATACTCTCCTGACGTTCCGACGAATGCAATGGGCTTGGTATTCCAGATCTGATTGTATTATTTTTCACTAAACAACTATGTGTTCGGGTGACAGCCTACTGACCAATTAAATGACGAATACGAATCCGACTTTACCATGGCTCATTGAATACAAAAGTTTAAGAAGGCAGGATTGTACCCGCGTTCTGGAGACCGACACATTCCACATCATAGTATGAATTCAAACTGGACCAAAAGCGTTGCAAGCTTAAAATACTTAGAGAAGTTTGGCACGCCATCAGCCGAGAATGGAATCGCTCGCTGCTGCAGCGGAAACTGGGGCTGTGACTGCGAAAAAAGACACGAATTGCTTAAAGGGAATGTGACACCTTGGTCAAATCCCGGAATTTAGAGTATTGTAGGACATTTTTAACCGAAAATCATGAAAACGCCCACTACTTCTCTGAAAAATATACAATAAGCCCAATATTTTGATTGTTTAATGTTCCTCTAGGGTAAGAAATAAACCCCTGCCTGTGGATGAGGTCATGATCTGGCAACTACTGATATATTCAATATGCTTCAAGGGCTTTATTGGCTGACTTCTAACTGTGACGCCTGCATGTCGTCACGCCAACAGCTGACAACTGTGGCCGGTTGCTTGGGTACATTTTGGATACATTTCAGGTGGTTTTTAGCTTTTCTCTACGGAAATTTTGAGTTTCAAGACAAATGATATATTGAATACCGGGTTTCTTGGCTGTCTCAGTTAAAGGGAGATACGCGAAACAATTTTATTACCGTTCCTTACTATTTGAAAAATCTTAATTGCGAAACTGTCAATTATTTTGTATCTTGGGCAAAATTTTTGGAGGCCACGTAACTATTATTGAAATATGTACACGGAGCCGATAAAAAGCTGGAAACTGCTCTTCCTCTCTTAGTTTTCAAAAGTTATTTCAAGTTTTAAAGTAATTTTTTTATAATACAAGTGTCCATTCTCCTGTATTTGTATTTGAATTAATTTTGCATAGCCTATAAAAACTACAAAATGAATCAGATTGCCCTAAAAATGGAGCATAAAATAATTAATCAAGTCTTCAATCGTTTCGTACCTCAGGTCTTCAGTAGTTTTCTACAAAATTCCCAGGATGACGAAACTTTTGCGTCAGATACGTCGCGTGACCCAGTTATGGGTCACGTGAATCATGCCTGGGTCACGTGAAAAATCCCTATATTTTTGTTTTAAAGATTTGGAAGGTAGCTTTTTAACATAATTTTTACTGTAATAGCTCCGAAGCTCTACATCACTCTTTAAGATAGATATGACCTAATTCTTAAAGAAATTGATGGTCATAGCCGAGGCTACGTCATTTAGCAGATAGTAAGAATTCTCGATAAGTCGTCTAGAAATGTTGACTGAGAGCGATTTTAAGGAATTTGCAGGCCGAATTCGCAAAAATGGGAATGGGACCTCTGAAAAAACTTTCTGTGACCTTTTCATCTGGCCAATAATTTTTTCGTGGATCTCCCTTTAAAATCACGTTATGAAGATGCCATATTCCCTTTAAGAAAGAAAAGAGCACTGCAGTAACCCCTACTGCGGGTTCTAAACCATCGCTAGTCATACCTACAGAGCTGCAGAGAACCAGGACAAACAAATATCGAACAATGAGTCGTATCTTATCAGCAAACACGCACAACCAGCCATTCTATCGCGATATGGGACGCGCACACGCAAACAAGCTAGCGCTGCCACCACCGCCGATAACAGCACACCTCCCAGCGGTGCAGCTGAAAGTGGCCGGTGCCTTCTCACATTCGTACTAATGCAACTAAATGCATACCAAGTGTTCCATATTTACCATATATATAATACAAAGAAGGCTGATGCAATATGCATTACATCTGATTCACTGATGGTCTCAGCCATGGGTATTTGTTTAGCTCTAGTGATGTTTTCACCACGTCTTTGTTGAAACAAATCGTCTCTCCAGTGGATGCTGCGGTCCCACTAATGTGCCTCCTGTGGCTAAAACAACAAATAAAGTCTACTCCAGGATCATATACATGAATATAGTGTATTGTGTATTTTTACCACCAAAAGGCATAGCCTATTTAATGGCAAAGTTATACAACAGTTAAAACATCCTTCTTGAAGGGATTGTCCCACATTTACAAAACGTACATGTACTGAGATAACAGTAACAGTATTGAACTGAGATAATAGTTTTGTAGGGTGTCGATCAACCACTATTGGCACATCTTATTTAACACAAAGCCCTCCGTATTATGGCGTCAATTCACACCAAGGAGAAATAAATTCACATCTGACTGCAGCTATCTGATTGGTCTAAATCTTAACTGCGCGAATTCCACGCAAGTCACGTGATGTTAACATTGACATCGGTCATATCGTTGACGTGCTGCGAGCGGCACCCTAGTGGCCCACCTCGTAATAACACGCGATGCTTAGCTCAAATTTTGGTATCACCTTAAATTGAAAGAAAAAATGCTAGTTTTATTTTGAGCGATTGCACATGGAAAAAATGTGGTTTCCGGATTTCCAGAGATTCGTTGCAAAAACTGACTATTTTTAGGATTCTGACATGGAAGTCCATTCCCTTTAACCCGCGCCCCGGTGGGCCTCCGAGCCGCCTTCGCCCTGGTGGGGGGATGTTTGAACACCCCCGAACTCGGACCCTATGCGGGATAGCGAAAAAACGCCGAACACTGATGGATAGCTCATACAAATTCATGAAGAAACTATGTTGTCACTTTTTGGCTCTGGTCAATATTGAGGTTATGACAGGCCAAAGAGAGTTGCATATTGAGTAGAGTTTTTGAGCTCTAGCATCTGACAGAGATGAGTTACAATCCTTTTCAGGCACCATTCGCTTTCTCTCGTCACGGCAAATCGAATGATGGATTATATGACCATACTAGGTCAAAACACAAAAATGACATGACCTCAGGTGAGGTCAAGGTACCAATTTTTAACTTAGCATAGTCAATATGCATATCAATCGACTCGCAATAGCAATCCAATCATCATCATCATCGTTGGTGTTTAAGGGCGCACCGACAACACGGGTCATGTGGCGCCCATAACACTAGACAAGATATATACAGTATAGTTTCAGCGTCTCACAGGGCTAAAAGTGTGTCAAAGGTAAAAGCAGCAAGTCAACAACATTTCAACAAGTAAGGTGTAAAACAGGTTAAGTTTTTAAAACAGAATCAAAAGGTCATACGTAAAAAACAGAACAATAATACAACAATAATATAAATAAAAACAAAATGAATAGAATAAAAAGTAAAAACTGACCAGAGTCGCAGACATTTTAACATCACATACCAAGGTCAGCGAAAAGGTAAAATGAACTTATACACCATGTAAAACCTGAAAAACTACGAGGGTGAATATATGACATTAAAACCAACGCTCCTCAGATATAACATAATGGTAGCAATATCCACAGCACGATGCTCGCCCAAAAGAGAATTCATTGTCGGAGATCCCTGCAGAAAGCGGTTTCTCTCTATCTCAAAGTCACGGCAATCTAAAAGGATATGTTTGACTGTGAGCCTGTCGCCACAGCGTGGACACTCCGGCGGGTCACGACGAGATAAAAGATATGAATGGGTTGAATGAGTGTGTCCCAGTCGCAATCTACACAGGACAACCTCCTCCCTTCTGGAGCCTGCACTACTTGAGGTCCACGATCCTAAGCGTGGTTTCAGCTCACGGAGCATCCTACCCTTAAAATCACAATCCCATCGACGTTGCCAGTCGCTAAAAACATACATTTTAACTTGCGCGTACATGTCAAAAAATGGAACACGAAGACCTGGGGGGGCAGCATGTTCTGCCACCGTCTTTGCACATCGATCTGCCCGCTCATTTCCGGCGATTCCGCAGTGACTTGGCACCCAAACTAAATCTACACATTTTCCCTTTCCCCTCAGGCTATGCAGTTTCTGCCTAATAAGGGTCAAGAGATAAGATGCTGACATATTATAAAAGTAAAAAGACTCCAATGCCTGTACAGAAGACAAAGAATCTGTAAAAATAACAAACTTTCTCGCCCTTAACTTCGAAACATGGTCCAGACAACGGAATATTGCGTACAGCTCAGCGGTAAACACAGATGCCTCGCGCGGTAAACTAAAACACTTTTCAACGCCGTCGCTGACAAATGCACATCCCGTGCCACCATCACCCTTCGAACCATCAGTGTAAAAGTGGATGTGACTATTATAAGATTCAGAACAGAACTCCCTAAATAACTGGCGCATAACTTCAGGAGGCATATTTCTACATTGATCCAGTAAGCTCTTGTTTGTGTCCACTGCAGAGATAAGCCAAGGTTCAACCAAACACGCGTCACACGGTTCAATGAGATCTGTGTCTATCCCAGCCTCCACAAGCCAGGCGCGGACCCTTACTCCTGGATGACGGGCTGCCGCGCGGGATCCATTATCAGCAATCCAAACGCAATGATATCAAAATGAAAGCTGTATCATCATTTCATACAAAGTTATTGACCTAAGTCTGAAACCTTAAATAAATAGCCCCACAACCTATCAGATAACCTATCACAACCTATCAGATGTCACAGGTCAAAAATTGCAACATGAACCTTGAAATAGGCCCAGGATAGTAAACTTTGGAAAATATGAAGGTATTCTCGGCTGTATCTACACAAATACAGCCCAATTTGTTTTCCCCATGTATTTCCGATGGAGAGGGCATGGCCCGTACTTGACCTTAGGTCATCGATATGAAAAGTCCCGGAATACATTTTTTAGAACTCGGTGGACCCATTATGTGGTATAAGTTTCAATACGATGATCACCCATTTCTTTATTATGCCACCTTAAACCTCGCCCCCACCGGGGGCCATCGATGGCCCCTAAGGTTTTTTCGGGATAGCAGAAAAACGACGAAACGCAGCACCGCGGTTGAGGGCTATATCTCTCACCTCATCATTTTCCCACCATCCCTGAAAATTTTTACCCCGGGTCACACAAGGTCAGGTCACCAGGCGAGGTCAAACAAGGTCATCTCACTTCAACTTTGAAGCTCTATAAGAGCTACATTTCTAAGTCGATCGATTTGAAACTTCCTACACTTCATGACCCCTCCAGGGTCTACAACGTATATATCCGGGATTTTTCGATTTCGTACCTGAAGTCAGGTCACGAGGCGACCTCTCCCATTGGAAAAGCATGGGGAAAAGCTGTCTCATGATATAAAAGCCACAAAAATGATTGCAAATACTCAGAATACTCAGAACAGCGTATTTGGACACCCTTCCACGGATCCCAGGGGTGATATTTGCCCTTTAACTTTTCCAAGGTCATCCAAGGTCACCAGGGGTCAAAAACAGTATTTTGACAATAACGTTTGACCTAATTAAGCTAGAGCGCTGAAACAAATACCATCGTGTTTGTCTCGTCACTGGCTTTCATTTGATATATAGCAAGGTCACTCTCTGACCTGTGACCTCAGGTCATATTAGGTCACGAGGTGACCTCTGGAGGTCGAACTACTGGCGGGAGGTCTTTACATTCCACATAGCGGAAAAATGTCTGGTAATTTTCTATCATATTTTGTTAACCAGATCTCAATAGCTTTAATGGCATAGGAGTTATGCCCAGTGTTCTTAAGCATTGCATATTTGAGTAAAAATAGCCTATCGTGACCTTTCTTGACCTCTGGAGGCAGGATCCTGAAATTGTTTTCACACAAGGTGGAGAGTGAGGCCAAAATCCCAAAAAGAGGCCAAAATCCCCCGCTTTCTTAAAATGCCTCATTTTTGTGGTTTAGTATTTCCAGGCTTACAAGTCCCATCACAGCCTTTTTCCTGGACATGTTTATTGCTTCTTACCAAACCAATACTTTTTCAGGATAATTCTTTGATTTAGGACTGTATTTATATGCCTTCGGATTCAATTTAGGGGCCCCATGCCAGGGACGCTTCAGCAGGAGCGCAGGAGCTGTGACATGTTTTTGTTTGGAGGAATGAGCTCGTGTTTTTATTATTCAGGAGTGTATGCTTTATGGATGATCTTTACTGTCAATATATGTGTATGGTATGAAGTATAAGCAACAACACCAGCTTTTTTGTTTTGACTGACAGTAGATGAAAATATTTGCTGTAGAATGGAAGTGAAGAATCATCATTCTGCTACCTCCTAGTGGAGTGAAAACATGTTGATGCTCCGTAATTGTAGGTATCTACCTCATATATAGACAGGATCTCATAATCCTGAATCTCTAACCCATTAACATAAACTAGGAAGCTGCATAATTTCAAATATTTATACATAGAATACGTTATTTGGCCCTGATGCCATGGTAAATAACCAACCAGATAAAATCCCTCTTCCCCTTATTTTGATATTCTCTAACTTTCACCCATCCAAGCACCACACACAGGCTATCATTATTTAATGCAGGACGTGGGGTTTAAACACTCAGCCGCTGCCAGGATTATTTTGCTTCAATGTGTGAAAACCACCAGCCTATATTTGTATGCACAATCAGTTCAGATTAAGAAAATAGCAAGCATATCCAGCCTTTAAAATCATGAGTCGCAAAAGGTACAGTCTGAGCGTTCCTCCGGGCTGTGGAAAACTTTTGCAATGTATTATGACCTCACCCAGTACTGTACTGAGTAGGTAGGTACCCACCTATCTCCTGTAGATATTTGAGATGGGAGAAATCGTTCGATTATTCGTGAGTTTCCCGAAATGTAAGCTTCAGTATCAAGGATAAGAAATGAACCTTCATCCACAATATCCCTTCCAACAGCAAACTCTAATTCCTTTCACGCACTCACTCAATTTCCAGTCTTCTTTCCAATAACCTTACTGACCTCAAAATTCTGTATTATCCGCCTTGGTGATATTCCCGCGGGCTCGCCAAGGTTACCGAAGTAACTAAAAAACTCACCGCCTGCACTTGCGCACCCATTCATCACACCCATTACACCCGAGATCATTTTGGCTACCAAAATACAACAAAGTGACGTCATGTTCCAAATGGACGAAATTCAGCTGAGGCCTTTTCACCGAGGCCAGTTCGGTACTTGGATGTCTTTGGAATTCTATTTCTCATTAGTGAACGCATGGTTGAGAGCAACCGAACGCTTGAAATGTCACTAAAGCATGTCTGAGCTCCAAAAAACCAACAAAAAGAAAAATAATTCTGTACTTTACGAAATATATTGAAAGGTGGAATCGGCAATACTTAAAGTGGAGATTTTGACCAAAATTACGCTGTTGACCGAGCGTTTGAAAACTTCAAAGAAGCTCTTACACCACATAGTAAAAATACCTAGAACCCGCTTATTTATTTTTCTTAAAAAAAAGTATTTCCTTACAACTCTCTATCAGCAAAATAACATACATCCTAATTTATTCATCAATGTCAACAACATTGAAAAATTGCCAAAAAATCAGGGTTGACTTTGGCAGCCTATCTTGAAATTGTAAGATTACTTTCACATTATTGGTGGTCTTGATAGGAATCTACGTTTCATTTTTATCCTTTCAAATGCGACTTGTATCCTATTCTAATGCGAGTAATTGCCGAAAATTAAAAGTGGACGAAAACGAATGTGACTCGATCCAATCGGCCTCACCGAGCAAATACCCATGTGAAGTCTTTCCTTCGCCTGAAAATCTGTTAGCAGCCAATCCCAAGCCACCCTAGGCAAAATTATGCGCTATCTTTTGTATTTGAACGAGCCAGAAATTTCTGGGACATGACAAAGTTTGTTATGCCTCCAGAAAACCTTTGTTTCCGAACTTTTCCCATGTCGAAGTTGGTGTTTTTTCTGCGGGTTTTATATTTTAGGTTGTGACAGGCCGGGATTGTTTTGTTTTGCGCTGTGTTATCATGGGATTCCTCTGCCAGGTGAGGTCAAAACAAGTCCCCTGGTGAGCCCTAAATAAATCTCAAAAAGATACGTTTTCCACTTAGAATTGTAAATTTCAGGACACTGTCTGGAGGTCAAACCATTGACCTGAGCGATTAAACATGCAATATAATTTCCTACTGAAATCACGAGAATTTCTAATGCACTTTGCAGATTTGCGCTAACCCCCATATTTTCGGAGTTAGAGGGGGCCATCGATGGCCCCCGGTGGGGCGAAGGTGGCGCCGGACCCCCGGTGGGGCGCGGGTTAAACATTTTTGGAGGTGAGGTCACTTGACCTTCACTGGCGACCTGACCTGAGATGACCCAACCTTAAAATTTTGGGGAAAGTTGCGGAATCGATCAAGGATGATGTGTGACAAGTACAGTGGCGCTTCCCACCGCCGTTTTTTCATGCCGCCGGAAAAACCCGAGGGGGTGTTTAAACACCTCCCACCAGGGCGAGGGTTTATATCTTGGGCGGATACCATCAAGTCCTGGAGAAGATGACGGCTTCAAGGCTTCGAGTTTGGTCTCTTCCAAGGCTAAAGTTAAGTATGGTTTCTAGAAAGTCTTCAATGGCATGCCTCGGAAGGCAGGGAGTGATGAAACCGTTCTCTTCAGTGGTATATACACTGGAAAAGAAGGACAGAGTGTCTGCCTTTTCCTGATCCCTGATTGCCAATGTTCCATCTGACCTCTGAAGGTCCTGATTTTTGGTCCGTTTGTTTTTTGTCTGAGATTGTGCATAGGAGTCTTGGGATTTCCCTTAATTTTGCTAGCGATTTCCTTCCCATGCCCTTTTCTTAGTTTCTTGGTCAGTCTCCTTAGGTCGTTACTCTTCCTCCTGAAAGCGTTCCAAGATGAGTCTTTACCTCTGTCGGTGGAACTCGTTGTATATCTGCACCAGGATTTTGTTTTGCTTCGCTTATTACCTCCCCTGCATTGCAAGCAAGGAAGGTATTACAAACATTTGCATCTGCCGCACAAAATAAGTCTATTCCTCATCCAGACCCTGTCCCTGGAAATCTGCCCAGCTGATATCGCTAGCCACGTCTCTCATCCCGGAGCAGATGCCCCCGTAAAAGGCGAGCTAGAGTGGTGGGCGCGGTAGCACTGACTTTTCGCACACCACCTTGAGGTCTAGAACACCATGATCACTATTAATTTATTACCCAAACCGGGTGGGTAATTCGTATTTTTTACCAATGCTTCCCCCATGGTGAGGCCCAGTGTGTGGCGAGTGTTGTCCAGTCGAAATCTAGTTGGGCGCAGCACGTGCTGATAGAAAAGCAGTCTTATAATTGTTGGGCTTTAAAGGGAATGTGGTACCTTCATAACGTGGTTTTAACTGAGATAGTCAAGTTGTAAAGCAAGTCGGAAAACCCGGTACTCAATATATCATTTGTCTTGAGACTCGATATTTCCGTAGAAAAAAGTTAAAACCTAACTGCAATGTACCCCTCATGTACCCCTAACAGCAGGCCATAGTTGTCATGGCTGTTGGTGTGACAACATATGCTGACGTCACGATGAGCATCAGCCAATTGAACCCCTGATTGATTGATTGATTATTGGGTTTTAGGGGCGCGCCAACCTGCAAGGTCATATAGCGCCCATAACACTTCTCTGCAGTCAAAGCTTATAAATTTGTCTGTCTTTAGGGGAAAGTAAAGTCTCGTCTACAGTGAACTAATATTTACATTAAAGAGTGATTCTTTCACATCGTAGTTATGATTCTCACTGCAGGGATGCATGGTCACAGATTCAAACAGGTTTACCGCGCCGGCAGGCGCCCGGCGCGGGGCGCCGGGGCATCAATCCGGCGCCCACCCCGCGCCAACGGACCCAGGGGCCCGGGGGCGCGGGGGCAGCCTAGACGCCGGACCCAAGCCCGACGTCTAACGGAGGCCCTCCCCGTCGCTCCGAGACTTGGAAGGCCCCGGAGCGAAAGGGAGGACCCGCCAAATCGGCGCCAGGCGCCTATCAGCGCGGTTGACTACCACAACACACGCTTTTAACCAGGATCAAATATTATCGTAAAGTCAATGTCTCTAAGATAGGACAGCACCCGTTCAACCATACTGGAGTCACGGCCGATCAATTCTAAAAGTGTGGACTCCTGCCGGTGCACGCCAAAATGCAAAGACCTGCGTCTAGCATATTCCGGGCATGAGACCAGCACGTGTCGGACCGACAGGGGCGCCGCACATCGCTGACATTGTGGTCGAGGTTCGCCGCATAACAGATATCGGTGAGTGGCCAGCGTGTGGCCAGTCCGCAATCGACACAACGCCACCTCCTCACGGCGGTTAGGCCGCAGCGAGGATGGCCACTCACCGATCTCAGGTTTGATAACTTTCAACTTGCGACTCTAACTCGAAAGTATCGATTTCTAACAAAGTTTTCCAGGAAGTAACCCATATGACCTTTGACTCCGGCCCGCCGCAACTTTTGGAGGATTGCGTGGCGCCACGCCGTGTCGTACGCCTTTTCCATGTCAAAAAAGAGTGCTATAGTGTGTTGCTTTGCTGCGAAGGAGCGGCGCACAGCTGTATCAAGCGACACAAGGTGGTCAGTGGTGCTTCTCCCTACTCTGAAGCCACACTGAGCGTTGGAAAGAAATCCAGTGTTTTCCAAAAACCACATCAATCTTTTATTGACCATCCTTTCAAAAAGTTTGCAAATACAAGAGGTAAGAGCGATAGGTCTATAGTGGAGAGGGTCCGTACCATCTTTACCCGGCTTGAGTATAGGGATAATCGTTGCTTCACTCCAATCATCTGGGAAATCGTGTGTGATCCATATATGGTTGTAGAAAGAGAGAATGGCATTATGTGAACGTTGATCAAGTTGTTTCAGCATGTCGTAGTTAATATTGTCTGGACCTGCGGCAGTATTTTTGTGTATGAGAGCGCTCCTTTCAATTCATGTAAAGAAAATGTATCATTATAAGAGAGAGCTTCGAGTGAGCTGAAGTCAACTTTTACTCTTTCTGTATGTGTTTTATGTCGAACGAAACGAGGGTCAGTTGTGCCAAGCCGCCAACGCTGAGACCAGGCCTCGCCAATGGCGTTGGCCACTTGCAACGGATCTGTTATTGTTTGTGACTGTGCAATGTTTGTTAGTACTGGTAATGGTAGAGGGGAGCTGCGGCCAGAAATGCATTTGATACGTCTCCATATTGTACTTAGAGGAGTGAGCCTGTTTATTGTGTTTACATATGCAGTCCATGACGCTCTTTTCGCATTCTTCACGACGCGTTTAGCAATTGCTCGCGAGCGTCGAAACTGTATAAGATTATCCGTTGTTGGTCGCCTATAAAAAATCCGAAAGCAGCGCCGGCGTTCCCTGATCGCGAGCCCACAGTCTTCCGTCCACCAAGGGACAGGAATGCGGCGCGGAAGCGGGCTCGTTTTCGGTATGCAAGCGTCCGCAGATCCAGCTATATGAGCGATTATCTCCTCGCTGTATGTAGAAGCCGTCTTACCCTCCTCAAATTCAAAATCAAACACACAGTCATTTGTAAAAGCGTTCCAGTCCGCCTTTCGCAGGTTCCACCGCGGAGCCCTCATGCCAGGGTGTGGGGTCTCCGACCAAAGCCACACGGGGTAGTGGTCGCTGCCGCAAGGGTAACTGTGGGTACGCCATTTAAATCGATGGACTAGTGACGAAGAGCATAGAGACAAATCAATGGCTGAAGTCGAGCCGGAAGGCAGTGATATGTGGGTCGGCAGGCCTGTATTTAGAATACATAGGTCATTGCGGTTAATTATGTCCTCCATGCGTCTTCCCCGACTATTTGTATGAGGGCAACCCCAAAGAGTGTTGTATGTGTTAAAATCACCGAGTATAATGTGGTTTGTTGGAAGTTGTCTTATTAGGTCCTGTAGTTCGTTTTCAGGAAATCCTCCACCCGGGGGCAGGTATACTGATACGACTGTGAATTTAAAGTGTCTGAGATCTACGCTCGCTCCTACCGCCTGCAATGCAGTATGGAGGCGGACAGGTGACGATGGAACACTATAATGAACGAACAGCGCGGTTCCACCGTTTGCGACAGTTTCGGATGGATGATCATAACGGAACGTTTTATAGTGGTGCAAATTGCAAGAATGTTCAGGCTTGAGCTTGGTCTCCTGCAAGGCTACGAGTACTGGGTTCTTTGAGGATATCAGTGTTTGAAGGTCCGTTATATTGGCCCTGAAGCCGCGCATGTTCCACTGTAAAATAAACGTCATTAAGTAAAGTACGAGTAAAGTGTGTAGATATTTCCCTAGATTGGAACCCAGGCCGTTCATCATGTTTCTGTGTCTGTGATTCTGTGTCTGTGATTGGGAGCCTGGAAGGGCACTCCCCCGCTTAGCATTCCCGTACGACCGTAACTAGAGTGTCGCTCCTGGTGCAGCCTGTCTCTAGAGATGGGGCGCCTGGTGGGGTGAAATTCCCTTGATTGAGATCGGTATCTATCCTTATGGTCTAGTGTGACCGAATGTGAGCGCCCTCGCTCTCGCTCGCGGCCTTGTCCTTGACCTGAGATGTGAGGGACTTTGGGGTTAACATTCAGGCAACTGCGAAATGTTCCCTCTGCCTGAGGGCTCCGCTGAGGTTTCTCCACTACGGTGGCTGGTGTCGCCGGTAGTGAAGGAGGGGCTGGCGGCGGAGGCATCTGCGAGTTATGGCTTTGAGGGACGACTGAGGTGTGCTCGGCAGTGAAGGCAACAGCAGCCGCATCATGCTGTGCGTCTACCACATTACATGTAGCGCTAATAGAAGTGCCGGTGTTTGGCCCACCTAGATCTGAGCTGTTTGCCTTAATAGCATCTATGCGAGGGATCGCTATACGGGCTCGCTTAGTGCCAGCAGGCTGTTCAGTGGGGCACATGTTTGGAATGCGCTCCGGCGTTGGACATGGGGGGACTGCGCTTTTAGGAGGCTGCGATTGTGTTGGCGAGTCTTCCCTAGCTCGCTTAGAGGAGGTTTCTCTTTCTGTGATGTAGTCAGTTGTGCCGGCGGCCTGGGAGCCCGACTCCACGTTGTGGTTCTCAAATTCCTCCAGGTCCGCACCCACTGTTGCGTCTCGGCACTCTGGTGGTGAGGTTTGCATCGCTTTGTCGGCTTTGGTTGCATAGTTTACTGGTGTTGTGTGAGGTTTGTTCTGCATGCGGGGGAGAAGCTCAGTTACCATAACAAGGAATTGGCGAAGCGATAGGTCCAAGAAGTGGGAGATACTAGAATCCATGTTCAGTTCAGGGCGTGTCTCGGAGGGGTTTCCTGCTTGTGGGGCATCGTGCTGAGTCCCAACCAGTGCATCTCTGTAAGGAGAGCGGTTCAGGGCAGGATTTACTTTGGGCGCTGTGGAGGTGGTCGCCAGAACAGGCTTTGGAGGGGGCAGGGCTCTCCTTCTTTGGTCCTCCTTGGCTTTGGTCAGTTTTGGGCAAGACCTACTCCACGCCTCGTGTTCTTCTCCACATCCCGCACACTTCGGTTTGACTGCCTGACATGCTGTCGAGTTGTGGCCTACTTCAGAACATCTACCACACCGCTCCCTTCCCTTGCAACTGCCCGCGATGTGGCCGAATGCCTGGCACTTGAAGCACCGAGTGGGGCTAGGCACGAAGGGGCGGACCTTGATTGCCATCCAGCCCACACAAACTTTCGCCGGCAGGGTTGTGCCTGAGAAGTAGAGCAAGAAGGTGCCGTTATCAGAAGCATCACTTTCACCTCTCCTAAGCATTTTTTTGACCGATGTAACACCGTGGTCTTTTAACCCCGAAAGGATCTCCTCCTCTGAAACGTCACACAAATCTCTGCAGCTAATCACGCCTCTACAGCTATTTTTCGTGGCATGAGGAGACACCTTAATGGGTACAGTCAAGGGCCTGTTGGCCGTGCGCACTTGGAGGGAGTTTGTTTCGAGCAACTTCTTCGCGTCACGTTCATTGCCCATCTCAACCTCGATTCGCCCATTGCGGTACCGGAGGGTTCGTTTGGGCTGAAACTTTCCTAGAGCTTCGTGGAGCTGAAAGGGGTTTGGCTTCACCGTACTATCCTCATCATCATAATTGGGGTTTAAGGGCGCGTCGACTGCAGTGGTCATATTGCGCCCATAACTTAGCATATTGCGCACATAGGAGACGTGTAGATACGCAACGAGTAGTAGTAGTCAGTACGGGTTTCTACAGGTCAAGTACTAAAACTAAAAGGTAGTGTCGCGTCCTAAAATGTGCTAAATCTCTAATCTCTACATTATAAGATCCGGGCTAGAAATGGACGTTTCACATCACGGGACTAGGTCGGCGAATAAATTATATTGAAGTCGATACTTTTCAAAAAAGCCACGATACCTGATAACTCAACAGAAGGGGACTGTCCCAAAAGACATTCCAATGATGGAGACCCCCCAAGTGTCGCATTCTTTCGATCTGGTAATCTCGACAATCCACAAGAACATGCCTAACGCTAAGCGGGTCACCGCATCGCGGGCACTCAGGTCGCTCTCCTCTGCTCAAGAGGTACGAATGGGTGGCGTGCGTGTGACCAATCCGCAGCCTAGAAAGAATAACCTCTTCTCTCCTAGATCCCAAACTACTCGACTGCCACTCCCCTATCTTAGGCTTAACCCGTCTGAGCTTGGAGCCTCTGGCGTCCTCGTCCCATCTCTGCTGCCAATTCTCTAAAACACACTTCTTGACCAGAGCGTAGAGGTCAAAAAATGGGACACGAAGACCAGGGAGAGCGGCACGCTCTCCAGCAGTCTTTGCAGCTCTGTCAGCTCGCTCGTTTCCAGTGATGCCACAGTGACTCGGAACAAAGACAATCTCTACACTTTTCCCCTTCTCCTTTAGGTTGTGCAGCTTGCGTCTTATAAGGGCCAAGAGATAGGATGATGATGCTTTGTAAAAGTAAAAAGACTGCAAAGCCTGCAAAGAGGACAATGAGTCGGTAAAAATTGCAAACTTCCTCGCCCTGGACTTAGACACCTGATCTAAGCAACGAAAGATCGCATACAGTTCTGAGGTAAAAACAGATGATTCGCGAGGTATACTGAAGCCCTTCTCAATATCGTCACCGACGAAAGCACATCCTACGCCGCTATCACTCTTAGAGCCGTCCTTATAGAAACGGGTATGATTTTCAAATGATTCAGAGCAGAATTCCAGAAACAGCTGACATGTTGCTTCAGGGGGTACATTTTTGCAAAGTTCAAGTAAATCTGTATTTATGTGAACTGCTGAGATGCGCCATGGTTCGACATCGAGTGTCTCATGCGGTTCTACGAGCCTTGTGTTAATATCTGCTTCCGTCAGCCAGGTACGAACTCTGACCCCAGGATGGCGGGATGCTAAGCGCGAGCCATCGTCAATCTGGCGGAGGTGGGCGTCCGCAAAAAAGGTTTGATATGTGGGATGTGCTGGTGATTGTTTGATTTTCACGGCGTATCGCATAGCGAGCATCTTACGGCGCAACTCAAGCGGCATTTCGTTAATGTCAACCAGCATGCTCATAATCGGTGAAGTGCGAAACGCTCCTGTAATTATCCTGATGGCCTGATGATGAACAATGTCAAGAATCTTTTTCGCAGACTGGGATGCGGCCTCATACACAAGGCTACCGTATTCGATCTTCGAGCGAACGAGTGACCTATAAAGCATAATAAGCGTTTTTCGATCAGCACCATATCTCATCTTTGTCAGCACCTTGAGTATATTCAGCGATTCAAAGCATTTTTTGCGGAGTTCCTTTATGTGTGGTACATATGATAATTTTTTGTCGAGTGTGAGTCCAAGGAATTTAGTTTCATTTACGACTTCGATTCGATTCCCGTAAATGTGTAGTGTCGGATCTTCACAATCTCTACGTCTGTTGCAAAAGTGCATACACTTTGTTTTTGTGCTGGAAAAGTTCAATCCATTGTGCTTACTCCACTGTTCTAGGCGATCGAGGCCAAGCTGCAGTCGCCTTTGTGCTGCGGCGGTAGTAGAGGCTGTCACCCATATAGTGAAATCATCAACGAAAAGAGCATGACGTATGTTTGTAGGAAGAGTGTCTGCGACATCATTGATCATGACGGCGAACAAGGCAATAGACATCACGGATCCCTGGGCTATACCGCTACCGTACTATCCTCGATGCAGATGACAAGAGTCAGAGGAGTGACATGCTCTGGTCGAGTTAGCGCGGGGGGTTCAGCTTCCGAAAGGTTCATCGCGGCAGTGGTGTCAGTGGGTGGACAAGAGATGGTCGGTGTCGCGGCGGGGGTCGGAGATCGTGCAGTCGGTTCAGAGGGTGTGGAAACAGAAAACGAAGCCATGACGAGTCAGTTTACCTTCGGCCCCCCGGGTTGCCAGCTGTCAATAGCTGGGCCCGGGGGCTGGTACAGTGCCTACGGGGGCAGGTGCGCCCGTCTCAGAGGGGCGAGAGGTACTCACACAACCCCTCCGATCAGAACGCACCCACCCCCTTGACGCCATCAGCCCAGTGTGCCGGCAGGGCCATGGGTCGGGACGAAGCAAAACGCGGCAGCCCTCACGCAGCGGAGACTGCGGTCCACCAGGCGCGCGCAACAAGCCGGAGTCTCGCAAATCGACGGTTTCCAAAACCCCGGCCCGCGTCGCGCCCGGCAAGAGCTATCACAGTCCCCACCGCGAAGGGCGCCGCGCCGCACGCCCGAAACATAATCCCCCTGCTCAGCTGGACCGAGCGACAGTGCCCGTAGACACTGCCGCGTAGCTAGGCCGCCCGCGGCAGCCTACGGACGGCTTACCCCCGGTTGGATCGAGATATCTGGGCCAAAGGGGGCGTGTTGGAGCCCTCGGGACTGACCCGCCCGAGGGGGACCTCAACCCCCCAGGATCCCGTCAACCTCGTCGCCGGGGCTCGAGATAGGCCTCGAGTGGGCGCCTTACACCCATAAAATGCCGAAGAAGGCAAATAACTGTGGGACCGATAACTGAAGCATAAAAAGAGGACAGGAACTAAAAATAATCAACAAAATAAGAAAACAAAAACAAACAGGAGCTACATACCGGGAGGTGCAGGACAGATCTGACCCGATCCAATATGGTTACCGACCAGGTAACAAAGGGCCCGTAAGGCAATCATCAGCATCGCCGCGGACCTCATCACCAGAGCCACCGACGACAGACGCCGACTCTAACCGAGGAAAGTCGGAAGAGGCGGCGGCCGTCGGAGGGCTAGAAAAGATGTATCCGCAGCGATGCGACAAAGTGCCTCCCAAGGCTGACTGGGGCCCCGGGCGCGTCACACCCCGTTGCTCCAATCTTTACTTGCCGGACGAATCCGGCAAATGAAGATCGGTCCCCTGAGGGAGTTGGTAACAACATGCCGATCGCCAGTCTTAAAGATAGGCTTGATAACTGCTATTTTTAAGGCATCGGGAAATATTCCTGTGGTAAGACATGCATTAAATAGTTGCACTAGATGCTGTACTATGCTTCTATATGTATTCTTTAGAATTTTGCTATTAATGCCATCACAACCAGCTCCCACATTTTTCATATTTTCAATTAATCTACTTACTTCTTCTTCATCTGTAAGCCTAAGTTCCATTTCATTTTCACAATCATTGACTAGATCTAGGGGATTGGTGGGGGAAGGTGTGATTTTTTCTTGGAGTTTTGTTCCAATAGTACTGAAAAAATTATTAAAGGCGTCTGCTTTCCCTTCACTATCCTGTATGTTCACTCCGTTTGAGGTATGAATTGTTTCCGTGATATCATTATCATTACTTCGGCTATTTCTTAACTCATTTATGGTTTTCCAAGTTTGTTTCGAGTCAGTCTTACATTTCTCAAATTCTGTCCATAGTAGTGTTTCTTAGCTTTACGGATAATTCCAATCAGAACATTTTTGTATTTATTGTATTGTTGCTTATCTGCCTCACATTTTGATTTTAAAGATTTAATGTAGAGTTGGTTTTTAACATTTATTGAGGATAAAATCCCAGGTGAAATCCACGGTTTTCTTGGTTCCGTTTTCCTGTTACGACAAGTTTGACGTGAGAGCTTTTCAATACCTTTATTGTAGCTATTTATGATGGTTGTGGCGAGAAAGTTTGGGTCGGTTTCATTTTCAAAACAAACTAGTTCAGCGCTTAAGAAAGAATTAAGTTCATTTATTCTACGGTAATCAAAGCAAGTTAATTTTGGAATTGATTTCTTTACTTTAACTTCATTGTTGGTGTTCAGCATTACAGGGAAATGATCTGCAATGTCAGATAATAGAACACCAGACTTTTCCACGATTTCTAGGCTATTTGAAAATATATTGTCGAGTAGACTGTCCGAGTTCGCCTGGTGTCGCGTTGTTTTAGAAATCGTTGGGAGAAATCCAAAGGAACACATGGATAAAAAGAAACTGCGAGCCCAAGAGTCAGTTTCGATGGAAAGTAGATCGAAGTTAAAGTCACCAGTTATATATATAGTCTTATTAAGTTGTTGTGGCCATTCAAGACAAATATTCAATTCTTCCATAAATTTGGATTTATCTGTGCTTGGTGCTTTTTGTACATTTGGCAGACGACGAACGACTTGTCTTGAGTTTTCGCACTGACACATACTACTTCGGCAGTTGAGAATGACGGGCAATGTAACTGGGTAGGCAATAAATCATCTTTTACGTAAATGCCCGCAACCCCCTCCCCTTTTGCCGACACGATGAGAAAAATAAGCTTTATATGAAGGTATTATAAATAAATTTTCAAGCTCTTTGTTAATCCAAGTTTCAGAAATTGCTATCACATGAAAGGGAATACATATCTCTTTAAGTAAATCACAAAGCTCATTATGCTTGTTCAAAAGCGATCTGATATTTAGATGAAAAATACACAAATTGAGCTGGTTCGATGCAAACTGACCGCTCAATCTCGAGGGTGAGTAATAAGAACAAGTGGTTCTTATTCTATCAAAATCATAGTGAGCTCCTAAATTGTCGTCCACTGTCAGGGAAGCAAAGGGATCAATCGTCCTATCTTGGAATGCCAGTCCATAATTATTCATTCAATTAACCAGGATCTAATAAACAGTGCCTAAAAGACCTAAAGCGAATCAGATACGCCGCCTAGGAATAAGAAAATCACTTATTCGAAGACGATTTCGTTTCAAAACCAGAGTCCAGAGAACGGTACGGACCAGAAGATCCAAAATCTAAATCTCAGTACAAGTCTAATTACTGGAAAGTTCTGTTATTATTTTAATTTCTAATTAATGCATGCAAATTAATAATAAAGACTTGCTATACATTTCATACTTGTTTTATTATGAATAACAAATGATGAGAAGAGATAATTCGCAAGGCTGAGGGTTGCATAATTTCATAATGAGCTAAATTAATTTGTAATGCTAATAATGACAGGCAGGAACCGTGCCGCGGTGTGCCGCGGAAATCAGCAGCTCCCGTCAGTCAAGGGTCAGTCAATGGATCAGTCAAGCAGGGTAGTCAGTCAAGGACTGTTAGTGGGTGGAAATGTATTATTGTAGGGTAATGATGGCAATGCTACATTCAAAAAGGTGCTTACAATGACAGCCAGGAACAGTGCCGCGGAATGCCGCGGAAATCAGCAGCTCCCGCCAGTCAAGGACCAGCTAGTCAAGGACGTTAGTGGGTGGAAAGGTATTATTGTATGGTAATTATGGCAATGCTACATTGAAAAAGGTGCTTAACAATGACAGGCAGGAACAGTGCCGCAGAGTGCCGCGGAAAACAGCAGCTCCCGCTAGTCAAGGACTGTCAGAGGGTGGAAAGGTACTATGGTAGTTATGGCAATGCTACATGCCAGAAGGTGAATGATGAAGATCCATGGGTGTTCAGAGGAAAAAGGTGTAAGTTCCCCAGAGAAGAGAGAAGGCCGCCAAGATCAGTGGTCTTGTAACTGGTGAGTATAACAACAGGTATCAATATGTAACCTGTTAAGCAAATAAGTACCGAAAATCAACATTAACGTACAATAACTACCTACATTTTCCAATCATCATTAATTTGAACAGCAGGTCATTGCAGTAGACAGCGGCAGCCCAAGATCTGACATAAGAAAATAGCAGTGATACAGTCTCATTAAAGTTATTTCAGGCTATTGAAGGCATCAAATAAACAGTCAAGCCAGGGCAGGTAGGTAGCAGACAGGTCTCAGGGCAGCAGACAGATGTCACAATACAACACAGATCTGCACAAGTCAAGGCTGACACATCAGTGACAGGCAGCACAAGATAACTGGGATGGTCTATTAGGACCATAACAATCCAGCCATCCTCCCCAGAGCAAGTGCATACCTGCAAACAACTTGTGGGCAACTGACAGCATACCTGAGTAACAAGTTGACAGCACACATGTTCATTTTTTTAACTCCTCTGGTGTCTCAGGGTTAAAACGAATGTTTCTGCCACATTCAACACACATAACATCCTTCACCAGTCACTCGACAGTGATGCATGCCAGTCCAATAGCATATAGCAGACTGGACACATCACTGCCCAGAGGAGTTTTTTTCATGTCACCAAAGATGTGCAACTTTGTGTGTGTGTTGGGGTTTAGGGCGCCTCAGCGACTAGGCTATGTCGCGCCCATCGTTATAGTGACTTCTCAGATGCTAACAATCAGTTCAGTGTTTTAAGATCGCAAATACAACCGTCTAGGGTTTACACACCACTATTTTGTCTAACTCTTCTTGGGTTATAGATGACGTCAAACCCCACCTCGGTCAAATATGCTAAAACGCGATTGAAATCGACTGCTGCCCTGTCGCCAAGAATATCTGGAATAGATAGTCCACGGATAAATCGATTTCTGATTACACGCAGCCCTGCACAGACTTCCGAATCCGACAGGACATGCCTAACGCTTAGTTGTTCACCACATTGGGGGCATATGCTTGGGTCGGATCGAGATAAATAGTGTCCATGAGTAATATAGGTGTGGCCAATGCGTAGCCGCGTCAGACACACTTCCTCCCTTCTATTTTGCCGGCTGCTGGACTCCCATCTGCCTATTGTTGGTCGGAGGCACTTTAACGTACATTCAGGTTCAGCCTCCCATCTTGTCTGCCACTCAGAATGTAAAGAGTCGTTGATGAGGACCTTGATATCCCCAGGTGGAACCCTGAACCGCCGTGGGGGAGCCAGCGACGATGCTGACTTAGCAGCCTCGTCCGCTGACTCGTTCCCGGGTACACCCACATGGCTTGGCACCCATAGAAATTTAATCTCTACACCTTTCCCAGAAACAGTTGTCAACAGTTTTAGAATGGCGAATACGAGCCATGATGAGTGATTATGGCCAGAGCTAAGCGCTCCGAGTGAGCTGGCTGAGTCAGTGATGATAAGATAGCGTCTTTCAGGACGATGGTTGATGTAGCGTAGAACTTGTAAAATGGCGTAGAGTTCGGTGGTAAATACAGAGACTACACTCGGGAGACCAAAACATCGACGGACTGCGTCACCAGTAAAAGCGCACCCGGCCCCAGCGGCTCCTTTTGAGCCATCGGTGTAGAGTTTGCAATAGTTTGAGTAGGAGCTGATCTTTTCAGCGGCTAGTTGGGCGAGTTCCGATGGCAGTGTCGCCGACTTTCTATACTGCATCAATTCTAGGTCGTGTTTAGCAGAGACCTGTCGCCACGGTTCCAGGGTATGCGGTCGTGACTTGGCAATTGCCTCAAAATCGATACCGGATGCCTCCAACCAGCGTGCAACCCGGGAGCACAGTGCCGCAGCAGAACTTTGCCTACCAGATGAAAGGAGCTCAACCAGTTCATGGTCAAATATCCATTTGTATGTGGGGTGAGTCGGGTGCTGTCGGATCTTACAGGCGTATGTCAGAGACAGCCGCTTTCGCCTTAGGTCAAGCGGGGGCTCGTCAGCGTCTACCAGCAGGCTCGCTCTCCGAGACGTGCGAAAGCCACCGGTGGCCGTTCTAATACATGCGTGATGAATTGCATCCAGGGGCTGTTTGGTACTAGTTAGTGCACCGTCATAGACAACCGATCCGTAATCTATGACTGATCTTATTAATGCGCGATAAAGACGAAGAAGGGTAGTTCTGTCACCCCCGTAAGATGTACGTGAGGTCATTTTTAAAACGTTTGAACGTTTCATGCACTTTTCTCTGGTTAATGACACATGTGGGCGGTAGGTAAGTCGCTTGTCAAGAGTCACCCCGAGAAATTTCGTCTGGTCTACAACTGGGATTGTTTTCCCGTACATTCGCAGGTTGATATCCGGGCAATAGCGATTCCTTCGGCAGAAGTGTACGCACACCGTTTTCTCCGTTGAGAAATTAAAACCGTTTGTGAGGCTCCACTCAGTAAGCCGGTCAATTCCAAGCTGCAGCTGTCTCTGCGCTGAGACAGATGTCGATGAGCTAATCCACATTGCAAAATCATCAACAAACAGCGATTTGTCAACAGGAGCATGTATGACGTCACAGATGTCGTTGATTAAAACACCGAAAAGAGTCACACTTAGCACGCTACCCTGGGGGACACCGCCTTCCTGTTGGAACCTCCGCGAAAGCACACCACCTACTCTCACGCGAAAAAACCTCTTCCGGACAAAGTTCGCAAGAAAGTGGCCCATGTGGCCTCTTATACCCGCGTCAAAGAGTTTTCGAAGTATGGCGTGTCGCCATGCCGTGTCATACGCTTTTTCAATGTCGAAAAATACAGAAATGGTATGTTGCTTCAGGAAAAAGAGCGGCGAACAGCTGTATCAATGGAAACTAAATGGTCAATAGTGGATCGACCCTTGCGAAAACCACTCTGGGCATTAGCCATGAAACCGGTGCTCTCAAGGTACCACATAAGACGACGATTTATCATACGCTCAAAAAGCTTGCATGTACTCGAGGTAAGTGATATGGGGCGGTAGTGTAGAGGGTCACTTCCCTCTTTGCCCGGTTTCAATATAGGGATGATCGTGGCCTCACGCCAGGCATCCGGAAAATCGTAATCTGTCCAAATGTGATTGTAAAACGATAGTAGCGCCCTCCTCGAACGTTCATTAAGGTTTTTAAGCATATCATAGTGTATGTTATCCGGGCCAGCGGCTGTGTTTCTGGTATGTGAAAGAGCTAGATTCAATTCGTCAAATGTAAAACAGTCATTAAAAGACAGAGATTCACCCGAATTAAAATCGACTGGTGTCCGTTCACTTATGGTCTTATGGCGGGTGAAACGATGATCAGTTGTTCCTATACGCCATCGGTCCGACCAGACCATTCCAAACGCATTTGCCACTTCCGCGGGATCAGTGATAGTGGTATTATTGTACTGCAGAACAGGTAGTGTTGTAGGTACACTCCGGCCCGAAATGTTATTTATACGTTTCCAGATTTCGCTGAGAGGGGTCAACCTATTAATGGCGTTGATGTATGAACACCATGATGTTCTTTTAGCCTCCTTAACAGTGCGCCTAGCTAGCGCTTTTGCCCTCCGGAATGATATCAAATTATCGGTCGTGGGGCGCCTCCAGAATATTCTGAACCATCGTCGCCGTTCTCTGATGGCTCGTCTACAACCATCTGTCCACCAGGGAACGGGAATACGGCGGGGCAGCGGACTAGTCTTTGGGATAAACTTCCCGGCAGATGAGTTTATGTAGGAGCATATCTCTTCATAGTAGGTCGTTGCACTTTTCCCCGGCTCTGGATGAAAATCAAAGATACAATCAGTAGTGAAAGCGTCCCAGTTGGCCCTGTGGAAGTTCCAGCGCGGAACCCGTATTCCAGGGTGAGGGGTGTCCGACCACAACTAAACTGGGTAATGATCGCTGCCGCAGGGGTTACTGTGGGTACGCCATTGGAAGCGGTTGACAAGCGAGGAAGAACACAGTGATAAGTCAATTGCTGATGTCGCCCCTGACGGTAAGGCAATGTGTGTATGTTGGCCAGTATTTAATAGGCATATGTCATTTCGCGTAATTATTTCCTCTAAGCGTCTTCCCCGCGTGTTTGTGCGGGAACAGCCCCATATGGTACTGTATGTGTTAAAGTCTCCTAATATAATATTGTTTGCGGGTAGTTGCTGTATTAGATTTTGGAACTCCCCTTCCGGGAATGTTTCTCCAGGGGGTAAATATACAGATACTATAGTTAACTTAACGTCTCTTAGATCTAGAGTTGCAGCTACCGCTTGAAGGCCTGTGCGGAGAGGGAACGAAAAAGATGGTACGCTATAATGTATCATAACTGCGACACCTCCATGGGCGACTGTTGTGTTTGATATGTCATATCTGTACGTTTTATAATGATGTAACTGACAACTTTGCTCTGGTCTCAGCTTAGTTTCTTGCAGCGCAACTGCAATAGGTGTTTTCGATGCAACTAATGCCTGTAGGTCGGTGAGGTTGGGCCGAAAACCTCGCATATTCCATTGTAGAATATTACGCTGTGTTGTCATGAAGGTAAGGAAGGAGAGAAGAACAACTAGCCTTGGCGCAAGTATCGTACTCTTCATGATTTATTATTATGCATATCATAAATCACTCCACTTGCCAGAGTACCTGAGTGGTGGGCGGTGAATCTGTTCCAGCTTTGGCCAGGACGGTCTCTCGATAGAGGTCTTCTGCGGTCATATGGCTCTCGCGATTGGGAGCGGTGGCGTTCGTTACGGTCAGCAGAGTGTGAGTGAGATCGCGGCCGGTCACGCGGATATCGCTTGCCACCGTTCTGCTGGAACTGCTCTGGGTTCACGTGTAACTCAGTCCGGAAAACCTCGTCTGGTTGGTGATCCTGTAACTGTGTTGGAGACCGGAGCAGTTCTTTGGATGTGCTACATGATTTCTGTGTTAGAACTGGGGGTGGGGGCGGGGGTGGCATAGCAGACTCAGTACTAGTCTCTGGGGCCAGTGGCGCGGTTGGTGTTGTCATGGAGGGAACTGTTGTTTCTGAGGTTGGGTGTTCACGAGGGGTTTCGTCACTGCCACTAGCAATGTCACCGGCTTTCAATCGAGGTAGGACGACCCGTGCCCGCTTATTACTGGCCAGCAGTGACTCGTCGAAAGTGGGGGTACTGGGGTCGGTCACCGCAGTTGCTGCAGGGAGGGGCGGAGAGTCCTCCCTTCCTCTCTTCCCACAGGAGTCACCTATTCCTGTATCTGCAGCTTCTCTATTGGGGTCCGCAGTGGGAGCCTCGGCCTCCAGTTGAGGGACTGAAACGCAGGGAGGAACATGGCAGATGTCCGGGGCAGTCTGAGTTGCCTTTTCCACGGTCAGGGTGCGAGTGGAGGTGGCAGTGTCGGTCATCGAGACACAGCGCGGCAGCAGTCCAGCGATTAGGAAGAGAAATTCACGCACTGATAGTCCCATACAGTCCTCAACCCTACTGTCCTGACTCAGGGCTCGGCGAGTCTGCGCAGAGGGCCCAGCACAAGGCGTAGGAGCCTCAGTGGGACCCTTCAGGAGCGCGTTCCTGTATGGCGAAGGAGATGTGGTGGTTTGGGTTGCCGGTGGTTTGAGGGCTGCTTGCTCTGGTTTACCCCTAATCTTTTGTTTTAGGGATTCTTTGGCTCGGATCACGCGGGGGCAGGTTCGATCCCAAGCCTCGTGGTGTCCTCCACATCCTGCGCATTTCGGTTCTGCAGCAGTACATGATGTGGATTTGTGTTCGGTGTTTCCGCACCTCCCGCATCGCTCCTTGTTCTTACAGGATGTGGCTATGTGTCCTAGTTGCTGGCATTTGTAGCAGCGGATGGGGTTCGGGACAAAATCCCGTACTCGGAACGACTGCCAGCCCACATGTACTCTGTCTGGTAAAGACGTATCAGAGAAGGTAAGTAGAAGTGTACCAGTGTTGCTCACCTTTTCCTCTCCTTTCCGGGTCAACTTTTTTACCCCTACGACTCCCTGGCCCTTCAAGCCCTCGAGGATTTCGTCTTCGGGTGTGTCACAGAGGTCGCGACAGCTTATGACACCCTTGCTGTAGTTTTTGGTCAGATGGGGTGTAACTGACACCGGGACCGAAACTGACCGATTCGCAAGCTTTACAGAGATGGACTGGACTTTGAGGAGTTTGGTGGCGGATTGGTCGTCTCCAAGGTGCACCTCTACATTCCCATTTGCATGACGGAATACTTCCACGGGGTTGAATCCACTAAGAGAGTGGTGGAGTTGGAATGGATTCACCTTTACGGTTCGATCTTGCATCTTTATAATGAGGATCCGCGGTACACATTCCTTTCGGGTTTGGTTCCGGATGCCTGAGGGGTCGCGATTCGAAGTCTCTGGCGAGTGTTCAGTCGATGGAGTGGCCGTGTAGTCTACCATATCAACAGTATCAAGGGTCGAGCTCAAGGTGGTCTGATTCGCGGCAGAGGCCTGGGTCCGTGCGATCTGTTCAGTGGATGTGGGTGTTTGTAGAGATGCCATGACAAAAGAGTTTACCTTCGGCCCCCCGGGTTGCCAGCTGTCAATAGCTGGGCCCGGGGGCTGGTACAGTGCCTACGGGGGCAGGTGCGCCCGTCTCAGAGGGGCGAGAGGTACTCACACAACCCCTCCGATCAGAACGCACCCACCCCCTTGACGCCATCAGCCCAGTGTGCCGGCAGGGCCATGAGTCGGGACGAAGCAAACCGCGGCAGCCCTCACGCAGCGGAGACTGCGGTCTACCAGGCGCGCGCAACAAGCCGGAGTCTCGCAAATCGACGGTTTCCGAAACCCCGGCCCGCGTCGCGCCCGGCACGGGCTATCACAGTCCCCACCGCGCAGGGCGCCGCGCCGCACGCCCGAAACATAATCCCCCTGCCCAGCTGGACCGAGCGACAGTGCCCGTAGACACTGCCGCGTAGCTAGGCCGCCCGCGGCAGCCTACGGACGGCTTACCCCCGGTTGGATCGAGATATCTGGGCCAAAGGGGGCGTGTTGGAGCCCTCGGGACTGACCCACCCGAGGGGGACTTCAACCCCCCAGGATCCCGTCAACCTCGTCGCCGGGGCTCGAGATAGGCCTCGAGTGGGCGCCTTACACCCATAAAATGCCGAAGAAGGCAAATAACTGGGACCAATAACTGAAGTATAAAAAGAGGAAAGGAACTAAAAATTATCAACAAAATAAGAAAACAAAAACAAACAAGAGCTACATACTGGGAGGTGCAGGACAGATCTGACCCGATCCAATACGGTTACCGACCAGGTAACAAAGGGCCCGTAAGGCAATCATCAGCATCGCCGCGGACCTCATCACCAGAGCCACCGACGACAGACGCCGACTCTAACCGAGGGAAGTCGGAAGAGGCGGCGGCCGTCGGAGGGCTAGAAAAGATGTATCCGCGGCGATGCGACAAAGTGCCTCCCAAGGCTGACTGGGGCCCCGGGCGCGTCACACCCCGTTGCTCCAATCTTTACTTGCCGGACGAATCCGGCAAATGAAGATCGGTCCCCTGAGGGAAAGATGTGCAACTTGTTTCACTGATAAGTGACTATTTGTTTCACCCCCCTGGTGTCACAGGTTTAAAGCGAATGTTTTTGCCACATTCAACACTCATACCATCCTTCACCATTCACTCGACAGTGATGCATGTCAGTCCAATAGCATTTAGCAGACTGAACACATCACTGCCCAGGGGAGTTTTTCACAAATGTCATTATATTCACAGCACATTGATGCAGCAATAGATATATCCATTCAGCCACCAATGTTCCAAAACTCAATTCTCATGGTAGTATTGACAGCCCAAATATAACTGGTGCAGCTGTGGCGCAGTATGATTGTGCAGCCCCCCATGAGGTCACTGAACAACCACTCTACCTCCCGGCCTGATCACCATCTCTAGTAGATCCTGATCTTAGCACCCTAGAGTATGTTTGCTTGCTCAGACCTTCAGAGACATCTGACAGAGTTTCCTCAACATACCTCAACTCATTAGATACAGCGCCATCTTTAGAGCCAGAAACCGAGCTGCCACTGCCTCGAGGCTGCCTGGGGCCAACATTACCTGTCACTGACACGGCTGGATCCAGCAGATACTGAGATCCAGCAGATAAGTTAGTTGTGGTAGCATTGCCACATGACTCAGTAGGGGTAGCATTTGCTGGGTGTCTGGATTCCCTTTCTGACTTCTTTTTGCCCTGACCCCCACCACTGATACCCCAAGCCCTCTCCTTTCTCCCTGCAGAACCTACAAGTTCAATGATATGTTGTGGTTTGGAACCTGGAGGAATCACCACATACATGTACTCAACTGACTTCCGCGCCCTGATCTGCCCATTTCTAGTATGATAGCTACCTACAATGCTTTGAGACTTGAGATCAGAGAGGGCTCTAAGAACATCAGCCCTTGGGGATGTTACACTTTCATGAATGATAAGAGGGTTCCCACCAGTTCTACCTTGTTCAAATCTGGCTTCAAAGATTGCATTCCTTGTGTCCATGTTATTGAATTTAATGATGGTCCTGTTCTTGTCATACAGACGATGACAGGCCTTGATCTCCTCATTTTTTACATCAACTCCTAGCTTATCCTTGATAACTTTGAGAGCAACCTTCCTAGTTTGCTGAGGGGTCTTACCCTTCTCTGGCTTGGGCACACAGTCCCCACTGAGCACCAGACAGTCGAGCCTGCCATGCTGCTCGTTTTTTTCCACTAGGTGGAAGAGCTCACGAATATGGTCCTTCATTAAATCGTTCTCAGTTTTTAGCCCTGCTAACTTTTCCTGAGTCACTACTCTCTCCTCCTTCAATTGACTTAGCTCTAATCTCAAGCTGGCAGTCTCCAACTCAATCAGTTGCATCACCTCTGATTTTTCCATTCTCTGGACTCCGGCAATCTATGCTATTTCAAAGTAAACGAATAGCACACGTCCTACCACTAGCCTGGACAAAAATTCGAGCTCAATCCCAAAAAAAGATAAGATCGCAGCTACTCCAGTATGCCCAACGTATTTCCATATGACCCAGCTGTCGGTGCGCCCAAAAACCCCCCATGCCCAACGTGCAGGTAGACAATCGTGGCGCACTTACTTATCTTTATGAACAGTGTGTGTATTGGGGTTTATAGGGCGCATTCAGCGTCTAGGCTATATCGCGCCCATCATTATTTAACCTACTTAGTTTCTAATGCTATGTAATTTAAACCTGCCCTGGGTTGTTGCGAGCTCTACATGCCACCTAATTAGGTGGGATGGGATTGTAGATGATGTCAAACTTGATCTCCCGCAGGTATGGTAGAACACACAGATGTCTATGACTGTGTTGTCGCCTAAAATCTGTTCCAGTGGAAACGGCGGGAAGAACCGGCGCTGAATTCGTTTAAGCTGTTCACAGGAGTCCGTGACAGATAAAACGTGTTGAACAGTGAGGCGGCTGCCACAGTGAGAACACATGTTGGGGTTCGTGCTGTTGAGATAGTGCGAGTGTGTGGCATAGCAGTGGCCAATGCGGAGTCGAGTGAGGCAGATCTCCTCCCTCCTATTGCGTCTGCAACTCGACTCCCATTGGCCAATGCGTGGCCTTAAGCGCTTCAACGCACAGTCTGGCTCCGCCTCCCATCTCGACTGCCATTGTGAACGTATATTCTGGTCAATTAGGGCCTTGATGTCACCAGCTGGCACCCGAAATCGTTGCGGGGGAGCCAGCGAACACGCCGTCTTGGCAGCTTCGTCCGCTAGTTCGTTGCCAGTCACACCCACATGACTTGGAACCCATAGAAACTGGACGTCAAAGCCACGAGAAGCCATTGCAGTCAATAGCTTTAGAATAGCAGCTACAAGCCACGATGTCTGTAAATGACTAGATTGGAGCGCTGCCAGCGAGCTGGCTGAGTCAGTGATAATAAGATGTCGTGTCCCAGAAAGGTGTCTGATGTGTCGTAAAATTTGCAAGATGGCAAACAGTTTGGTTCTAAAGACCGACACAACATTCGGCAGCCCGAAACAGCGGCGGGTTCCTTCGCTAACAAAGGCACATCCGGCTCCAGCTGCTCCCTTGGAGCCGTCAGTGTAAAACTTTGTGCGGTCGGTGTATGAATGGCTTCTTTCAGCAGCGAGTTGCGCAAAGTCTGGTGGAAGTGTGTGCGCCTTTCCGTACTGCATCAACCTTGTGTCACATTTGGCGGATACTTTACGCCATGGTTCTAGGGTCCCTGGGCGTTGTTTTGCGATCATGGTGATATTAATGTTAGATTCGCCAAGCCAGTGTGAAATCCGGCTACACAGGGCCGAAGATGAGCTTTGCCTCCCCACAGCGAATAAGTCTATTGGCGAATGGTCAAAGATCCACTTGTACGTTGGGTGGGTTGGGTATTGCCGGATCTTAGTGGCATACATAAGTGCGAGTCCCTTCCTCCTAAGGTCAAGCGGGGCCTCGTCAGCGTCAGCCAGAAGGCTTGCTCTACGTGTGTATTGGTGTTTTAGGGCGCTTTCAGCAACTGGGCTATACGCGCCCACCATTACCATGTTTTTCAATTCATAATAATATGCTTAATCTAGATCATGCCAGGGTAATAAAGATTATGGGTGTCAAGGCCACCTGCATGGCAAGGATAATATGCAATGTTGTTTAAGGGGTGACAAGAAATCTGGCATTACTTAACAGTGTCTAGGTTTCCCAGCTCCTCCCATCAAACATTTCTGACACGCACCAAGCTGTGCTTGCATCCCATTGTTGAGGAGGTCTCTCGGTTCGCTCAGGATATCCGAGACCTTTGGGCGGAGATCGGCGAACGAACGTCGTGTTCCCGCCCATGTAGGCCTCCCGGGCTCTAGGTCCAGAATTCCTTCTATCACTAACGGCAGAAGGGCGAGGCACATCCTGCCAAACATTTTGGACTTCTCCAAAACTTTCCAACGAGCCAGCTTGCTTGATTTTAATAGGGAACTCTTTTTGCACCCTTGGCACCCATATTTTCTTCCCCTTTGAGTCTCGGAAAAGAAACTCTGGTTTCTGGTGCTTCCTGGCACCGTGGTGAGGAGACGTCTTTTCGGAGTCGGAGGTCGGGGAGCAGAGCCTCCGTTTTCCGTCACGCGACTCTGGGATCACGGAACATGCGTCTGGTGTGTGTGTGTATTGGTGTTTTAGGGCGCTTTCAGCAACTGGGCTATACGCGCCCACCATTACCATGTTTTTCAATTCATAATAATATGCTTAATCTAGATCATGCCAGAGTAATAAAGATTATGGGTGTCAAGGCCACCTGCATAGCAAGGATAATGTGCAATGTTGTTTAAGGGGTGACAAGAAATCTGGCATTGTTTAACAGTGTCTAGGTTTCCCAGCTCCTCCCATCAAACATTTCTGACACGCACCAAGCTGTGCTTGCATCCCATTGTTGAGGAGGTCTCTCGGTTCGCTCAGGATATCCGAGACCTTTGGGCGGAGATCGGCGAACGAACGTCGTGTTCCCGCCCATGTAGGCCTCCCGGGCTCTGGGTCCAGAATGCCTTCTATCACTAACGGCAGAAGGGCGAGGCACATCCTGCCAAACATTTTGGACTTCTCCAAAACTTTCCAACGAGCCAGCTTGCTTGATTTTAATAGGGAACTCTTTTTGCACCCTTGGTACCCATATTTTCTTCCCCTTCGAGTCTCGGAAAAGAAACTCTGGTTTCTGGTGCTTCCTGGCACCGTGGTGAGGAGACGTCTTTTCGGAGTCGGAGGTCGGGGAACAGAGCCTCCGTTTTCCGTCACGCGACTCTGGGATCACGGAACATGCGTCTGCTATGTTGGAAGGCGTCTGTGTGGGCGGTGGTGGAGGAGGGTACGGTGGAGGCATAAGCATGGTGTCACCGTTCGCAGGAGTTGGAAGAAGTGCCACGCTCTGCTCTTTTCGCAAACTGCGTCCTTTAGGTGGCGCTGAGGCTGAACGTTCAGAACCATGTTTCAGCGGTTTGGCCCGCGCTTTCCGAAGTGAAGCGGGCTGGGCAGCGATTCCAGACTGTGTCTTAATTTCCTTAGCAGATAAAGGTGGACTTTTCTCCTCACTCTCACCCCCGGTAGGATCCGTGGTAATCCGTGGTTCAGCGGTGGCTGCTGGTACCTCACCCTCATGCTCGGAGGTGTCCTTGGAGAGTTCAGTGGTGACGAGAGTGTGACTGTCATCCAGACATGTCTGAATGCACTGATCTGTTGATGTTGTGGTCAGAGTGGAAGGCAGTGTCGTGTTAGAGGTAGCGTCCGAAATCCCTGCAGCAGTTTCGGTTTGAGTACCCTTGTCCATGGTTTCTGGAGGACTTGGACATCCAGTGTCACCTCCATCCGCGTGCGAAAAGAGCCCACCGATAAGTATGAGGAAGTCTCGCAGTGACAGGTGTGAGATATCGCCCATGCTCGTGCCCAAACTTAACAGTGGTTTAAGCTGGCCTTTGTCTCCAGTTAGTGCGTCCCTATACGAACTGGGAGGACGAACCACACCGGTTGCAGCCACTGGAGGTGTTTGCAAAACCTGTACCTCGGGATGAATTGAAGCCAGGTTGGGATTTGTGGAGCCCTGCTTTCCGGCATCCTGTTGTTCTGCACGGAACTTATCTTTCACCTTCTGCCTCTCTGAAAGAAAGGTAGGGCAGGTCCGGCACCAAGCCTCGTGGTCGCCTTCGCAGCCAGCGCATTTGGGCTTACTAGCTTCACAAGTTCTCGATCCATGCCCAGGGACTGAGCATTTCGCACACCTTTCTTTCCCTTTGCAGGATTTGGCTACGTGGCCATATCGCTGGCAGCGAAAGCAACGTGTGGGGTCAGGCACGTATCTACGGACAGCTACATATCTCCATCCCACGCGAACCCTCTCTGGTAGCTTCTTGTCTCGGAACGCAAGTACGATGGTGTTGGTACCTACCAACTTTCCCTTCTCTCTCCTGTTCATCCTCCTCACACTCACAACTCCCTGCTCATTCATACCCTCGAGTATTTCGTCGTCCGTCAAACCCTCCAACAGCTCCGTTGAGATGACACCCCTTACCGTATTTTTTGTCGGGTGTAGCCTAACAGTGACTGGGATCGAGTGGTCCGAATCTCTACTTCTATACGTTAGTGACTCAGTGGCGAGAAGATCGGCTGTCTCTGTTTCGGTGGACATGGTCACTTCGATTTCGGTTTCCGAGATTCGAAGCGCATTAGAAACTGTTCCAAATTTCGACAGAGCCTGGGCGGTTTGAAAGGGGTTCATTTTGTAGCCATTTTCTATCGCTACTAGCAGCACCCGTGCTGACTCGGGGAGGAGGGTAGACTGGTCGGGTTTGTTTCGCGAGACAGTCGCATCATCCGAAAAGTTATTCACAGCGGCAGTATCAGAAAGCGTGCTTGAGGTGGTCCGGTTCAAAGCAGAGGTAAAAATCCGTGAGGTCTGTGCAGTCGAAGTGGGAACCTGAGATAACGCCATGAGAGATAAATTTACCTTCGGCCCCCCGGGTTACCAGCTGTCAATAGCTGGGCCCGGGGGCTGGTACAGTGCCTACGGGGGCAGGTGCGCCCGTCTCAGAGGGGCGAGAGATACTCACGCAACCCCTCCAATCAGAACGCACCCACCCCCTTGACGCCATCAGCCCAGTGGGCCGGCAGGGCCATGGGTCGGGACGAAGCAAAACGCGGCACCCATCACGCAGCGGAGACTGCGGTCCACCAGGCGCGCACAAAGGCCGGGGTCTCGAAAAACGACGGTTTCCGAAACCCCGGCCCGCGTCGCGCCCGGCAAGAACTATCAGTCCCCACCGCGAAGGGCGCCGCGCCGCACGCCCGAAACATAATCCCCCTGCCCAGCTGGACCGAGCGACAGTGCCCGTAGACACTGCAGCGTAGCTAGGCCGCCCGCGGCAGCCTACGGACGGCTTACCCCCGGTTGGATCGAGATATCTGGGCCAAAGGGGGCGTGTTGGAGCCCTCGGGACTGACCCGCCCGAGGGGGACCTCAACCCCCCAGGATCCCGTCAACCTCGTCGCCGGGGCTCGAGATAGGCCTCGAGTGGGCGCCTTACACCCATAAAATGCCGAAGAAGGCAAATAACTGTGGGACCAATAACTGAAGCGTAAAAAGAGGACAGGAACTAAAAATAATCAACTAAATAAGAAAACAAAAACAGGAGCTACATACTGGGAGGTGCAGGACAGATCTGACCCGATCCAATACGGTTACCGACCAGGTAACAGAGGGCCCGTAAGGCAGTCATCAGCATCGCCGCGGACCTCATCACCAGAGCCACCGACGACAGATGCCGACTCTAACCGACCGAAGTCGGAAGAGGCGGCGGCCGCCGGAGGGCTAGAAAAAGATGTATCCGCGGCGATGCGACTAAGTGCCTCCCAAGGCTGACTGGGGCCCCGGGCGCGTCACACCCCGTTGCTCCAATCTTTACTTGCCGGACGAATCCGGCAAGTAAAGATCGGTCCCCTGAGGGGAAGGCTTGCTCTACGTGAGGTGCGGAAAGCACCAGTGGCCACTCTTATACAGGCGTGGTGGACTACGTCCAGGGGCTGCTTAGTGCTCGTTAGAGAACCGTCATAAACCACGGAAGCATAATCCAGAACCGATCTTACCAGCGCTCGATATAGGCGTAAAAGTGTGATTCTGTCCGCTCCGTAGGATGTGCGTGATACCATCTTTAATACATTTGCGCGTTTCATGCATTTGTCTCTTGTTAATATAATGTGCTGTATGTAGGTAAGACGCTTGTCGATGGTTAAACCAAGAAATTTGGCATGGTCAGAGACTGGGATTCGCCTCCCGTACAGCCTCAGCATCGGCTCTGGGCAGTAGCGGGTCCGGCGGCAGAAATGCACACAAACCGTTTTCTCAGTAGAAAACTTAAAACCATTCACGAGGCTCCACTCGGTCAGGCCGTCAATACATAGCTGTAGCTGTTGCTGTGCAGAGAGTGTGGTCGAGGTGCTTATCCATACAGCTAGGTCGTCGACATAAAGCGATCTCTCAACAGTGGGAGGGATTGCACTGCAGATGTCATTGATTAAAACCCCGAAGAGGGTCACACTCAGGACACTTCCTTGTGGTACACCGCTCAGCTGCTCAAACCTCCTTGACACGGCATTTCCTAACTTTACCCTAAAATATCGATTCCTGAGAAAATTGGCCAGAAAATGGCCCATGTGCCCTCTCACTCCCGCAGCATGGAGCTTCCGGAGAATCGCATGTCTCCAGGCCGTATCATAGGCTTTCTCGATATCATACAAGACCGCGATGGTGTGCTGTTTCCGCGTGAAAGAGCGGCGGACGGCTGTGTCAAGTGAAACTAAATGATCAGTGGTGGACCGACCGGCGCGGAAACCACACTGCGCGTTGGACAGAAAGCCGATGCTTTCCAGAAACCACGTGAGGCGACGGTTAATCATTCTTTCGAACAACTTGCACGCACTAGAAGTCAGGGCGATGGGGCGGTAGTGGAGAGGGTCACTACCGTCTTTGTCCTGTTTTAAAACAGGGACTACCATGGCCTCCTGCCAAGCGTCCGGGAATTCGTGCGTGGTCCAGACATGGTTGTAGAATGATAAAAGCACCCGAAGTGATGGCTCGTCCAAGTTCCTAATCATGATGTAGTGAATGTTGTCGGGCCCGGCTGCGGTGTTTTTGGTGAACGAGAGTGCTGTACTCAGTTCATCAAAGCTGAAACAATCATTAAAAGGCAGTGCGGTGGTGGTGTTGAAGTCGACCGGCGTCCCTTCACTGATTCCTTTGTGACGGATAAAGCGAGGGTCGGTCGTTCCCAGCTGCCAGCGCTCGGCCCACACCGCTCCGAAGTTGTTAGCGACTTCCATGGGGTCAGTGATCAAATTGTGGTTGTATGATAAAACCGGTAGGGGTGTCGGGGCGGTACGACCGGAGATGCGGTTTATATGTTTCCAAACAGCCGTGAGTGGTGTGAGCCTATTAATTGTGTTAATGTAAGCGTGCCATGATTTCCTTTTCGCATCTCTAACACTTCTTCTCGCTAATGCTTTTGCGCGTCGGAACGCGACTAGGTTGTCGGTTGTAGGGCGCCTTTGGAACTTCCTAAAACAGCGTCGCCGTTCCCTGATGGCGCACCTGCAATCCTCGTTCCACCAGGGGACTGGTACTCGGCGGGGGAGTGGGCTAGTTTTTGGAATAAAACTGTCAGCAGATTGCAGGATGCGAGAGCGTATCTCTTCGTACAAGGTGGTAGCGGTTTTACCATTCTCTGGTCTGAATGCTAAAACGCAGTCAGAGGTAAAACTGTCCCAGTCCGCCTTTACAAAGTTCCACCTAGGAATCCGTATTCCCGGATGGGGCCTATCCGACCACACCCACAGCGGGAAGTGGTCACTTCCGCAGGGGTTGCTGTGGGTACGCCAGTGAAACCGATTTGCTACAGAGGAAGAACAGAGCGATAAGTCGATGGCCGACTTCGCGCCTGAGGGTAAAGAGATGTATGTTTGTTGGCCTGTGTTCATAATGCATAAGTCGTTGTAGTTTATTATATTTTCGAGACGCCTTCCTCGGCTGTTGGATCCGGAGCAGCCCCATAGTGTGTTATGTGAATTGAAATCGCCTAATATTATGTGATGTGGGGGCAGCTGCCGTAACAGGCTCTGAAATTGAGCGTCAGGGAAGGCCTCCCCGGGAGGCAGATAGAGTGATACTAGTGTGATTTTTATATCCCCAAGATCAGCAGTCGCAGCTACTGCCTGCAGTTCAGTGCGGAGCGTAAGTGCTACAGAAGGTACGCTGTAGTGAATAAGAAGAGCGACGCCTCCATGGGCAATTGTAGTGTTCGGTAAGTTATATTGATATGTTTTATAGTGGTGAATATTGCAGCCTTGGCCGTCCCTGAGCTTCGTCTCTTGAAGTGCGACTGCTATGGGATTGCCTGCTGACACCAAGACCTGGAGATCAGGGAGGTTGGATCGGAAACCACGCATGTTCCATTGAAGAAAACTAGTCATGGTCATGAGAGTGATAAGGAATGATATAAAACACTGATCACGGCTAAAAGAGAAACCAATCATCGTGGCTGACTGGGCCCCTGGAAGGGGATTCCTCCTGTTCCACTCAGCTGAGGAGCTGTTCCTCGCTACCATACCGGACATGGCCGGTCTCTTGAGCGTGCACGCCTATAGCTGTCAGACTCCCGAGAGTGAGAACGCGGTCTCTCCGGTCGGTCAGAAAACGAATATGCTCTATCCCTGGCCCGAAAGCCAGGTGGCACTCTGGGAGGGGGATGGGGAGGCATGAAACCGTCCTGTTTGTGTGTGTCTATGTTCATGTTAACTGTATTTACTGTGTTTACTATATATGTGTTGTCTTTGTTTTGACATGTAGCGCTAACTCTTTTGTTTATGCTTTCTACTAGTTCATTTACTCGCCCCGGGGGCCCTATGTGCGGTGGCGGCGGAGTGGGCATCAAGGGTTTGGGTGGTGATGGTGGCGATGGCACCCTATGACTGCACTCGTCTGTGGTTGGGAGGTGGTCAGAGTCAGTCTCTCTCTGTTCTGAGCTGGGAGGGGCAGTTCCAGGTGTGCTTGAGGTTACACACGGCTTGTGTCCTCTCTCGGTGACAAGGAGGGGGTTTTCCATCCGGGACAGCACCACTCGCGCCTTTTTAGAGAAGGACTTAGGGTTTGAAGCACTTCTGACTGGAGTGGGAGGGCTGGGGTCATTCACGGCTCCTGGGGGGGAGGTTGGGGAGTCTTCCCTAGCTCTCTTTCCGCAGGGCTCACTGTTCGTTGTTTCGTCTGTGTTTGTTGTTTCAGTTGTGTTTGTTTCGTTTGTGTTTGTTGTTTCATTTGTGTTTGTTCTTTCAGTTGTGTTTGTTGTTCCTGAGCTCGCTCTGCAGGGTTCTATGACACCCAGCTCAGCGTTCAGCTGGGCCGGGGAAACGTTGGTTTCAGTGTCACAGACCCCCTGTGTTGTCTGGGTGGATTTGCTCTCCTAAGGAGGGGCTGTCGATGTGGTGGTCGAGGTGGTTCCTACGTCACGGAATTCAAGTGAGGTTTGCACCGCATCATCATCATCATCGTTGGTGTTTAAGGGCGCACCGACAACACGGGTCATGTGGCGCCCATAACACTAGACAAGATATATACAGTATAGTTTCAGCGTCTCACAGGGCTAAAAGTGTGTCAAAGGTAAAAGCAGCAAGTCAACAACATTTCAACAAGTAAGGTGTAAAACAGGTTAAGTTTTTAAAACAGAATCAAAAGGTCATACGTAAAAAACAGAACAATAATACAACAATAATATAAATAAAAACAAAATGAATAGAATAAAATGTAAAAACTGACCAGAGTCGCAGACATTTTAACATCACATACCAAGGTCAGCGAAAAGGTAAAATGAACTTATACACCATGTAAAACCTGAAAAACTACGAGGGTGAATATATGACATTAAAACCAACGCTCCTCAGATATAACATAATGGTAGCAATATCCACAGCACGATGCTCGCCCAAAAGAGAATTCATTGTCGGAGATCCCTGCAGAAAGCGGTTTCTCTCTATCTCAAAGTCACGGCAATCTAAAAGGATATGTTTGACTGTGAGCCTGTCGCCACAGCGTGGACACTCCGGCGGGTCACGACGAGATAAAAGATATGAATGGGTTGAATGAGTGTGTCCCAGTCGCAATCTACACAGGACAACCTCCTCCCTTCTGGAGCCTGCACTACTTGAGGTCCACGATCCTAAGCGTGGTTTCAGCTGGTTTGCACCGCTTTCTCGCTTGTACTTGTACAGCTCGCTTGTTTATCGAGACTGCTATCCCCCCTATGAGGCAGCATTCCGGTTAACAAGGACAAGAATTGCCTGAGCGAGAGGCCCATACACTGGTCCATGCCCAAGTCTAAGTCAAGTGTTGAACGAACATCGGCGTGGGGCTCGTTTGGTGGGATTCTACACTGATTCCCGACCAGCGCGTCTCTGTATGGAGAGCTGTTGGGGGCGGGCCTGTTGCTGGGGGCTTGTGGTGTTTGGGCTGGGGCTGCTTTGTGAGGGGGTTCGGTTTTCTTTTTCTGGGCCTCTTTTGCTTCAGCCAGTCTTGGACAGGACCGACTCCAAGCTTCATGCTCGTTGCCGCAACCTACACACTTGGGCTTCTCAGCCTCGCAGTTGTTCGCATTGTGTCCCATTCCAGAGCATCGTCCGCAACGCTCTTTTCCCCTGCAACTGCTGGCGATGTGACCGAATAACTGACATCTGAAGCATCGCGTGGGGCTTGGAGCGAATGGACGGACCTTGATGGCCATCCAGCCAACACGCACTTTTTCGGGCAAGGTTGTTCCCGAGAAGATCAGAAGGAACGTCCCTGTATCCATGTCCTTATCCTCTCTTCTCCGGAGCATTCTCTTTACCTCGGTTACTGCCTGATCTTTGAGGCCTGCCAGCACTTCCTCGTCTGTGGCATCGCAAAGATCAGCGCAGCTGATCACGCCACAGCAGTGGTTTTTGGTAGAGTGGGGTGAAACACTGATGGGAACTGAAATCATCCTGTTTGATGCGCGAATTTGCAGAGAAGAGGCAGCTAAGAGTTTACTGGCACTGAGCTTGCTCCCCATTTCGACCTCCACCTTGCCGTTTCGGTACCGGTAGGTGCGCTTGGGCTTATAGCCCTCAAGAGCGCCGTGAAGCTGGAAGGGGTTCAGCTTAAGTGACCTATCCTCTATCCGTATGACAAGAGTCATAGAGGTGTCTTGGTGGGAGGTCGATTGCGCAGTGGGTCGGTCAGCAGAGAAATCCATCGAGGCAGATGCATCAAGAGGGGTGGCAGCGGTGGTCTGGTTCGAAGTGGGGGTCGCATTGTCTGAGATCAGTTCGGCAGGAGAAGTAGAAATCTGGAAAGCCATGAGTGTGGTTTACCTTCGGCCCCCCGGGTTGCCAGCTGTCAATAGCTGAGCCCGGGGGCTGGTACAGTGCCTACGGGGGCAGGTGCGCCCGTCTCAGAGGGGCGAGAGGTACTCACACAACCCCTCCGATCAGAACGCACCCACCCCCTTGACGCCATCAGCCCAGTGTGCCGGCAGGGCCATGAGTCGGGACGAAGCAAAACGCGGCAGCCCTCACGCAGCGGAGACTGCGGTTTACCAGGCACGCGCAACAAGCCGGAGTCTCGCAAATCGACGGTTTCCGAAACCCCGGCCCGCGCCGCACCCGGCAAGAACTATCACAGTCCCCACCGCGAAGGGCGCCGCGCCGCACGCCCGAAACATAATCCCCCCTGCCCAGCTGGACCGAGCGACAGTCATCATCATCGTTGGTGTTTAAGGGCGCACCGACAACACGGGTCATGTGGCGCCCATAACACTAGACAAGATATATACAGTATAGTTTCAGCGTCTCACAGGGCTAAAAGTGCGTCAAAGGTAAAAGCAGCAAGTCAACAACATTTCAACAAGTAAGGTGTAAAACAGGTTAAGTTTTTAAAACAAAATCAAAAGGTCATACGTAAAAAACAGAACAATAATACAACAATAATATAAATAAAAACAAAATGAATAGAATAAAATGTAAAAACTGACCAGAGTCGCAGACATTTTAACATCACATACCAAGGTCAGCGAAAAGGTAAAATGAACTTATACACCATGTAAAACCTGAAAAACTACGAGGGTGAATATATGACATTAAAACCAACGCTCCTCAGATATAACATAATGGTAGCAATATCCACAGCACGATGCTCGCCCAAAAGAGAATTCATTGTCGGAGATCCCTGCAGAAAGCGGTTTCTCTCTATCTCAAAGTCACGGCAATCTAAAAGGATATGTTTGACTGTGAGCCTGTCGCCACAGCGTGGACACTCCGGCGGGTCACGACGAGATAAAAGATATGAATGGGTTGAATGAGTGTGTCCCAGTCGCAATCTACACAGGACAACCTCCTCCCTTCTGGAGCCTGCACTACTTGAGGTCCACGATCCTAAGCGTGGTTTCAGCTCGCGGAGCATCCTACCTTTAAAATCACAATCCCATCGACGTTGCCAGTCGCTAAAAACATACATTTTAACTTGCGCGTACATGTCAAAAAATGGAACACGAAGACCTGGGGGGCAGCATGTTCTGCCCCCGTCTTTGCACATCGATCTGCCCGCTCATTTCCGGCGATTCCGCAGTGACTTGGCACCCAAACTAAATCTACACATTTTCCCTTTCCCCTCAGGCTATGCAGTTTCTGCCTAATAAGGGTCAAGAGATAAGATGCTGACATATTATAAAAGTAAAAAGACTCCAATGCCTGTACAGAAGACAAAGAATCTGTAAAAATAACAAACTTTCTCGCCCTTAACTTCGAAACATGGTCCAGACAACGGAATATTGCGTACAGCTCAGCGGTAAACACAGATGCCTCGCGCGGTAAACTAAAACACTTTTCAACGCCGTCGCTGACAAATGCACATCCCGTGCCACCATCACCCTTCGAACCATCAGTGTAAAAGTGGATGTTATTATTATAAGATTCAGAACAGAACTCCCTAAATAACTGGCGTATAACTTCAGGAGGCATATTTCTACATTGATCCAGTAAGCTCTTGTTTGTGTCCACTGCAGAGATAAGCCAAGGTTCAACCAAACACGCGTCACACGGTTCAATGAGATCTGTGTCTATCCCAGCCTCCACAAGCCAGGCGCGGACCCTTACTCCTGGATGACGGGCTGCCGCGCGGGATCCATTATCAATCTGGCGGAGCTGGGCGTCACCAAAAAATATTGAGTATGTGGGATGCGTCGGGGATTGTTTGAGTTTCAATACATAGCGCATGGCAAGTGTTTTTCGGCGCAACTCTAATGGCATTTCATCGACGTCCACTAACATGCTTGATATTGGGGATGTACGGAATGCTCCCGTTATAACTCTAACGGCTTGATGGTGCACAGTATTCAGCATGGTTTTTGCTGATTGGGGAGCGGCTTCATATACCAGGCTGCCATACTCAATTTTTGAGCGTACTAATGACCTATAGAGCATGACAAGCGTTTTCCTGTCAGCCCCGTACCTCATTTTTGTTAGGACTTTGAGTATATTTAATGTATCAAAACACTTTGCGCGGAGCTGCTTCAGATGTGGTATGTATGAGAGCCTTTTGTCCAGTGTGAGCCCTAGAAATCTCGTTTCCGGTACAACATCGATCAAATTTCCATAGATATACAACTTTGGGTCCTCACAATCTCCACGTCTGTTGCAAAAGTGCATGCACTTGGTTTTTACACTTGAGAAGCTTAAGCCGTTTCGTGTGCTCCACTCCTGCAAACGATCAAGACCGAGCTGCAGTCGCCTCTGTGCAGCGGCAGTGGTGGACGCCGTCACCCATATCGTAAAATCGTCTACAAAAAGTGCGTGGTGAATATTCGTGGGTAAAGTGCCTGCTATGTCGTTAATCATAACTGCAAACAGGGCGATAGAGCTCACAGAACCTTGAGCAATTCCCCTCTGTTGTTGGTATCGATTTGATAAGACAGAGTTAACGCGATAACGAAAAAACCTATTTCTAAGAAAATTGGAAATGAACCATCCCATGTGCCCTCGCACACCGAGCTCGAAAAGTTTGTGTAGGATGCCGTGTCTCCAAGTACAATCATACGCGCGCTCAACGTCAAAGAACACCGCAATTGTGTGACATTTACGTACAAAACCCTCGCGCACAGAGGCATCTAAACGAACTAGGTGGTCTATTGTGGAGCGGCCCTGGCGAAAACCACACTGGCTATTACAAAGGAGCTGGTTGGATTCCAGATACCAAACAAGACGCATGTTGACCATTTTTTCGAGCAGTTTACACACACACGAAGTCAATGAGATGGGACGAAAGTCGTTGGGTGATGAGCCAGTTTTGCCGGGCTTCAAAATAGGTACGATATGTGCCTCGCGCCACTGATCTGGGAAATCATTGTTACTCCAGATGTGATTATATATGTTTAGCAGAGACGATAGAGATGCATCAGGTAACTGGCGAAGCATATTGTTAGTGATGTTATCAGGGCCAGGTGACACCGGCCTCACAGTGGACAGTGCTGCTCTGAGCTCAGCTATTGAAAAAGGCACATTGTAATGAGCCGAGTTATCCCGCCCAAAGTCGACCGGTTTTCTCTCCGCGATTTCACGAATTCGAGTAAAATGAGGATTTTCAGAGGAGACACTGCAACGATCATGGAAAGCTCTCGCCATGTGCTCAGCCACCTCTTGCGAGTCGGTTATCTTAAACCCGTTGGCTTCCAAAACTGGAGCAGACGGGGGACGATTTTTTCCCTGCATTCTTCGTATTTGGAACCAGACCTCAGCTGACGGAGTGAAACGATTTACCCTAGACACATATTCTACAAACCACCTTCTCTTCGAGTTCAGCACAACGCGACGCGCAAACGCCCTAGCACGCTTGAAATTCGCGTGGTTTGTTGCTGTTGAGTGTCTGTTAAAAATTCTAAAAGCCCGTTTTCTGCTTAAAATGGCTGACTTGCACTCCTGGTTCCACCACGGCACAGGAGTGCGTTTTGGCTGCCCACGCGTCATCGGAATAAAATGTTTCGCTGCCGTCAAGATCATACAATTAAAATTCTCGACAGCCTGCGTGGCCGAGGCCTCCGGGGTGGGGTCCACCGCACCACAAGCAGCCCCGAAACCTGCCCAGTCTGCCCGCCTTTCGTTCCAGCGCGGGGGGTATGCTCCCGCAGGGCGAGGACGGTTCGGAGAGATAAGAATAGGGAAATGGTCACTTCCGTGAGGATCATCCAGGGTGATCCAATTTAACTGGATGAGAAGAGACGGAGAACAAATGGAAAGGTCAATAGAAGAGAGAGAACCAGAGGGTACAGTAATATGAGTAGCACAGCCGGAATTGAGGAGGCAGAGGGAATTAAGGTGAAGAAATCTCTCGACCGTGCGGCCCCGGGGACACGTGCAGCCGGCAGCTCCACCCCACGCTGAGTTGTGAGCGTTAAAATCACCAAGTAACAGGAAAGGTGTGGACAGCTGGTCGACTAAATTATGCAGATCATTTAAATTTAGATTGGCGCCCGGTGGTAGGTAGATAGAACACACAGTCAATTTAATATAACCAAGGTCTACCCGGGCGGCTACCGCCTGCAGCGCTGTATTTAGAGGTATACTGTAGCAGGGAGTGGCATGGTGCACAGCAACCATCACCCCTCCGTATGCTATTGTTGAACTAAAAATATCTTTTCTAAAACTCTGATAATTTCGAATATTATAAGCAGCTCCAGGGGACAATTTTGTCTCCTGAAGACATAAGACAGAAGGGTTATAATCGGACAAAATCTGCTGCAGGTCGCTAAAATTCGAACGGAGGCCTCGGCAATTCCACTGTAGAAATGTCATTTTAAGCTAAAAGAAAACGGGCTTACTAAAAATAGACGGCTTAACCTAACCTTTCCAAGGGGGCCCAGTACCCCCGTATGGCCCCTTGCCTGGCCCCACGCTGGGGCCACCGATTCGGTAGCGGACCGGACCACGACTTCGTGCGCCTTCATCAGAATGAGCACGCGCTCGTGTTGTTTGGGGCTCGCTGGGAGGGCTCACAGCAGGACGCTTTGTCGGAGACCTGCTCCGCGGCCCCTCAAAATTTCTCCGCATTGCCGTGACGGTGGAAGAGCGGATCTGGGCTGGAGGCTGTGCTGCCGGCGTCTGGGTCACTGGCAAGGTCGGCGGCGGCGGTGGAGGCGCTGAATTATCGCCGCCGGTGGGTGGTTGGACGGCAGGCGGCCGGAAACGCCTCCCCGTGGTGGAGTGCTTACCACCCCGTCCTACAACCACCCATCCCTCCGTCTCAGTCGGTGCTTGGCTCGGAGTGGCACCGGGTGCCGACTCCAGGGAGTCACCAGCAGGAGCCGCCTGCTGGTGCTGTGGCGCGAGGGGAGGGCCCTGTCCTCCATCACCGGCGAGGGCCGGGGGAAAGGAGGTAGGAGCAGGAACAGCGACCCGCCCCCTTCCCCCCACGGAGGGGGTCGCGGAGGAGGTGCCACCGCCGGCTCAGGAGCCGGGGTGGCGGGCTGGTGTGAAAAAACCAGCCCCATCCTCCCCGCCAGGCGAACAAAGTCTGCCACGGTCAGGGAACGGATGACCTCCTCCGCGGTCATCTTTGGGGTACCCGAACTGCTGGTAGATGCTACTTGGGAGTAGCGCTTTTGGGGGTGGGAGGCCATGTAAACATCCCTAGCCTGGCGGAAGCTAACCTTTTGTGTGATCATTATGGTAAGTATTTCTTTTTCTTTGCTTAATTCGGGACATGCACGATCAACAACTTCATGACATCCATTACAATTCGCACACTTTAGGGTTTCTGAGTCGCATTCTGTGGTACTGTGGACCTCTGAAGCACATTTCCCGCATACACGCTTGCCTTTGCAAGCTCGGGCGGTGTGGCCAAACTTCTGGCAGGTGAAGCATCGCATGGGTGATGGCACATATGGTCTCACGCCGACCCTCGTGTAACCGACATAGATGTGATCCGGCAGCTCTGGTTTGTCGAATGTAAGTATGACTGTGTCTGTGTCCAGCATGTTGTCGCCACTTCTCCTCCTGATTCTGCGCACCTCCACCACTCCAAGTTCATCAAGCCCTTCAGCAATTTCCTCCTCCGAGAGTCCCCTGAGTTCCTGACTGGTGACGACTCCTTTCGTGAAATTCTTCGTTCTGTGCGGTTCTACGGAAACATGTACTTTGTGTGTTGTTTGCTGTCCAGACTCCTTCCTTGTGAATTTGAGTTCTGATACGGAAAGTGCACGCTCTGCGTCCTCTACTCGCGCAAACTCAACCTCCAGTGAACCATCGCGGAGCTTTACACATCGGACGACTTTGCCGAGACGATCGAGGGCCTCCTTTCGCTTGAAAGGCGACAGGGCCGCAAGAGATGAGTCGAGTCCCCGTATTACTAAAACACGGGGACAGGACGGCTGGATGGTCGGTTTTTGCGAACCGGATCTAGGTGTTCGCTCAATCCCTTCCCCCAAAGGGGGATGGGAGATGTCAACCTCCGGTGGAGGATGAAGAGAAGGGTTCGAGGGGTTAGAAGTGTCCATAGGAAGATCATAAGGTTCGACCAGCCACGTGCGCCCCCCCTTCCGACGAGGGTGCTACGAGGCGAAACGACGCACGGGCTGGCTATACGGGGGAGACGCCGCCGTTACAGAGGGGGAGAGAGACTCACCAAGCCCCCCTGCCCCGACGACGGTCCCCCCCTTGCACCTAGCCTAGACGACCCCGGGCGGGGCGCGGACACCCCACCCTCCCCGGGTGAAGTTGGGACTTCACCCAAGGAGGGAGGGGCAGCCGAGCCCCACCAAAGGCCGACAGACTTTTACAATGCTGCTACTCTTGTCGATGCCCTCAAGAGTTCCCCGCCCTTGCGGAAATCCAGACCAAAGTAGAGTGTTGCTAGAGGACGACGAACGAACACAGCGCCTCCCTCAGCTCAGCTACCAGGACTCCTTCATCCCGGGGTACGGGTCGGTGCGCAGCTCACCTTAAAAAGACAGGCGCCCTCGCACGGCCTCATCGGAGCAGGTGACTACCACCTGCTCGTCACAACTGATTCCCGGCTGGTCCGAGAGAAGCGAGCCCCCGGCCCGCAGGGCCGGCGACTAGAAGGAATCCAATCGCCAGCCACACGAGCCGGAGGCCCACATACACCCAGACCATCCAGGAATCATAGGCACGTGCGGGGACGCCCATGACACTGGGAAAAAATGGGTAACTGGGAAGTTATGGGTTGGAAAAGGAAGAGGGTCGGTCTGCGCTGTCCAGCCCAGCCGCGCGCCACACGCGACCGAGATGTCCACACTCAAGACGAGCAAGAGTGCACACATCCCCGCCACCCACGGAGACACGCCGGGCCAGACATCGCAGACAGTGGATAGGAGGGGTATTTAGGAGTGGACAGAAAGGATACGGGTGGAAAGGCATGGATACACAAGGAAATAAGGAAAGAAGAGGAAAAGGAACAAGGAGTTGGTGGGATTTGAATTTAGGAAGGCCAGGAAAGGATGAGGATGGCAGTTTCGATTTGGCCTCTCGCCCGAAGGCGGGGGGCGAAACCCATCCTGCCAACTGGGGTCGCGGGTGTCGTCACATCCCGTACCCAATTATCCATGTGCCGGACCAGTCAGCAGGTGCCAACAAGTCCAGCAGATGAAAATTGGTCCCCTGCGGGGAGCGACAGTGCCCGTAGACACTGCCGTGTAGCTAGGCCGCCCGCGGCAGCCTACGGACGGCTTACCCCCGGTTGGATCGAGATATCTGGGCCAAAGGGGGCGTGTTGGAGCCCTCGGGACTGACACGCCCGAGGGGGACCTCAACCCCCCAGGATCCCGTCAACCTCGTCGCCGGGGCTCGAGATAGGTCTCGAGTGGGCGCCTTAAACCCATAAAATGCCGAAGAAGGCAAATAACTGTGGGACCAATAACTGAAGCATAAAAAGAGGACAGGAACTAAAAATAATCAACAAAATAAGAAAACAAAAACAAACAGGAGCTACATACTGGGAGGTGCAGGACAGATCTGACCCGATCCAATACGGTTACCGACCAGGTAACAAAGGGCCCGTAAGGCAATCATCAGCATCGCCGCGGACCTCATCACCAGAGCCACCGACGACAGACGCCGACTCTAACCGAGGGAAGTCGGAAGAGGCGGCGGCCGTCGGAGGGCTAGAAAAGATGTATCCGCGGCGATGCGACAAAGTGCCTCCCAAGGCTGACTGGGGCCCCGGGCGCGTCACACCCCGTTGCTCCAATCTTTACTTGCCGGACGAATCCGGCAAATGAAGATCGGTCCCCTGAGGGGTATGTCGCGCCCATCGTTATAGTGACTTCTCAGGTGCTAAAAATCAGTTCAGTGTTTTAAGATCGCAAATACAACCGTCTAGGGTTTAAACACCACTATTTTGTCTAACTCTTCTTGGGTTATAGATGACGTCAAACCCTACCTCGGTCAAATATGCTAAAACGCGTTTGAAATCGACTGCTGCCCTGTCGCCAAGAATATCTGGAATAGATAGTCCACGGATAAATCGATTTCTGATTACACGCAGCCCTGCACAGACTTCCGAATCCGACAGGACATGCCTAACGCTTAGTTGTTCACCACATTGGGGGCATATGCTTGGGTCGGATCGAGATAAATAGTGTCCATGAGTAATATAGGTGTGGCCAATGCGTAGCCGCGTCAGACACACTTCCTCCCTTCTATTTTGCCGGCTGCTGGACTCCCATCTGCCTATTGTTGGTCGGAGGCACTTTAACGTACATTCAGGTTCAGCCTCCCATCTTGTCTGCCACTCAGAACGTAGAGAGTCGTTGATGAGGACCTTGATATCCCCAGGTGGAGCCCTGAACCGCCGTGGGGGAGCCAGCGACGATGCTGACTTAGCAGCCTCGTCCGCTGACTCGTTCCCGGGTACACCCACATGGCTTGGCACCCATAGAAACTTAATCTCTACACCTTTGACAGAAACAGTTGTCAACAGTTTTAGAATAGCGAATACGAGCCATGATGAGTGATTATGACCAGAGCTAAGCGCTCCGAGTGAGCTGGCTGAGTCACTGATGATAAGATAGTGTCTTTCAGGACGATGGTTGATGTAGCGTAGAGCTTGTAAAATGGCGTAGAGTTCGGTGGTAAATACAGAGACTACACTCGGGAGACCAAAACATCGACGGACTGCGTCACCAGTAAAAAGCACACCCGGCCCCAGCGGCTCCTTTTGAGCCATCGGTGTAGAGTTTGCAATAGTTTGAGTAGGAGCTGATCTTTTCAGCGGCTAGTTGGGCGAGTTCTGATGGCAGTGTCGCCGACTTTCTGTACTGCATTAATTCTAGGTCGTGTTTAGCAGAGACCTGTCGCCACGGTTCCAGGGCATGCGGTCGTGACTTGGCAATTGCCTCAAAATCGATACCGGATGCCTCCAACCAGCGTGCAACCCGGGAGCACAGTGCCGCAGCAGAACTTTGCCTACCGGATGAAAGGAGCTCAACCAGTTCATGGTCAAATATCCATTTGTATGTGGGGTGAGTCGGGTGCTTTCGGATGTTACAGGCGTATGTGAGAGACAGCCGCTTTCGCCTTAGGTCGAGCGGGGGCTCGTCAGCGTCTACCAGCAGGCTCGCTCTCCGAGATGTGCGAAAAGCACCGGTGGCCGTTCTAATACATGCGTGATGAATTGCATCCAGGGGCTGTTTGGTACTAGTTAGTGCGCCGTCATAAACAACCGATCCGTAATCTATGACTGATCTTATTAATGCGCGATAAAGACGAAGAAGGGTAGTTCTGTCACCCCCGTAAGATGTACGTGATGTCATTTTTAAAACGTTGGAACGTTTCATGCACTTTTCTCTGGTTAATGACACATGTGGGCGGTAGGTAAGTCGCTTGTCAAGAGTCACCCCGAGAAATTTCGTCTGGTCTACAACTGGGATTGTTTTCCCGTACATTCGCAGGTTGATAACCGGGCAATAGCGATTCCTTCGGCAGAAGTGTACGCACACCGTTTTCTCCGTCGAGAACTTAAAACCGTTTGTGAGGCTCCACTCAGTAAGCCGGTCGATTCCAAGCTGCAGCTGTCTCTGCGCTGAGACAGATGTCGATGAGCTAATCCACATTGCAAAATCATCAACAAACAGCGACTTGTCAACAGGAGCATGTATGACGTCACATATGTCGTTGATTAAAACACCGAAAAGAGTCACACTAAGCACGCTACCCTGGGGGACACCGCCTTCCTGTTGGAACCTCCGCGAAAGCACACCATCTACTCTCACGCGAAAAAACCTCTTCCGGACAAAGTTCGCAAGAAAGTGGCCCATGTGGCCTCTTATACCCGCGTCAAAGAGTTTTCGAAGTATGGCGTGCCGCCATGCCGTGTCAAACGCTTTTTCAATGTCGAAAAATACAGAAATGGTATGTTGCTTCAGGAAAAAAGAGCGGCGAACAGCTGTATCAATGCAAACTAAATGGTCAATAGTGGATCGACCCTTGCGAAAACCACTCTGGGCATTAGCCATGAAACCGGTGATCTCAAGGTACCACATAAGACGACGATTTACCATACGCTCAAAAAGCTTGCATGTACTCGAGGTAAGTGATATGGGGCGGTAGTGTAGGGGATCACTTCCCTCTTTGCCCGGTTTCAATATAGGGATGATCGTGGCCTCACGCCAGGCATCCGGAAAATCGTGTTCTGTCCAAATGTGATTGTAAAACGATAGTAGCGCCCTCCTCGAACGTTCATTAAGATTTTTAAGCATATCATAGTGTATGTTATCCGGGCAAGCGGCTGTGTTTCTGGTAAGTGAAAGAGCTAGATTCAATTCGTCAAATGTAAAACAGTCATTAAAAGACAGAGATTCACCCGAATTAAAATCGACTTGTGTCCGTTCACTTATGGTCTTATGGCGGGTGAAACGATGATCAGTTGTTCCTATACGCCATCGGTCCGACCAAACCATTCCAAACGCATTTGCCATTTCCGCGGGATCAGTGATAGTGGTATTATTGTACTGCAGGACAGGTGGTGTTGTAGGTACACTCCGGCCCGAAATGTTATTTATACGTTTCCAGATTTCGCTGAGAGGGGTCACCCTATTAATGGCGTTGATGTATGAACACCATGATGTTCTTTTAGCCTCCTTAACCGTGCGTCTAGCTAGCGCTTTTGCCCTCCGGAATGATATCAAATTATCGGTCGTGGGGCGCCTCCAGAATATTCTGAACCATCGTCGCCGTTCTCTGATGGCTCGTCTACAACCATCTGTCCACCAGGGAACGGGAATACGGCGGGGCAGCGGACTAGTCTTTGGGATAAACTTCCCGGCAGATGAGTTTATGTAGGAGCATATCTCTTCATAGTAGGTCGTTGCACTTTTCCCCGGCTCTGGATGAAAATCAAAGATACAATCAGTAGTGAAAGCGTCCCAGTTGGCCCTGTGGAAGTTCCAGCGCGGAACCCGTATTCCAGGGTGAGGGGTGTCCGACCACAACCAAACTGGGTAATGATCGCTGCCGCAGGGATTACTGTGGGTACGCCATTGGAAGCGGTTGACAAGCGAGGAAGAACACAGTGATAAGTCAATTGCTGATGTCGCCCCTGACGGTAAGGCAATGTGTGTATGTTGGCCCGTATTTAATAGGCATATGTCATTTCGCGTAATTATTTCCTCTAAGCGCCTTCCCCGCGTGTTTGTGCGGGAACAGCCCCATATGGTACAGTATGTGTTAAAGTCTCCTAATACAATATTGTTTGCGGGTAGTTGCTGTATTAGATCTTGGAACTCCCCTTCCGGGAAGGATTCTCCAGGGGGTAAATATACAGATACTATAGTTAACTTAACGTCTCTTAGATCTAGAGTTGCAGCTACCGCTTGAAGGCCTGTGCGGAGAGGGAACGAAAGAGATGGTACGCTATAATGTATCATAACTGCGACACCTCCATGGGCGATTGTTGTGTTTGCTATGTCATATCTGTACGTTTTATAATGATGTAACTGACAACTTTGCTCTGGTCTCAGCTTAGTTTCTTGCAGCGCAACTGCAATAGGTGTTTTCGATGCGACTAATGCCTGTAGGTCGGTGAGGTTGGGCCAAAAACCTCGCATATTCCATTGTAGAATATTACGTTGTGTCGTCATGAAGGTAAGGAAGGAGAGAAGAACAACTAGCCTTGGCGCAAGTATCGTACTCATCATGATTTATTATTATGCATATCATAAATCGCTCCACTTGCCAGAGTACCTGAGTGGTGGGTGGTGAATCTGTTCCAGCTTTGGCCAGGACGGTCCCTCGATAGAGGTCTTCTGCGGTCATATGGCTCTCGCGATTGGGAGCGGTGGCGTTCGTTACGGTCAGCAGAGTGTGAGTGAGATCGCGGCCGGTCACGCGGATATCGCTTGCCACCGTTCTGCCGGGACTGCTCTGGGTTCACGTGTAACTCAGTCCGGAAAACCTCGTCTGGTTGGTGATCTTGTAACTGTGTTGGAGAGGGGAGCAGTGCTTTGGATGTGCTACATGATTTCTGTGTTAGAACTGGGGGTGGGGGCGGGGGGTGGCATAGCAGACTCAGTACTAGTCTCTGGGGCCAGTGGCGCGGTTGGCGTTGTCATGGAGGAAACTGTTGTTTCTGAGGTTGGGTGTTCACGAGGGGTTTTGTCACTGCCACTAGCGAAGTCACCGGCTTTCAATCGAGGTAGGACGACCCGTGCCCGCTTATTACTGGCCAGCAGTGACTCGTCGAAAGTGGGGGGTACTGGGGTCGGTCACCGCAGTTGCTGCAGGGAGGGGCGGAGAGTCCTCCCTTGCTCTCTTTCCACAGGAGTCACCTATTCCTGTATCTGCAGCTTCTCTATTGGGGTCCGCAGTGGTAGCCTCGGCCTCCAGTTGAGGGACTGAAACGCAGGGAGGAACATGGCAGATGTCCGGGGCAGTCTGAGTTGCCTTTTCCACGGTCAGGGTGCGAGTGGAGGTGGCAGTGTCGGTCATCGAGACACAGCGCGGCAGCAGTCCAGCGATTAGGAAGAGAAATTCACGGACTGATAGTCCCATACAGTCCTCGACCCTACTGTCCTCACTCAGGGCTCGGCGAGTCTGCGCAGAGGGCCCAGCACAAGGCATAGGAGCTTCAGGGGGACCCTTCAGGAGCGCGTTCCTGTATGGCGAAGGAGATGTGGTTTGGGTTGCCGGTGGTTTGAGGGCTGCTTGCTCTGGTTTACCCCTAATCTTTTGTTTTAGGGATTCTTTGGCTCGGATCACGCGGGGGCAGGTTCGATCCCAAGCCTCGTGGTGTCCTCCACATCCTGCGCATTTCGGTTCTCCAGCAGTACATGATGTGGATTTGTGTTCGGTGTTTCCGCACCTCCCGCATCGCTCCTTGTTCTTACAGTATGTGGCTATGTGTCCTAGTTGCTGGCATTTGTAGCAGCGGATGGGGTTCGGGACAAAATCTCGTACTCGGAACGACTGCCAGCCCACATGTACTCTGTCTGGTAAAGACGTATCAGAGAAGGTAAGTAGAAGTGTGCCAGTGTTGCTCACCTTTTCCTCTCCTTTCCGGGTCAACTTTTTTACCCCTACGACTCCCCTGGCCCTTCAAGCCCTCGAGGATTTCGTCTTCGGGTGTGTCACAGAGGTCGCGACAGCTTATGACACCCTTGCTGTAGTTTTTGGTCAGATGGGGTGTAACTGACACCGGGACCGAAACTGACCGATTCGCAAGCTTTACAGAGATGGACTGGACTTTGAGGAGTTTGGTGGCGGATTGGTCGTCTCCAAGGTGCACCTCTACATTCCCATTTGCATGACGGAATACTTCCACGGGGTTGAATCCACTAAGAGAGTGGTGGAGTTGGAATGGATTCACCTTTACGGTTCGATCTTGCATCTTTATAATGAGGATCCGCGGTACACATTCCTTTCGGGTTTGGTTCCGGATGCCTGAGGGGTCGCGATTCGAAGTCTCTTGCGAGTGTTCAGTCGATGGAGTGGCCGTGTAGTCTACCATATCCACAGTATCAAGGGTCGAGCTCAAGGTGGTCTGATTCGCGGCAGAGGCCTGGGTCCGTGCGATCTGTTCAGTGGATGTGGGTGTTTGTAGAGATGCCATGACAAAAGAGTTTACCTTCGGCCCCCCGGGTTGCCAGCTGTCAATAGCTGGGCCCGGGGGCTGGTACAGTGCCTACGGGGGCAGGTGCGCCCGTCTCAGAGGGGCGAGAGGTACTCACACAACCCCTCCGATCAGAACGCACCCACCCCCTTGACGCCATCAGCCCAGTGGGCCGGCAGGGCCATGAGTCGGACGAAGCAAAACGCGGCAGCCCTCACGCAGCGGAGACTGCGGTCCAACAGGCGCACGCAACAGGCCGGGGTCTCGAAAAACGACGGTTTCCGAAACCCCGGCCCGCGTCGCGCCCGGCAAGAACTATCACAGTCCCCGCCGCGAAGGGCGCCGCGCCGCACGCCCGAAACATAATCCCCCCTGCCCAGCTGGACCGAGCGACAGTGCCCGTAGACACTGCCGCGTAGCTAGGCCGCCCGCGGCAGCCTACGGACGGCTTACCCCCGGTTGGATCGAGATATCTGGGCCAAAGGGGGCGTGTTGGAGCCCTCGGGACTGACCCGCCCGAGGGGGACCTCAACCCCCCAGGATCCCGTCAACCTCGTCGCCGGGGCTCGAGATAGGCCTCGAGTGGGCGCCTTACACCCATAAAATGCCGAAGAAGGCAAATAACTGTGGAACCAACAACTAAGGCATAACAAGATGACAGGAACTAAACATAATCAACAAAACAAGAGAACAAAAACAAACAGGAGCTACGTACTGGAAGGTGCAGGACAGAGCTGACCCGATCCAATACGGTTACCGACCAGGTAACAATGGGCCCGTAAGGCAGTCATCAGCACCACCACGGACCTCGTCACCAGAGCCGACGACGACAGACGCCGACTCTAACCGGCCGAGGTCGGAAGAGGCGGCGGCCGCCGGAGGGCCAGACATGATGAATCCGCGGCGATGCGACAGCGTGCCTCCCAAGGCTGACTGGGGCCCCGGGCGCGTCACACCCCGTTGCTCCAATCTTTACTTGCCGGACGAATCCGGCAAGTGAAGATCGGTCCCCTGAGGGAGCAAATAAATGTGGGACCAATAACTGGAGCATAAAAAGAGGAAAGGAACTAAAAATAATCAACAAAATAAGAAAACAAAAACAAACAGGAGCTACATACTGGGAGGTGCAGGACAGATCTGACTCGATCCAATACGGTTACCGACCAGGTAACAAAGGGCCCGTAAGGCAATCATCAGCATCGCCGCGGACCTCATCACCAGAGCCACCGACGACAGACGCCGACTCTAACCGAGGGAAGTCGGAAGAGGCGGCGGCCGTCGGAGGGCTAGAAAAGATGTATTCGCAGCGATGCGACAAAGTGCCTCCCAAGGCTGACTGGGGCCCCGGGCGCGTCACACCCCGTTGCTCCAATCTTTACTTGCCGGACGAATCCCGCAAATGAAGATCGGTCCCCTGAGGGGATCTTTATGAACAGTTTAATTGAGTAGAAAATCCAGAATTACACAGAGTAGTGCAACTCCAAATCACTAACCAATATTATATATGAACTTTATCACCATTAAACCACCTCAAGTCAATGTAACTGATGAAAATCGAAGAGCGCCACTAAACACGTCCACCCACACCTGGCAACCTGGGGCAACTAAAATTGATTCCATTGGCCTCAAAATTTGATCTAACCGATCACATGAATATTAACTTCTTAGTTATATCCATACATGTATTTCACATCATCAACCTGCAACACAGAAAAGGAAAAACCCCACGCATCTGCAACCGCCATACAGCACGGTGAGTTCGGTGCTGTATGGCGCTCACTCGTGTCCTTCAGAAAAGGTTTCATAGGGCACCAACGGCCATAGGAACTCCATTCCTTTGGCTTACTCCCACTAGTGAGTGTTATGCTGTCATTTCCAGCATGCGATTCTGTATTGATGTGTAATGGATACAAATTATGAGATTCTAACATTTCAGAGAGTTTTTTGTTAACCTCAAGGAGATTGTTGTGATGTGGCTCTACGTGTACATAATGCCTGCGCTCGCATCGTATTGGCCAGAACCCTGCACGATCGCATGTCACGCCTGTTTGCATGTTTGTGTTTGCGCTAGTCCACGCCTGCCCGTTGCACGGCTGCGCCTGACGCTTTCGCTTCTTCCCTTTCAGACCGTTCTCTATCATTACTTTATTTCAATGGAATAAACCCAACCAGAAACCACCTGTTTACTGAGCTGGAAGCTTTCCAACAAGATCATTAATATTAACCTCATGCTAATACTATACACAGATAGTTTTCTGGATTGTTTAATGCAAGATGAACATAAGGCTCTTATGAGTCATTACACAACAATTTCTGCTGAAAGGAGGAAAAGGCTAAAGGTCTGGCTCGTATCTGGCATAACATGTTTGACACTTGCTACTTCTACGGTGACATATTAGCGTGGTATACGTATTTTGGGCACCCTGTGCTAAACAAATTGCTATGGTAAAACTGTAAGTCTGTTAGTATATCTGCATAGTTACGAATTAGAAGCAGCATTTTGAACTGAGCACCCCAGGCCAATTACATGCATGCCTTTGCGTTGTTCAAAGATAAGGCACTATACACAACTGACTTTTCTATTGTTTTTTTCTGGCATCGAGGGTATCAAGGGCGAATTCAGAGCGATCAAAAGGGGAAGTGGTTAAGCTCAGATCAAATCCCCGACGACACCACACTGCGCTTCGGCACTACCTGGTTCAAACCTGGTCGATGTGCCTTCCCTCCATAATGAAATCTGTATCCGCCCGTGACTAACATAACCCTCGCCCGGTGGGGGATGAGGTCACTCGCCCCGGGGTTTTCCGGTGGTACCAGAAAACGGCGGCGCGAAGCGCCGGAGTACTTGCTACACCTTATCCTTGATCGATTCTGCAACTTTTCCAACATTTTGATGATGATTGGGGTTTTAGGGCACGTCAGCTTCTGAGGCTATATGTGCCCATCGTTATCTAATTAAATCATTTCCAGTGCGCTGTTGGGTGAGTTAGGGCTAAGGGTGTGTGATAATAATAATAATAACTAAAGAAGTGTAATGAAGTAGTAGAGCATGTCTACATGTAAAGCTGGGTTAACGTGGGTTGTAGATGATCTGGAACTTGATGTATTTTAAAAACTGTAGGATGCTACGGATGTCTACAGCTGCACTGTCACCGAGTAAGTCATTCAACGGTGTTGGTGGGAAGAACCTGGTGCGGATTCTGCGAATCTGTTCGCAGCCAGCGGCAGCATCGAGCACATGTTCCATGGTCAGCCGGTTTCCACAGTGAGAGCAGAGGTTTGGGTCGGAGCCACACAAATAATGAGCATGCGTTGCATATGTGTGGCCTATTCGCAGCCTAGTTAATGATACTTCCTCTTGTCTGTTCCTCCGATTACTGGACTCCCACTTCCCTATTCTACACCGCAGACGTTTAAGTGTGCAGCTTGGTTCCGCATCCCACCTGGCCTGCCATTCTACCTTCAGGAGCTCGTTAAATTCAGCTTTCAGGTCACTGGCAGGAACTTTAAACCGATGCATCGGAGGCTGCGTGCACGCTACTTTAGCAGCTTGGTCTGCCCTCTCATTTCCTGGGACCCCGACATGGCTTGGAACCCAGAGGAATCTGATTGTCATATCTCGCGTAAAAGCAGCTGTCAGTAGCCTTCTGATAGCTGGAACGAGCCAGGATGATGCTGGGTGGTGTGATTGAAGTGCGTTCAACGAGCTGGCAGAGTCTGTCACTATGAGAGATCGAGTCTGAGGGCTGTGGTGCAAGTATCGTAAAACTCTGAAGATTGCGTAAAGTTCTGTAGTAAAAACTGAGACTGTTCGTGGGAGGCTAAAACTCTGGCACGATCCCATGCCTGTGAAGGCACATCCGGCTCCGTCCGACCCCTTAGAGCCGTCAGTGTAGTAGACAGCGTATCCCACATATGTTTCAATTACTTCCAGTGCAAGTTGTTGCAGCTCTACTGGTGGTGTTGTGTTTTTATTGAATCGCAGCAGGTTCGTGTTGCACTCAACAGGAGCGAGTCGCCAGGGTTCGTGACGTTCAGGACGCCTCTTTGCTACCGCGCTGAAGTCTATGTTTGATTGTTCTGTCCATTCTGAGATCCGGGTGCATAGCGCTTTAGAGGAGCTGGCCCGACCCTGCAAAAACGACTCGGTTAGTGAAGGCTCAAATAGCCATTTGAATGTTGGGTGGTCTGGGTATTGTCTGATTTTGGCGGCATACGCAAGGCTGAGGCGCTTCCTTCTCAGGTCCAGAGGGGGCTCGTCTGCATCTACCAGTAGGCTGGCCCTACGGGAGGTGCGAAATGCACCTGTGGCGACACGCACACACGCATGGTGGACAGCGTCAAGGAGTTGTTTCACGCTGCTCAGGGCGCTGTCATATACGGGTGATCCGTAGTCTAAAACCGATCGAACGAGGGCGCGATATAGCCTGAGAAGGGTGGTTCTGTCAGCTCCATATGATGTGCGGGACATTACTTTTAGAATGTTCATGCGCTTAAAACACTTGTCTCGGAGCAGTGATATGTGAGTGGCGTATGTAAGGCGTTTGTCCAGTGTCATCCCTAAAAACTTTGTCTCCATTACGACAGGTACTCTCCTGCCGTACAGCCGGAGGCTAATATCAGGACATGAGCGGCGGCGGCAAAAGTGCACACATACAGTTTTCTCCGTTGAGAACTTAAAACCGTTTCTCAGGCTCCACTCAGATAGCTGGTCAAGGCAAATCTGAAGCTGTCGTTGCGCTGAAACAGACGTGGATGTGCTGATCCACACCGCGAAGTCATCAACAAATAGGGATTTCTCGACTGTCGGAGGTAAGGCGCTACAAATGTCATTGATTAAAATACCGAACAGGGTCACGCTTAACACCCCACCTTGGACTACGCCGCCCTTCTGACAGTAGCTGTCTGACAGGGAGTTGCCTACTCTCACTCTAAAGTTCCGTTCTTTCATAAAATTGTCTATGAAATAACCCATGTGACCTTTGATACCGGCTTTTCTGGTTTTCTCTAAAATTGCATGTCGCCAAGCCGTGTCATAAGCTTTCTCAATATCGAAGAAGACAGCGAAAACATGTTGTTTGAAAGAAAAAGAACGGCGGACTGAGGTGTCTAACGAGACAAGGTGATCCGTTGTGCATCGACCTGCACGGAACCCACACTGATCATTTGAGAAAAAGTAGGAGCTTTCCAAATACCACACCAGACGTGCGTTTACCATGCGTTCCATAAGCTTGCACACACTTGAGGTCAGGGCGATGGGTCGATAGTGTAGAGGGTCGTTACCGTCCTTGTCCGGTTTTAAGACTGGGATGATAGTGGCCTCTCTCCATGAACTAGGGAAGTCATGCGAGACCCATATCCAGTTGAAGAAGGCCAGTAATGCCTCGAGCGACCTTTCATTAAGATGCTTGACCATGTCAATGTGTATGGCGTCTGGACCGGGAGCTGTACTCCTTGCCCGTGAGAGAGCTATTCGAAGCTCTTCATGAGAGAAGGGTTCATTATATTTTATGTCTTCAGCTGAGCTAAAATTTACTGGCACGCGTTCCTTCTGCTGTTTGTACCGTTTAAACCTGGGATCGGTACAGCCGGACTGCCAGCGGGCAGTCCAGGTCCTTCCAAAAACATTTCCGACATCGGCAGGGTTGGTGATGTTGCTACTAGGTCCAGAGAGCACAGGCAGCGATATAGCAGAGCTACGACCAGATAGGCGATGTACTCGGCGCCAGATTGTACTCAGAGGTGTAAGCCTATTTATGGTGTCAATGTATGCTCTCCATGATTTGCGCTTCGCGCCTCGAACAGCCTGTCTCGCAAGAGCCTTGGCGCGCCGGAATCGTATCAAGTTATCTGTTGTTGGGCGTACTGTGAAAATTTTGAAGCATCGTTGTCGTCCTTTGATAGCTTTTTACATTCGTCAGTCCACCACGGTACAGGGATACGGCGGGGAAGTGGACTGGTTTTGGGAATAAAAGTATTAGCCGCGTCGACTAATCGGGAACGTATTACATCGTAAAAACTCGTTGCTGTTTCGTCCTCATCCGGGGTAAAATCGAAATCACAGTCGGCAGTGAAACCCTCCCAGTCTGCACGTTTAAGGTTCCACTGTGGCGTCCTCAGTCCTGGGTGAGGAGTCTGGGACCAGAGCCAGATCGGGTAGTGGTCGCTCCCGCACGGGTTCGAGTGTGTTCGCCAACTAAAACGATCGCCTACTGATGAAGAGCAAAAAGACAAATCGATCGCGGATGTTGCTCCTGACGGAAGTGTAATGTGGGTGGGGTGGCCAGTAGGGTGCATCAAACGCCCCGACTTTTGAAATTAGCTACGCGGCCCGGCCCAATTTTTTGCCTTGGACCTAGTGAGTCCAAATATGAAATATTTTGAAATTTCGAAAGGGGCTAGGGGTGCCACCTAGCGGCCAAAGTTTTCAATTTTGACCATTTTTAGATATACTTTGGATTGGCCGCAGAAGTCGTCTCATTTCATTAGTGGACTGTTTTGTGACCAAACACTGTTGCGCTGGCCTAAAAGCACATGCATGCCCAATTTCATGGATTTTAGACATCTTTTAGGGGTGCCTCCTAGCGGTGAAAAAATCGATTTTGACAGTTTTTTACAATTTGTTTCATTAAATGTGGGGACAGAATCATTGTGTATTTTGGTCCAGCTGAAACGAGATTTTGCGGAATCGACCTCAAGGTACTTGCGAGACGGATTTCATGCATTTTGAATTTCTTTATGTGGCACTACCTGGCGGCCGAAGTTAAAAATTTACATTGGTTTCTGTTTATCCATTTTTATTTATTGAGGACACTGGTCCTGCTTGCAGCTAATTTTTTGGGTGATAAACTACCGTTTTACCGTATTTTGATGCCTTCTCGTACACACAAGGCTAAGAACGAAGATTGACGGAAACAAGTTGTGGGGAGCGGACATGGAAACTAATTACTGCTTACACCGTGGTAGAGTAAGACAACGAATGGAAAATACGGCTCCCCATATCAAATTTGACGGTTGAGCTTCTTGAACGGCAGGAGTGTTCAGACGCGGTGGTGAACATGGTGTTTGCCACAACAGAGTCGAACACAGGTCATCGATCAGCCGCCTGCATCCAAATCCAAAACCGGCTGAACAAGGCTTTGCTCTGGTCTGCGGACAGGCACTAAGTCGGGGAAAAAGTCCACGTCAGTGCTTTCAACAGACTCGATATTGAGAAATTCTGCTTGCCTAACCAATAATTCGAACAAAAACCTACTTACGTTCATTAAACACTGAAGAAAAACGGGCCAAAAAATGAACAATATTTCTAAATTGATTATTTATCAAGATAAGCGAAATATGAAAGACGGTTGAGTTTATCTTTCAAATAAACTCAACTTCACCAGAAAGTCGCCCGTTCCTGATGGAACTCAAAGAGAAGCTCCTTCCAACTGTCTGTCCGAATCAAAGCTGTGATGACCACGAGGAGTTCAAAGAATTAGGAATTACTTTCCTTGGCTCAAATAATCCAGATGTATATTTTCGAGCAATGCGTAGAGCTAAATGGATGAGCAGACTGCCTTATGCGATGAAGATATGCACGTCCGAGCACCACATTCCCAACGTTCAGGACGAAAAAAGCTCCAACGCAGGAACTAATGTCAAAGCTTTGGCGGTTCGGGACCTTCATCACCTCCGTCTATGGCTTGTAATGCATGATATGCCAGGACGCAGTGGGTTCCCCATGGCATGATCTGAATCTTAATCACCACTTATCCTGTTATGGGGACTGGGTGAACGAAGTTGTTGGCACCGGTGCACTGCTGGCTTTCAGACATCAGCGGTACTTCACCTTAGAGATGGTTCCATTGCTCTTTTCAGCAACTTGACATCTCAGCCTGTACGAAGTCAGCTTGCAAAACGTTTTCTGGTGGTGAAGCTCAAGATCATACCCGAGGCACCTCTCAGTTGTGAAAGAAGTGGGTCCGGGAAACCGTGTTTCTTATTTTTTTTATTAGGGCCACTCCCAACATGCACACTTGCCCAATTACAGGGAGTATTGGCGTGGGTGTTCAAGGATCCTCTCCACCGGGTCAAATCGGACACGGAAGGCGGTTTCCCGCCGTGGGAATTGAACCCACGTTAATCCATGCTATCCGATCCGAAGACTGGCAACAAAGCCACCAGGCCACCCCGGCCCCAGAGTTCGCAGAGAGTGAGCAGAGAATAAGTTGGTAGACCTGGCGGAACCTGAATCGTGGTCTAAATTCAGACTCCTGAAGCTAGACACCGGCTTCCTAGAGCTGGATGTCAGTGACGGGCCTGACTCATCTACCTACCAGGCAGCAAGGGTAAAGCCCAGGGCCATACATGTTCCCAATGATACCGCCGTAAAGGGAGGAAAGATGGCCTCGGACTTTCAAACGACAGCGTAGTCTAAGCGACACTTGCAGAACATTCTGCAAGCGGTTGGGAAAAACGAAAAGGCAACCTGATCTACGCTCAAGGAAACCGAAACACGAGTAATCTGTGTGCTCAAGAAAGTGAGGTTGTGTGAATAGTAGAAATAGAAACAGTCAAGTGTGACTATCAGTGGTCAAAACTAGCGCAACTGAACATGACGTCTTGTCGAGGCCATGAGTTGTGAGCGCGGCAGTGGAGTGGTTAGCGCAGTTGGCTTCCACGCAGCCGACCCGGGTTCAAGGCCCGGTGACTTACTTGAACGAGGAGCAAGCTGGCTCCCCAGAAACCTCTCCAAAAGGGTAAGAGCAGGCGACGCCGTAGGACCCTCCAGTTGGTGCATCGATAAGCCCCAAAAATCAATCAAACAGGCCGTGAGCTGTGCTATGAATGTCTCTTACAAATTTCGTATTTGTAATCGAAAGATCGGTGTAAGTTAATTACAATAATAACATAAGCAATAACCTAAAGTAACATGATTACAATAATCTAAGACATTTCGCGTTAATTTGGAAACATCGGCTCTTGGCGTTAATCATCGTACATGAGCTTAGCTCCCACAACGGTGCTTTTCATGCAAGGTACTTACGCTGGAACCTTCAAGCATTTCATATATTGATGAATCAAGATGTTTTGGTCTCAGCATTGTATAACTGGCCTTGTATTGTAATAGGAATAATACCTCAAATCGATGAACGATTGGGTTCTTTCCCGAAATATCCCAACTTAGCCGCCCACTGTGCTCCGGTGAATTTCTAAAATAAGAGGAGGTCGTGTGAGAACTACCAAAAACCATGAAACGGTATGGAAGAAAATGGATGGTTTGATGAAAAAAACGGAAAAGGAAGATTAAATATTGGTCTGGAAATTTTGAAGGTGATATGACACTTGAGAGGAATTTGCAACCCAAATTATCGTTGGAACTCAACCAAAACTTCTTACTCATTTTTGTCATAGTCATTAATTTCTTAAAAACTTAGAAATTAATTTCGGCCACCAGATGTCACTCATTGCCAAAAGTTGTAAATGCCTTTACCAGATACTTTGACCTACAGGAGTAGTTCATAATTACAACAAAGTTCTAATCCAGGATGGTTCAACAATTATTTTCGATAAAACTCACCAAAACGCGAAACGTTGCAAACTTCTACCGTCAGGTGGCACCCCTAGCTGGCGTCCAAAATGCGCGAAAGTGACTGCACAGGTAATTTGGAGCCTGGAAAACAGTATTTGACCACTGCTGGGTCCTATTTTATGATAATACAATTTCCACGGGAGACCCAATGAATATTAAAAATTGCAAAAATTTGAAACTTTGACCGCTAGGTGGCACCCCTAGCCCAATATAGATTTTCCCAAAAATTGGGATTTGAGGTTTTCATATCTGAAACAACAAAATGTGACGGGCCGCTAAGCTAATTTATCCAAAAATGAAAATCTTGGGGCGTTTGATGCACCCTAGTGGCCAGTGTTAAGAATGCATAAGTCGTGGCGTAACACTACATCCTCTAGGCGCCTTCCGCGTCGGTTGGAGCGTAGGCAGCCCCAAACGGTGTTATGTGCATTAAAATCACCTAAAATCACATTGTGTCTCGGTAACTGTCGCACCAAATTCCGCGTGTTTTCCAACATTTTAAGGTCAGGTCACCAGTGCAGGTCAAGTGACCACATCTCCAAAAAAGTTTAAGATAGCCAGAGTAAGAGCACGAGCAGGGTTAGTATATCCAATCAAAACTCATAACACATAATGGGCCCACCAAACACTACAAAATATGTTCTGATATTTTTATATCGATCACCTAGGGTCAGATACAGATCATGAACTCTCCATTGGAAATGCATGGGGAAACAGAAATTGGGCTGTATTTGTGTAGATACAACTGAGGATACCACAATTTACTCAAAATTGCAGTATGCTGGATCCCTTTCCAGGTTCATCTTGCAATTTTTGACCTGTGACCTCTGTGAGGTCATCTGGGGTTGCTAAACAGGTTTTCAGACTTGGGCCAATAACTTCAGAGAAAATGACGATAAAGCTTTTATTTTTATACTAATAGGTTTGGATTTCTATTGGGAGCCGAAAGGTATACATATTGACTATGCTAGATCACATAGTAACCTTGATCTGACCTCGAGTCAGATCATTTTTAGGTTTTGACCTAGCAATCATATCATACATCATTCGATTCGCGGTAACGATAGGAAGCGAATGGTGCCTAAAATGGATTCTAAATCAACTCTTACAGACACTAGAGCCCAGAAACTTCTCGAACATGTCACCTCCTTTGACCTGTCATGACCTCAACATTGACCTGAGCCAAAAAGTGGATGATATAGTTAGTAAAGATATAGTAAAATATATAGTATAGTAATATAATATATATATATATATAGTATAGTATAGTAATATATTATAGTAATAGATATAGTAAAAAGTATATGATATAGTTGCTTCATCAATTTGTATGATCTATCCACCACAGTTCAAAATTTTTGCTATACTGCATAGGTGCCGAGTTCGAGGGAGTTTATAAACACTCCCTCCCCCACCATGGCAAAGGTGGCTTGGAGGCTGTTATCATGTGCCCACATGCGGGGAGGGGGCATATTTCGCCTCCAACCCCTGCCGCTGTATCTCATTTCCTGAAAAAGATAAATCAAAATCATGGTCGGCGTTCGAAAACTCTTGGCGAGACGAAGATAAATTATAAGAATAGTTTTGTCAGGACAATATTAACGTCACTAGAGCAGGGGTAAATAAAAGTTGATTTGCGCCAAGAAACCACAGTGCAAAATTTGGGAGCTCCGGCCATATGCGAAGTTTTCCATCCCAGAGCACATAACGTAAAGATGGGTACAGAGAAGAGCGGCGGTATGGCTCTAACATTCAGAGCGAACCACTAGAAGTCCTCTATGTTTCCCTAATACTTTTGGGTATAAAATAAGCAAAAATATGTAACGTAAGATGGGACTACTTCGAAATCGTGTGTAACTTCCAACAGTGTTAAGGACTGATAAAAATTGTATTTGATTGGGGAATGGTTCCGTGGAAAGTGTTACAGAACTGTCAAGGAAAAATAAATATATAAGCAAAGTGTATTTACCTGATGTTCACGAAAATGCGTAAAAATTCCATATGTTTCTTGCGCTGCATAAATTTTCTAGTTTGGCGTACAGCGGAAAATGAAGCCGTACACATGTATTTAGCACAGAACACAAGAACACGGCACGTGCACAATCTTTCATAATATGAGGGGGGCGAGCCGGCTCGGGGGGAGGGTAATGACATTAAAAACATTAATATAAAAACAAGGCATGTAAAATACAATCACAGATTAATTCACATCATCTGATCAGTTCTCCGGGCCTCACGCGCCCCACCAATCAGGCAACCCCGCCTCGGCACCGGGCATCACTTAGCGCCATCTATCAGGCCCGAGCGCGCACCGAGCACCCGCCCAGAGGCCGCCGCACTCATCCACCGAAGCCCGCAGCGAGGCGGACACGGCGGCAGCGCTGGGAGCATCACAGTAGCTGCCGGGTATACAGCCAGTTAGAGGGAGCGAGGGGGAGTAGGATGGTGGTAATCATGCACGCAACACGACGAGGGAGAGAGAGGGGGAGGCCACGGGGAGTTCACGCTAACGGTACATATTTACGAGGCGATTAAAAGGAAACGGCTTGTGAGTGCCGGAGGCGAGCTTGTTCAACCACCCAAACGCCTATATTCAAAATTTGTTCCGCGATTAGTGAGAGTGAGAGGGCCATTACGAGGAGCTTTCGTCAATACAAAAATAATAATATAATATATAGCTGAAAGCAGAAAAATCGTAAACCTAGGCTTTCAGAGCAAAAATTAGCATTAACAGGGTCAGCATACTCGGTTTCCTATGAAACTATTCCTAACTAATTCCTATTACTATTACTAACTATACTATTCCTAACTATGAAACTATTATAAAACCTATTCCCTAGTAAACATCGGTATATATCTTTTTTAACACCTTTTTGAAAAACGGTCTGGACAGGGGCACATCTTCAATATTTCTTATTTTTGAAGCCACAGTCCTATTCCATACCCTAGGAGCTGCTATGAAGAGTGAAAATTTGCGATACATTGTAGGGGCGTAAGGTATGGTAAAGTGTTGTCGTTGTCTGACATTTCGCTGTGTTGGAAGTTCGACAAGTGTAAAGCGAGAAGATAGTGGATGTGGTAGCTGGTTTATCAGGAATTTATGCAAGACATTAATTTGTGAGAATTCAATGAGGTCGTGGAGCTTGAGTATGCCATGTTTTTTGAAGATGGGACTAGTGTGTGCCAATCGGTCAGTACCCTCGATAATTCGAACAGCCCTTTTCTGGAGAGTCGTGAGTTTGAGAAGTTTATAAGGGTAGGTCGATCCCCAGAGCTGAATACAGTATGTCAAGAATGGCAGAATAAGAGAATTATAAAGAAGCAAAAGATGAGTTGGGTTTAGAATGTAACGATTTCTTTGAATTATGCCAATGGTCCTAGAGATTGAATTTTCAAGGCTTTTGATATGACTTGTCCATTTGAGATCTTCATCAATTTGTAAACCAAGGTACTTGGTTGTGAAATTCCTTTGCAGAGGTACGTTGTCTATTTCAATGTTTAGTTCTGCGTTTTTGACGTTAGAGAAGACTTGAAATGTTGATTTCTTTACATTTAGAGTGAGACGGTTGCAATTTAACCATTGGCAGATTTGGGGCAAACTAAGGCTGATATCGTTTTGTAGGGATTGTATCGTGTCAGCAGTGTAGAGTAAGGCCGTGTCATCAGCAAATAAGTAGAAGGTAGGAATTTGAGAGCAGCGGTTAATATCATTAATATTAAGTAAAAAGAGGAGTGGGCCCAAAACAGAACCCTGAGGAACGCCCATCGTAACTGCTTTGGTAATTGTGGACTTGTGAGAGTTTATTTTGACGCTTTGAAAACGGCCAGACAGATACGATTCAAAAAGTTTGAGCGAGGTGTTCTGAATTCCATATTTTTGAAGTTTTCGAAGAAGAATTTCGTGGTTCACTGTGTCAAAGGCTTTACAGAAATCTAGATAGATGGTCACACAATTTTTTTGGATGCTAGCGCTGATGTAATTTTTTCATAGAGTAAGGCAACTGGCATGAACGTGCTGTGGTGTTGTCGGAAACCAAATTGGTTCTCTAATATTGTGTGATTGGCCGAAAGAAATTGGATGACTTGGCTGTGCATAATTTTTTCAAGTACTTTAGAAAGAACCGGTAGGAGGGAGATGGGCCTGTAGTTAGAAAAGTTTGAAGGGTTACCATTTTTGTAGACGGGGACGACCATAGATTCCTTAAATTGAGCCGGAAATATGCCAGACTGTAGGCAGAGGTTAAATAGGTGTGTTAAGTGTCGAGATATTGTAGGCGAGATTAGTTTAAGTATTTTGGAAGAGACACCATCGGGTCCACGACCGGTGTTTTTTAGGGAAGATATGACAGCAAAAGTTGTTTCGGCAGTTATTGGGTCAAATTCGAATGGTTGGCCCTGGTAGTTTTCAATGTGTTGAAGGGGATCCGACGTAGGTGTTGGGAGGGCTTCGTCTAATGAGTAAGCAATGGTGGAGAAATACTCATTGAAGTGGTTGGCAATGAGCCCAGGTTCTGAAATTAGTTCGTCTTTTGATTCAAATTGTTCGGGCAGAGGTTTTTTAGTTTTATTTTTATGTGTTAAGCCTAATAGCGTGCTCCAGAGCTTTTTTGGGTCATCCTTTTCCTGTTCTAATTTCCTTTGGAAGTATTCTTTTTTGGCTAATCGTATTGCTGTGATGAGAGTATTGCGATATACCTTGTAATGTGAGTTATCCTGAGGGTTCATTGAGCGTATATATTTGTGATACAGGTCGTTCTTTTTGTTGATTGATTGGAGTAGACTAAAAGAGATCCATGGCTGTTTTGGCACATGTCTTCTTCCAGTTTTTTTAGTGAAAGTCTATTGATTTCTTCTGATAAGGTAGATTGGACAAGGTTTGCTGCCGTCACAGGTTCCTGGATCATGAATATGTTTTCTAACTTCCTAGATAAATTGCTTTTGAGGATATCAATCATTCTGAAGTCAAAAGACCGGTAGTATTTGTCATGTGAATCTTCAGGTTTGTATGAGAATTGAAGTTTAAGTGAAATGGGGAGGTGATCGCTGACATCTGTGGTGAGGACCGATGATGAGCAAACTAAGGAGGTATCATTTATGAAGAAGTTGTCGATCAGGGTTTTAGACTGAGAGGTAATTCTGGTCGGTATTGAAATACAGGGGAAGTAGCCGTGAGAAGCAAGAGATTGAAGAAATGAGGAGCTAGGCTCATAAATTTCATGTTGGAGAATGTCAAAATTGAAATCTCCTCCTAGTATGCAAGTTTTTCTACTTTTTGATAGGGACTCAAGAGTAACGTCTAAGTAATTGAGAAAAATTGATGAGGGGAATGAAGAGGACCTATAGCAGGATCCTATTACAATGTGGAAGGGAAAAACCCTAGATATTTCGATGAATGTAGATTGTTGTTGAGTGCAGTGAGCCTCCAGGTCTGGTCTCCTCTTGTAAGGGATAGATTTAGATACATAAATTCCAGACCCTTTTCCTCTATATTGGGCTGTTGAAGAGAATTCGAAAAAATAATTTTCAATGTCATAAGATGCTTTAGATTCGGGGGCGAGCCATAGCTCAGAAACAAGGACAATTTGCGGCTTAGGGTCTAAATTCAGGATCAAGTGCTGTAAACTCAAAATTTTTGGGTAACGATCTAATGTTGACATGAAGTAGGGAGAAATTACTCTTGCAAGCTGTTGATGTTTTAAGGGAAACATTTTGGTATTGACAAGATGCAAGGATTGCTGAGAGATTGGAAGGGATTGGGTTAACATCGTTGTCAGTTTCAGAGTACAATGGGCAAAATCGTTTAAGTTGTGTGTTTAAGCAAGCAGTGTTTGCAAGCATAGAAATAAAGAGAAAAAACAAGCCAGAAAAACAGTGTGAATAAACAAACTGTTGTAGAAATAGGGCGAAGGTCAAAACAAATAACACCAAGTAGGCCTGCCAAAATGTGCATAGAATACTGATCATATAATAAGTAACCCCTAGAAGTTCCAAATATAAACCAAATGGAAATCGCTTGTGAAGAGAAATGTTCGGATAGGCATCGAAAATGGCTATAGAAAATGTACCAATAAATCTCCAGACAAAAAAGCCTAAATTGTAAGGTGATTTGTTATTAAACTAAAGTAGTAAGCAATGCAAGGATGAACTAACTGGGCAATTAATGATGGGATGATCCTCAGGCCAAGACCATCGATCCGCCGGGCACCCCAGCACCGAGAACCGCAGCACGAAAAGCGCAAGCCAACCATCAACAAACCGCAAGCCCCCCTTCCAGAAGCCGGTCACCACTACCAGCCCCCAAAACAAAGGCCCACGACGGTCAACAACCAGCAACGAACTCCACACACCAGCCCCCAGCCCCGCAGGCGCCCAGCAGACCAAGAAAATCTCAGACAAGATCAGTCAGTCCAGTAGTCGTCAGCGGTGACGACGGGCGGGACGGCTGGGAGGACGAGGCAGAATCAAAGCCGGGCACAAATCCGGGGGCGGAGTGCTCAGAAGCGGCCGGGCGGCAGGCAGCTGCGAGGCTAGGCCCACAGGTGGGACACATTCCCCAGCGCCACGTGACGTTCCACAGTCCCCCGACCAGATCGCACCAGAATCCCCACCCCCCATGGGCGGCCCAGCATGTGTAACTGGGTCGGAGTTCCCAGCCAAGCCCTCACCCCGGAGAGACACCTCCTCGGTTGCTCCAACCTCCGGCACCCCGCCCTGATTCTGATCGGCAACAACCGCCTGGCTGTTTGTACCACACTGTGGCGGTGGCTGGGCAGAGGCCCGTTCAGTAGTTTGGCCGCCCACAGTCAAAGGCATGCCCAGGCTGTCACCCGATCGTGGAGCCGGAGCAGGCACAGCCCCCAAGCCGGAGCCCAGGTCAGCAGCCCCCCCCACCAGAGACCACCACGGCAGGAACATCCGGCAGGGCATCAGTGTCGGTACCAGGGAAGCCGGGTAGAGGAAGCGCACTGGAGGGCACGGCCGGAACTGCTCCCCGCGGCCGCCGGCCAAATGGAAGCACTGGCGTCATCAGCCTCTTGGGCTCCGTCTCCACCATACCCGAACTCCGCGAGTGAGAGCTGCATATTGCCAGGATGTCTTCCCTGGTCGAGTTGACAGGGATCTCAGTAGGCTTGTTGGAGTTATGCATCCTAATGAAAATACGTCCACTGCTGGTATAGTAAGATACAAACGGGGACTTTTCCCTTGGAGTGTGGAGCCTCTGCAGGACCCTCACAACAGAGAGCCTCTGAGGAGTCAGGCTCTCATGTACCAGGAGGCCATGACGTTCAGGTCTCACCCTGCGACTGTACACAAACATGCGTTGATCCAGATATGCAAACCGTACCAGTACGATGATTGTCTGAAATCCCACTGCGTAAGAATTTTTGCCTTACTCAAGTATTATTTTCCATTGAACTAGAGATCAAAGAGGGTTCCATTGACTTACAACAGGGCACTGTAGGTTTTTCCCCATATATTTTTACTGAGCAGAGCCGGGAACATCTTTAGGCATCAATAGAGTCCTCTTATCATGGTAAATCAAATTTTGTATAATATGACCATGCCAGCTTCAATAGGGAAAATGGCCGGACCTTAAGCTAGGTCAAGGCCTCATGGTGACCTGGCATAGTAATTCTGCATATCAATCGACTACCCCTGACAAGATAAGCACAACAAAATCAAAATGGAAGCTCTGCCTCAATATGGTGCTAAGTCATTGGCAAAGTAATCAATGTATGCTCCTGTGACCTCACATGACCTTTGAAAGGTCAGATGTTCAAAAACTCAAAATAACAGTCAAGATTGTGGTACAACTACTTTGCTCGAAAATCTCCATCTATCAAATATTTAATAAAAGTCAGCCTCGTTATATTTTTCATCATAGATTTATGACACCAGGTTTACATTATCAATACTCATCTTAAGAATTTCAAGGAGAACATGGGAGCATACTATGAGGAGCAATGTGAGCGTTTTCACCAGGACATATTGGACTTTGAACACCTCTACCAGCGATCATATGGCGAAAACACAATGGGGAGTGATAAGTGAAAGTGATCTACAAGATAAGCGTAAGTCAAGGAAGACTGCTAGTTTCTGGTGTTCACCATGGTGTGTGTGTCGTCTGAGAGTTAAAAATGTTACTGCTGCATTATGTAGCATTTTCTATTGGCTTTGAGCAAATAAGAACTCAAATTTGCCATTTCTCAACAACGGTAATAGTTAAATTTCATAAGAATCAATATCCTGAACACAAAAGCAAGCTTTGAAACATGAATAGGTACATTGGTACAAACACAAATAGACTGATAAAGGTTGAAAAGTTGATACAGATTGGAAACACACTGCTGTACAGTCTACAAAGGGAGAAACAGTTGTAGAGACACTGGGACTGAAGAGAAAGGTAGCACTCTATCCTGAAGGTAGGCATTGGGGCATTTTTCTCCCTGGTTTGTTGCAGATGTGAGAATTATAGGTGGCTATTGTATGTTGGCCATAAATTTAGTAAGGCTCTGACTCAAAAAAAAACAGAACTTGCAGCAACTTGGAGAAAGTTTATAAAATTGGATACTTTGCAGACTGGGAAAAGTGAGCATAATATTAGGTCCAAGTTGATCTTAATCTTTGAGAGGTTGGAAAGCTCAGTCTGCAATATCATGGCAATTTCAACATGATCTCACCTGTGTGAATGTCCCTCAAGACTGGTGTAAGTGGTGCAAATTTTGGATCAAATCAAACTGTTGCTATGATGATTGATGTGATTGATGTGATTGGTGAAAGTGAGTGTCTGGTGCAAGATGACAACACCAAACACACCCATATCTTGCAGAGGAGAGAACACTGGCCTAACACTATCACAAGCCAGTGTGCAAAGTATGGCATTTTCGACGAGATCTCGTCGGTGCGAGTGCCCTTGGAGACAGGACAAGTGGTGCAAATTTTATCAACCTGGTGCAAATTTGCGAGGTTAGTGACACTTAAACTAAACAAATAATGACTGAATGGCTTTTAAGACACAGGAGAGGGCCTTATAAAAAGTCCTTAACTAACTGACTAATTATTGAGGTAGCATTGCATTGTAGGGGTAGGAATGGGCACATTTTTTCCCTGCTATGTAGCAGATTGGTGCGAATTTTTGGAGGCTGGTGGTGCGAGAATTTTAGAAGGCTGGTGCGACTCGTCTGGCCTGCTGCCATTCTTTGCAGACTGGATCACAAGATCTTGTTCCTGCCCTCAGGCAGGGTTCAGTGCCTTTTTGCCTCCAGCTTGGTGCAGATTTCAAGTGGATGGCAGAGCAATTTATCTATATTGATATAGCTTGAGCAACTGGTATTGCTTGTTGTAATACTTAGCAAAGTGGGGAAAGTTCAACTCAGTTTCATGTCTCCTCAACAAAAGCCATAGACATTAATATGCTAATACCAAGGGCGTTAAAATTTTAAAGATGTCTCACATTGAAATACATACCTGTGGCAGATTGGCATCTTCAATTTGTTTTTGTAGATTGTTCCTTTCCTCCTCTACTTCATGTAATCGAGTTTCAGCTTCATGGAGTCTCTCCTGAATATCACGATTTGTTTCCACAAGCTTTTGGCGCTCGCCAAGCATCGAGACCATAAGTTCTTCAAAATTTGGATCCTCACCACCGAAGGAGGAGTTGCGCTGGCTCACATTGTCCTCCGAAATGGTAGGCATCACATCACACATAGACATCATGTAAGACATTGTATGCTACCCTATTTTAACAAAAACACTATGAATAAATAATACCACAACACCTTTAGGTCTGAAGATCTGTTTTCAGCACACTGCCAAGTTCCAACCGTGTCCACATGAGCTTCGTTGTAGAAGTGAACACCTCAATTCATTTTCGGTGCAATCACATTCCGACGCGGCAATCGTGGCGCAGCCTCATCGCACAGAGTGGCGCACTGTAACTAATACACTCGATCACTCTGCCGGACTATAAAGTCCAGCAAGCAGCACCTGTTTCACTTTCCCATTAAGACACAACCTGGAGTCAATAAGAAGTAACGTAAAATAAATCGTGAATTCGGAGCGATCTCCACAGGTCGACAACCGCCCACAATGAATCGAAGATAGTGAATCAGCCGCTCGCACAAATTTTACTCTATTCTAGCATCCAGTTAGTGGTGGATCTAACTCCAAAAGAAAACCATTCATTCTTATCTGGCCAGCAATTGCTTAGTAGCTGCCTCTCTAGGTTTATAAAATAATGGGGGCCGATAATGAAATGGGTGGACAGTTTTTCCGGCGCTGGCGACACTCTTTCAGGGGCGCATCCAGGGGGGGCACAGGGGGCACGTGCCCCCCCATCGGTGCCGGGGTGCCCTTTTGATTGTCAGGTGGTGTGCCCTCTTTGGGCCGTGCCGCCCGAAATTTAGTACCCTACGTCGTTGAGCCTAGATGGAACTAGACTGCATTTAGTGATTTAAGCTATTGTTTGACAATTAAGTGCCTTTTTGGTCAGTTAGGGCATTCTGTCGCCTTTCCAAGCACACGGGAAGAGTAAAGGCACGTAATCCGTTTCCAGATAATGCCTCATCGTCGCCAATAATCGTATGGGCAGAGCTAATCTGGTGCCCCTTGAGCTCATCTGGTGCCCCCTGAGCGCTGGTCCTGAACCCTGGAGCTGATAATGTGCCCTCTGAGCTGATCTGATGCCCTCGTAGTCAATCTGGTGCCCCCCCTGAGAAAATAATTGTGCCTTCTGAATCTATATAATGTTCTCTGAGTTAGTCTGATGCCTCCGAGCTTGCCCGGTGCCCTATTAGCCGTTTTAGTGCCCCTTGAACTGATCCGGCCCCCTGAACTTATTTAATGCCTCCCGTAGTTTATCTACTGTCCAGGGCCGCAGCCAGGGGACACAGGGGGCACGTGCCCCCATCGTGTGCCGGGTGCCCTTTTGATTGCCAGGTGGTCTACCCCCTTTGGGCCGTGCCGCAGGAAATTTAGTGCCCTATGCCGTTAAACCTAGATGGAACTAGGCCGCATTTAGCGATTTCAACTATTGTTTGACAATTAAGTGCCTTTTTGGTCACCTGAAACATTCCGTCGCCTTTCCAAGCACCCGGGAATAGTATAGGCACGTAATCCGTTTCCAGATAATGCCTCATCGTCGCCAATAATCGTACGTGTGGAGCTCATTTGGTGCCCCCTGGAGGTGATCATGTGCCTTCTGAGTTGATCTAATGCCTTAGTAGTCAATCTGGTGCCCCCCCTCCCCTGAATAAATAATTGTGCGTTCTGAACCTATATAATGCTCTCTAAGTTAGCCTGATGACTCCAAGCTTGCCTGCTGCCCATTAGCTGTTTTAGTGCCCCTTGAGCTGATCCGGGCACCCTGAACTTATTTAATGCCTCCCGGAGTTTATCTACTGTCCAGGGGGGCACAGGGGGCACGTGCACCCATCGATGACGGGTGCCCTTTTGATTGCCAGGTGGTGTACCTACCCTCTTTGGGCCGTGCCGCTCGAAATTTAGTGCCCTGCGCCGTTGAACCTAGATGTAACTAGACTGCATTTAGCGATTTCAACTATTGTTTGACAACTAAGTGCCTTTTTGGTCAGCTAGGGCATTCTGTCGCCTTTCCAAGCACTCGGGAAAAGCATAGGCACGTAATCCGTTTCCAGATAATGCCTCTTCGTCGCCAAGAATCGTACGGGCGGAGCTCATCTGGTGCCCCCTGGAGCTGATCATGTGCCCTCTGAGCTGATCTGGTGCCCTCGTAGTCAATCTGGTGCCCTCCTGAGAAAATAAGTGAGCCTATAAAATGCTCTCTGAGTTAGTTTGATGCCTCCGAGCTTGCCTGGAGTCCTTTTAGCTGTTTTAGTGCCCCTTGAGCTGATCCGGGCGCCCTGAGCTTATTTAATGCCTCCCGGAGTTGATCTACTGTCCAGGGGTGCAGCCAGGAAGGCACAGGAGGCACGTACCCCCATCACTGCCGGGGTGCCCTTTTGATTACCAGGTGGTGTACCCAATTTGGGCCGTGCCGCTCGAAAGTTAGTGCCCTAGCCGGTGAACCTAGATGTAACTGGACCGCATGTAGCGATTGAAACTATTGTTGGACAACTTAATACCTTTCTCGGTCAGCTAGGTCCCCGAGCTGTTACGTTGCTCCCTGAGCTGATTTAGGCTCCTGCCATAGTCTGGGGGCTGGGAGCTGATCTGGACCCCGAGCGGATCGATATGGTGCCATCTGAGCTGCACTAATGCCCCTTAGTCGATCTCGTGCCTCCTGAGCCCATCTGATGCCCCCCTGAGTAATCTGGTGCCCATTAAGCTGATCTGGGCCTCCTTACGTGATTTCATGAGCAGATCTAAAGCCCTGAGCTGAGCTGGGCCCACAGAGCCTGATGGGGGCCCCTGGGATGGTATGGGGCTCCTGAGCTGATTAAGTGCCTCCTGACTTGATCTGGTATTCCCGAGCTGATCTGAGCCCCGAGCTGGTCGGGGGACCACTGATCTGATTATTTGTCCCCGAGGCTGATCTGGTGCCCTATGGGCCGATCTGGTGTTCCCTGAGCAGCTCTGGGGATTTTGAACTGCTTGGGCCCCGAGCTGGTGAGGGATTCCTGAGCTGATTTAGTGGCCCTGACTTGATCCTTCCTGCCCCCTGACCTGACTTGAGGCCCCTGAACTGACCTGGGGCCCCAAGAGCTGATCTGGGGCCCAAGAGCGGGTCTAGGTTCTGAGTGTACCCTGAGCTGGTCTGGGCGCTGAGCTTGTGAGAGCCCCTAAGTTGGCTTGAGGCCCCCTGAGGTGATCTGGCGCCTTAAACTGTTCTGGGGCTTCTTGAACTGGTTTAAGGCCCTATGAGCCTATCTGTGGCCCATTGAGCTAGTCTGATGACCTCATCTCTGGGACCAATGAGCTAGTCTAGTCCCTGGGTGAAGCATGAGCTGCTTTGTGGCCTGATCTACATCAGGGGCCCCTGAGGTGGTCTTGAATAGACAGATAATAATAACACAAGGCCAACTCCCATCATTTCGGGGCGGGGTCACTGAGCTAGTCCAGTCCCTGGAGGCACAGCTGGGGGATGGGGGAAGCTGCTCTGGGGGCCTCTGATCCACAATTGGGGGCCCAGAGCTGGTCTTGAATAGATGGGGAATAAGAACACAATGGAAACTCCCTTGTAAAACGGAGCTAACGAGGAATGAGGAATCTTTAAAACGGCTTGTGATACCTAGGCACCCCAGGTTATATAAATTGTTTATTATACTGGTGGATTCTGGGAAGGGATGATAAAAAGGCATGTGCCCCTGAGCTCAGAGCACAGTCCCCTAAACCAGGATTTCTACTAATTAATTTAAATGAAGAACTAGTTGTTACAATTTTCAGCCCTGTCACACCATCCCCATCTAAACCACCGGCCTGTTCACCTTTTATTTACTCTTAACTGGGACCGATCCTTGAGAATATGGAACTTAATAAACGAGTTCAAAAGGTATCTCCCAAATTTTTCCGGCAGCAAAAATATGTTCTTCCAAAGACACTATGCCACTCCTCGTCCCACGGCGATTGTGGGAGGCAAGGAACTAAATCCGCGTTCAGCCAGGGCTCACTCGTCAAGACAAAACCAGTGGGCATAACGAAAAAAATTCGACTCCAATATGCCTTAACCTGCACATTGTAACAGATATCACATGCTCCGCTGATATTAAGTACTTGCATGAGTTGGCTGTCCTTAAATCTATCCCAAAAAAGTAGTGTTTTGGCTACTTCCATGGCATTTTGGCGATATTTTGTTCCTTTTTTCGGTTTTAATCGAGTTTTCCTTCTCCGTCAATGAGTTCTTTGCATTCTTATTGAACCAAATATGCACAAAAAATGATATAAACAAAGATATATTAAGTTTTTTAGGTTACGTTAAAAAGTGCCCTTTTTCCCGGGGTGCCCCCCAAAGTTGGTGTGCCCCCCCCATACGAAAGCTCTGGCTGCGCCCCTGCACTCTTTGATAATTTATCCCGGCAGCCGAAGTCCAATGCCGCTCGCCCTTCAATACTGGTTTTTCGGAAAATATCTAAAATATACTTGTAGACATTTCAGATATGAGTTTTGGCCACGTCCATGAAGTTAGCGTCCATGAAGTTCCCAGTTACCCTCATTATCCCAGTATCATGGGCGTCCTTGCACGTGCCTATGATTCCTGGATGGTCTGGGTGTATGTGGGCCTCCGGCTCGTGTGGCTGGCGATTGGATTCCTCTAATCGCCGGCCCTGCGGGCCGGGGGCTCGCTTCTCTCGGACCAGCCGGGAATCAGTTGTGACGAGCAGGTGGTAGTCGCCTGCTCCGATGAGGCCGTGCGAGGGCGCCTGTCTTTTAAGGTGAGCTGCGCACCGACCCGTACCCCGGGATGAAGGAGTCCTGGTAGCTGAGCTGAGGGAGGCGCTGTGTTCGTTCGTCGTCCTCTAGCAACACTCTAATTTGGTCTGGATTTCCGCAAGGGCGGGGAACTCTTGAGGGCATCGACAAGAGTAGCAGCATTGTAAAAGTCTGTCGGCCTTTGGTGGGGCTCGGCTGCCCCTCCCTCCTTGGGTGAGGTCCCAACTTCACCCGGGGAGGGTGGGGTGTCAGGCCCCGCCCGGGGTCGTCTAGGCTAGGTGCAAGGGGGCCGTCGTCGGGGCAGGGGGTTTCATCATAATTGGTGGTTTAGGGCGCGCCGACAACAAAGGTCATGTGGCGCCCATAACACTAAGTAAAATATATACAGAGGCGCTTCAACAGCTCACGGGACTAAAGCTGTGTCAGAAGTTTAAAAAAAATCCTGAACACATAAATAATAATAATAGAATAACACATTGTCAAATCACAACCTAGGTCGGCGAGTAAATAACATTAAAATCGATGCTCCTTAGAAACGATAAAATACGTGAAAGGTCAATGGTCGGAAACTCTCCCAAAAGAGACACCAATGAGGGTGATCCCCCCAGGTGTCTAAGCCTCTCAATCTCATAGTCCGGGCACTCAACGAGAACATGGCTCACACTCAGCGGGTCGCCACAGCGCGTGCAGTGCGGCGGATCCTCTCTACTCAAGCGGAAATAGTGCGTGGCATGAGTGTGGCCGATCCGCAACCTCGACAGAACAACCTCCTCTCTCCTGGATCCAGCGCTGCTCGAAAACCATTTTCCTAGTTTAGGTTTAATGCTTCTCAACTTGGCTCCTCTAGGATCCTCATTCCATCTCCGCTGCCAGTCACTTACTAAAAACTTCTTAACAAGAGCATATAGGTCGAAAAATGGAACATGAAGGCCAGGGGAACGTCACATTCTACTGCAGCTTTTGCCGCTGCATCTACCCGTTCATTGCCACTGATGCCACAATGGCTTGGAATCCACACAATCACAACATTTTTCCCCTTTTCCTTCAGACTGTGCAACTTCTGTCTTATACGAACCAATAGAAAAGACGTCGATGCAGTATAAAAGTAAAAAGATTTCAAGGCCTGTAAAGAGGATAGTGAGTCGGTAAAAATAACGAACTGTCTTGCCCTCGACCTGGACACCTGGTCCAAACACCGAAAAATTGCATACAGTTCAGAGCTAAAAACAGATGCTTCGCGTGGCAAACTAAAACCCATCTCTACCCCATCACCAAAAATGCACAGCCCGTGCCATCATCATTTTTCGAACCATCTGTATAAAAGTGGACGTGATTTTCAAAAGACTCAGAACAAAAATCCATAAATAGCTGGCGTATTGCTTCAGGTGTTAAATGTTTGCATTGTTCGAGCAAGCTCGTGTTTGTGTTGACCGCCGACACAACCCATGGTTCAACAGTAGCTACGTCATAATGCTCAACAAGGTCAACGTCAATGCCAGCCTCTGTCAACCAAGCCCGAACCCGTACCCCGGGGTGGCGGGCTGAGGCACGCGTACCATTATCGATTCGACGCAGCTGGGCGTCACCAAAAATGTTGGATATGTGGGGTGATGTACTGTTTAATTTTTATTGCATAACGCATAGCAAGCATTTTTCGGCGGGTTTTAAGCGGCATTTCATCGGCGTCAACTAGCATACTAATTATTGGAGATGTGCGAAACCCCCCAGTTATTATTCTAATTGGGTGGTGGTGCACAGTGTCGAGAATCTTTTTGCGGACTGGGAGGCGGCCTCATACACAACGCAACCGTATTCGATCTTGGAACGGACGAGCGCCCTATATAACATGAAGTGAAAACAGATCGAGAGCACAATGTATTCGTCTCCGCACAACGCTGCACCCCTGCCCTGACCTGCCCGGCCACACGCTCGCCCCCGCCGGCGGCCACCGCACAAGGTACACTCTCCACTGTACCGCCTCTGACAAAGCTGTCAAACCCCGCTGCGAAACTCCTGCCAGCTTACTTTCCAGCACATTCCCCCTGATCCTAAAGATCATCATACTGCGTTAAGATAGTAGGACGACGCTCCCTTGTGCTGCGTCGCACCGGCTCTCGCTCTGAGTCAGCGTCCTGGGTCATGACATCATCACTACATTCACTGTGCGCATTAACATCGGAGGGAATATCTTCAGCACCATCAACGGCATCACCATGCGGCACAGAGTGTACAGAGTCACTATGTTCCTCACTTACATCACCGCCAATATCAAAGACGGGCTCGTCATCCACATTTCTCGCATCACTTACAGGCGCCGGCTCTGACGGTAACCCAGTTGGAGGAAGCACCACAATACGCAAATCACGCACGTGCCTTGGAATCCCGTTGACTTCCACATTCTGTTGCGAGACAATCCGACTGACTGTCCCGAGAGCACTTGGAACATCACAGCGGCGACTGGCATCCCGAATCCAAACCTTATCACCGACTTTGTAACGGTGTCCCTCCGTTACAGACTCCTCCCTCAGACCTGGCATGTCCGGCACCCTCAGCTCGTAGTTGAACAGCGTATTGGCCGGACTGGATTTCGAGTGATCACTTCGCGGCATCACATTATACCTGTACACTGCCTCCGCCACCGAGCACTGTTTGCGCGCCGCTATTGTTTTTACGGTCCTGTGGTTGCGCTCCACCACCGAGTTCCCACAGGCCTGGTGAGCCGCACGGTACCGGACGCTCACACCCCAGCGGCTCAGGAATTCTGAGAATGTTGCACTGCGAAACGACTTGGCGTTGTCTGTCAGTATCTCCTTCGGAGGCCCACGCTCTAGAAACACCGACTCTAACTGGGCTATCACACTGGATGAGTCCTGGTGCCTAAGCTTTCGCCAAATGGCGTAACGTGACGGACCGCAGTCAACAAGAGTCAAATAGTGGTGGTCACCAGCGTGGCAAATATCCATACTGACCCGGTCCCAGCACTTGGACACGCCCAGTGAGCCGTGCTGCCACCGCTGCGGCGCAGGGTCTATACACTGGCACCGCTGACACCGGCGAACGACACTCCGCACCTGTTTTCGACTCACTGATGGATCCAGTCTTCTGCAGAGTCGCAGGGTGCGTCGAATGCCCGGGTGTCCGCTTGTCTCGTGAACGGCCGCGATGTCCACCTCCGAGACCGCTGCTGCACACGTCGCCTGTGAACACACTGGCGATAACCACTAGTTCGGTACTCTGGTGAGTGTATCTGCCCTGTTATCGGTCGACGAGACGATCTCTACACTCACTTGGAGATTATACTCGCTGATGATGGTTTTCACCGTCTCCAAACGTCTTCGAATAAGCATCTCGCTTGCGGCTTTCGTCTTCAGTCGTGCCTTGCCGGACAGCGCATCGATCATCCAGTGGTAAACGCTTTTCGAATCCGTCTTTAGAGTAAGCTTCTTCATTTTCCAGGACACGGCGAGATTAACACCGCGCACCAGAGCATCCAACTCAGCCAGATTGATGTGGGAGTCTGGGTTTTGCCGCAGCCAGCAAGCGTCTTCGATGACGTCACCATTCACTTCCAAAATGGCTCCAAGGGCGAGGGAACTGGCGTCCACCCACACAACAGCCTCCTCACCTCCAACATCCCAACGACCCTTGGCGGGGTCGGACGTTCTTACGCGCTGGAGCATCTCGGCGACAATGGCGCAGAGTTCAGGATCCACAATCTCATCGTCCCACCCATTGGTGGCCACGCATACGCGCCTCTTCACGAAGGATGCTGCCGCTCGCAGCCAGCCACATACAGGTAGGTGACTGGTTAACCGTCCACAGAGCGAGAAGACTGCCCGCTTCGTCAGCCTTGTCGGCATCTCAATAATGTCGTTGTCGCGCGTCCAGAACAGTCCCTGCTCCTGCCCACAGACTCGCAGACCCAACACGCGTGCACCCTCCATTAGCTTTTCAGGTGGCTTGCATACCAGGCCATGTCGCTTCAGGTGAGCACTCACTTCTTCCGCGGTTGCGATGTCTTCCCTTACGCATATATCGTCCACATAGGCGGACGCAGCGCCATCTATTTTTTCATCAAAGCCCAGCGCCATCTGCAAGACTTTCTTCATCACCAAGGGGGCGACACTGAGTCCATAGCCTAATCTGGTCAGACACCATCTCTGGCCCCGAAAAACGACAGTCTGGTAAGCCCATAAAGCTTCGTGCACATGGATCTGCAGATACGCTTGTCTTAAGCCAAGCAGTGCGACACTCTGGCCAAAGCGACGCCACTCCCTCATCTTCTCACTGCAAACATCTGCGTCAGCTGTGTGCAGGTGCAGATGCTGATTCAGCTCGCGGAAATCCATCACCGGCCTTGTTTTCGCCTTGTTCTGCTGCACGACCGCCATAAGCGGAATCGTCCCCTTCACTTCACCGTGCAGTGACTCGTCGTGAGGCACAAGCCATCCATTTTCAACCCACTTCGATAGCTCCTGTTCGTACTCATTTCGAGCGCCCGGCGGAATTCTGTACTCCGTAATGTTGTTTTGAAGCTTTGCTGGTCCTTCCCCGTCGCACCACTTCCACTTCACCGTCCACTTTTTACTGTTCACATCATACTTCACTGTGAAGTCTTCTTCTGAGCTCTCCACAACTGCTCCAGCCGCGACTGACTGGGCTGGCATCCGTGATTGTTCAACGCCGAACGTGACTCTGCCGGTGTCACTCACAGACACTCCGTGGAAAGCGTTGACACCATTCATCCCTAGGATAAAATCAAAACCCAAAGGCTTGCTAGTGATAACCAAAACTTCAACAGTCACTGATGCCCCCGACGGTAGCTGCACGTGCACCACACCCGCACCCGCGCACCAGTGCCGCTCTCCGCTGACCGTAGTCACGCTTACCGCACGCTTACTCCAGCGGCGGCACATGGAGGCGTGCACAATACTCTGTGTACAGCCTGTATCCAATAGGGCGTCGCACCCTGCACCATCCACCGCTACACGCACCACTGGCAGCGCACTTCTCACTGCTGAACTGGAGAGGAGACTCGCGCCGCTGAACTCCCCTCTCCTCCGTCGTTTTCCGGGCATGAGGCGATTACGTGCCCACGGCGGTTGCAGCGATAACACCTAACCCTGCCACGGGCACCAAAACCTTCACCACGGCCCCGACCACCGCGCTGGGAGAAACAATCACGCGCGAAGTGGTTAGGCTGCCCGCAAGCATGGCAGGTCACGGTGGCAGAACTGGGGCCTGCACGCTCCGAAGGAGCAGCACCTGCGGCAACATCACTGCCCACCTCTTCCACAAGCACGGCACGAGCGCGGGTTAGCAGTTGGCTAATAGTCATAGCCTCCATACGCGATCCTGCCCGGAGAGCACGTCGAGCTGGCTCTGGTAATCCCGCCACGAACGCGCAGGCCAGGCTGCCGTCGGGCATGCCCCCAAACAGCCCCGCCAAACGGCGCAGGTCGGCAAGGTAAACGTCGACGGCTTCCCCGTGACGGAGCCTTCGGTTGACGAACTGCTCATAAGCGGAGAATTTATCAACGGCAAATGCCGAGATCAGAGCCTGCTTAATGCTTCCATAGCTCCGTTTCTCCTCCGTCCCAAGCTGCTGGTAAACGGCGAAAGCTCCCCCAGTAAGCCGAAGCGGCACGATGGCATGCAGACCAGAGATGCCTCGAAGCTCCCAAATCAGCTCCACCTTCTCCAGCCACTCAGCGACGGGCTGGGATGGTCCGCCGTCAAACTCTGGGATAAGTCGAAGGTCTGTGCTGACGTCGCTCCGATTCACCCCCACAGCGCACACTCCCTCTTTACTATCCATAATTAAAGGCCGAAATAGCTTGAAGTGAAAACAGATCGAGAGCACAATGTATTCGTCTCCGCACAACGCTGCACCCCTGCCCTGACCTGCCCGGCCACACGCTCGCCCCCGCCGGCGGCCACCGCACAAGGTACACTCTCCACTGTACCGCCTCTGACAAAGCTGTCAAACCCCGCTGCGAAACTCCTGCCAGCTTACTTTCCAGCACATAACATAATAAGCATCTTTCTGTCAGCGCCATACCTCATTTTGGTTAATACCTTGAGAATATTAAGCGAGTCGAAACATTTTCTGCGCAGTTCTTTAAGATGGGGCACATATGTCAGTTTTTTGTCTAGTGTTAACCCAAGGAATCTAGCTTCAGCAACAACTTCGATCTGATTACCGTAGATGAATAATGCTGGGTCTACACAATCGCTACGTCTATTACAAAAATGTATACACTTGGCTTTAGTACTCGAAAATGTCAGCCCGTTGCGTATGCTCCACTGCTGCAGGCGGTCGAGGCCAAGTTGAAGCCGCCTCTGCACAGCAGCGGTAGTGGACCCCGTCACCCACATCGCAAAATCATCAACGAAAAGTGCGTGCTTTATACCTGTTGGAAGATCGTTTGCGATATCATTGATCATGACTGCGAAGAGGGCTATGGAGCTCACAGAACCTTGAGCTATGCCACTCTGTTGCTGGTACCGGTTCGATAAAGCAGCGCTAATACGGAAACGAAAATACCTATTTTTCATGAAGTTCGTAATAAACCAACCCATGTGTCCTCGCACGCCAAGTCCAAAAAGCTTCTGCAAAATACCATGCCTCCACGTGCAATCATAGGCACGCTCTATGTCAAAGAAAATAGCGATAGTATGGGCTTTCCGTAAAAAACCCTCCCGCACAGAAGCATCGAGACGAACAAGATGGTCGACTGTGGAGCGGCCCTGGCGGAAACCACACTGACTAGGACAGAGCAGCTGATTTGACTCCAAGTACCACACCAGACGCGTGTTCACCATTTTTTCGAATAGTTTTCCTACACACGAAGTTAACGAGATTGGACGAAAGTCATTAGGGCTCAAACCAGTCTTACCAGGCTTCAGAATAGGTATTATATGTGCTTCACGCCATTGGTCCGGGAAATCATTATTTTCCCATATGTTGTTAAAAATATTCAACAGTGATACGAGAGATGAGTCTGGTAAGTGAGATAGCATGGTGTTTGTAATGTTGTCAGGGCCGGGTGACACCGGTCTAACCTTAGAAAGTGCAGCTTTGAGTTCAGGCATGGAAAAATACATATTATACGATGCATCATTGTTTTGACCAAAGTCGACAGGCTTTCGTTCGGCTACCTCTCTTATCCGTGAGAAAGCTGTGTTTTGCATCGCGTCACTGCAGCGCTCAGAAAAAGCCTTCGCCATACACTCAGCCACCTCCCGAGGATCCGTTATCTTAGTGCCGTGCACATCCAGCACTGGTGCGTTCGGAGGACAACTCTTTCCCTGCATACTCCTAATACGCATCCACACTTGTGTTAAAGGCGTAAAACGATTTACACAACACACATAAGATTCCCACCACCTCCTCTTTGCATTAAGGACCAATCGACGTGCAAATGCTCGAGCGCGTTTAAACTTAACGTGATTTGCCGCCGTCGAATGTCTGTTAAAAATACGAAAAGCCCGTTTCCTTTTTAAAATCGCGGTTTTGCACTCGTGGGACCACCAAGGTACCGGGACGTGCTTTGGCTGACCACGTGTCATGGGTATAAAATACTTCGCGGCAGTGAGGATCATCTGATTAAAATTTGCAATAGCTTGGGTAGCCGAGGCTTCCGGGGAGGCTCCACCGCGCTGCACGCAGCCCCAAAGCCCGACCAATCCGCACGCCCGTGATTCCAACGGTTCCGGCGAGGTCCCGCCACGTGCGGGCCGGCTGGGGATAGAAGGATGGGGAAATGATCACTACCATGGGGATCATCAAGAACGTTCCATTGGAACTGGGTGGAGAGAGACGAAGAAGAAACTGAAAGATCGATGGAGGAAAGGGAGCCGGAAGGCAGAGTAATGTGGGTGGGGCGATCTGAGTTCAGGATACAGAGGGAGTTAAGGTGGAGGAAGCGCTCAGTCGTGCGGCCTCTAGGGCACGCGCGCCCGGTAGGCTCCCCCAAGCTGGATTATGGGCGTTAAAATCTCCAAGTAAGAGAAAGGGAGTAGGTAATTGGTCGACTAAGTTATTAAGATCATTTAAATTTATATTTCCGCCCGGTTGGAGATACAGTGAACAAACGGTCAATTTATTAAAACCAAGGTCTACCCGGGCGGCTACCGCCTGCAGCACAGTAATTAAAGGTACATGGTGACAAGGAGTAGCATGGTGCACCGCAACCATGACTCCGCCGTATGCTATTGAATTACTAAAAATATTTTTTTCTAAAACTCTGATAATTTCGAATATTTAAAACGGCTCCAGGGGACAACTTTGTCTCTTGGAGGCATAAGACAGACGGAGTATGATCCGATAAAATCTGGTGCAGGTCAATAAAATTCGCACGAAGGCCTCGACAGTTCCACTGTAAAAAGGTCATCTAAGCTAAACGAAACGGGCTTGGTAAAAAGGAGAACGACTTGAACTGGCCTACGGTAACTGACCCTAGCCCTTCCAAGGGGGCCGGAACCCCCGTATGGCCCTCTGGCTAGTCCCACGTTTGAACCACCCAGCCGGTTGCGAACCGGTCCGCGGCCTCGCCCGCTTTCGGTGGAATTACCGCGGGCGCGCGAGGTCTGGGGCTGGCTGAGAGGACTGCCCGCCGGACGTTTTGTCGGAGACCTACCGCGCGGCACTTCCTCAAAATTTGTTCGCATTGTTGCGACAGTGGACGAGGCAGTGTCAGTAGGAAGCTGTGCTGGCTGCGTCTCGGTACCCGAAACGGGTGGTGGCTGTGGCGCTGCAGCAGCGCCGCCAACGGGTGGGATGACAGGGGACGGCGGGCGGCGCCCTGCCGCGGGAGAGGCTTTTCCCCCTCGTCCCACGACTACCCATCCCTCTGAAACCGGCGGGAATCCACCGGGAGGCGCACCAGGTGTTGGTGCAGAGTCACCGGCACCAGGAGACGGCTGGTGCTTAGGGGCGGTGACAGACCCCTTTCCCCATCCCTGGCGGGGGCCGAATGAGGAGAGACAGAAGCGGGGGCGATGACCTGCCCCTCACCCCCCACGGAGGGGGCGCGCGGAGGAGGTGCCGCCGTCGGCTCAGGAGCCGGGGCGGCGGGCTAGCGTGAAAACACCAGCCCCATCCTCCCTGCCAGGCGAACAAAGTCCGCCACGGTTAGAGAGCGGATGACCTCCTCTGCGGTCATCCTTGGGGTGTTTGGTATACCTGTAGAGGCTACCTGTGCGAAACTTTTCCGCGGGTGGGACGCCTCGTATGCGTCCCGTGCCTAACGAAAACTGATACGTTGTGTGGTCTTTACAGATAGTATTTCTTTTTCTCGGAGAAACTCTGGGCATGATCGGTCTGTTACCTGGTGGCAACCCCCACAGTTTGCACATTTCAATGCTTCGGCATCACACTCCAGTGGTGCTGTGGTGTAACGATGAACACTTCCCACATACACCTTTACCTTTGCAGAATCGGGCACTGTGTCCATATTTCTGGCACGTAAAGCATCGCATGGTGCTTGGCACGAAGGGCCTCACCCCGACTCTTGAATATCCAACAAAGATGTGATTCGGTAACTCTTCTGTGTCAAACGTAAGTATAACAGTGTCAGTGTCGAGCATAGCATCTCCACTTTTCCTACGAATCCTCCGCACCTCCACCACTCCGAGTTCCTCAGCAGGGGGGTTTGGTGAGTCTCTCTCCCCCCTGTGTAGCGGCGGCGTTTCCCCCGTATAGCCAGCCCGTGCGTCGTCTCCCCTCGTAGCACCCTCGTCGGAAGGGGGGCGCACGTGGCTGGTGGAACCTTATGATCTTCCTATGGACTCTTCAAACTCCACAAACCCCTCTCACCACCTCCAGCAGGAGGCTGACATCTCCCAACCCCCTAGAGGGGAAGGGACTGCGCGGACACTGACACCTAGTTCGCGTAAAACCATCTCTCAACCGTCCTGTCCTCGTGTCCTAGTAATGCGAGGTCTGGACACATCGCTGGCATCTCTATCACCTTTCAAACGAAAGGAGGCACTTGATAGTCTAGGGAAAATAGAAAGATGTCAAAAACTACGCGAAGGGTCTTTGGAGGTAGAATTTGCGCACACAAAAGATGCTGAGCGTGCACTCTTAGTCCCTGAACTATCATTTAGTAGGAAGGAAGGCGGAACCAAAAAGACCTGTAAAATCGCAATCTCGGTAGAGCCACACAGAACAAAGAACTTTAGGAAGGGCGTGGTCAGTAGTCAGGAGCTTAGAGGACTGTCTGAGGAAGAGATCGTGGAAGGACTTGAGGACTTCGGAGTTGCAGAGGTGCATAGGATTCGAAGGAAAAGTGGAGAAATAATGCTAGACACAGACACTTTGATACTTACCTTTGACACAGATGAATTACCAAAGCACATATTTGTGGGATACTCACGGGTCGGGGTGAGGCCTTTCGTGCCAAGCCCCATACGATGTTTCATGTGCCAAAAGTATGGCCACACTGCTCGATCCTGCAAAGGCAAGCGTATGTGTGGAAAATGTTCATCCGCACACCACAGCACCGCTGAGTGTGATGCCGAAATACTGAAGTGTGCTAACTGCGGAGGCTCACACCAGGTAGCAGACCGCTCATGCCCAGAGCTCCTGAGGGAGAAAGAAATACTGTCAATCAAGACCACACAACAGATCAGTTTTCGTGAGGCCCGAGAAGCATACGAGGCGTCCCACCCGCGGAAGAGTTACGCCCAGATAACCTCTACAGGCATACCAAATCCCCCAAGGATGACCGCGGAGGAGGTCATCCGTTCCCTAACCGTGGCCGACTTTGTCCGCCTGGCGGGGAAGATGGGGCTGGTGTTCACACGCCGGCCCGCCGCCGCGGCACCTGAGCCGGAGGCGGCACCTCCTCCGCGGCCCCCTCACTGACGGACGGGGGGCGGGGGCGCAACGACGCTCCCCTTTCCATCTCTTCGTCTCTGGCTCCTGCCGAGGCTGGAAGGCGGGGTTTCGTCCCCACTGATGGAGGAGCGGGGCTGTGCGGGACCACCCCCCGCGCCCCCAGCCCCCACCCCCAACGCCTAGCGCTGGGGCAGAGTGTGAGCAGGGTTCAGCCTCAGCTCACCCCGACCCTGAAGGGTCAGACGGCTGGACAGTCGTCGGACAAGGAGGCAAGCCCTCCCCCGCGGGGAGGCGCCGCATGCGGCCTCCCATCAAACCACCCGTTTGTGGCGCTGAATCCGCGCCCCCAACTGCAGCAATGCCGCCGCCACAGGCCCGATCAGAGACTGAGCCACCGCCAACACCTATCGCCCAGACTCCTTCGTCGACGGTGGCAGCGGTCAGAAAGAACTTTGAAGCTGCTTCGCGGGGTAGGTCCCCAGTTAAACGACCGGCAGGGAGCCCTCCCGACCACCCCCATACCTCGCCAGCCCGCGGTACCTCGCTAGAAAGCGGACGAGGCCGCGGTCTGATACGTAACCGGCTTGGTGGGACTTTCGCGGCACCAGCCAAGGGTCCTTCCGGGGGCACTGACCCCCCCCTGTAAGGGTTAGGTCGGCACATCTGCTTAGTAAGCCCGTTTCTGTTTTAATTTTTTACTGTGTGGACATAAGCTGCACCCCTTCCCTACCACCTTCCTCATGAACACCTTTATACATTGGAACTGCCGTGGGGTTCGGACAAGTGCTGAGGATCTGCGAGTTATTATAAGAGACCATGGACCAGCAGCAATATGCCTGCAGGAAACAAAATTGTCACAAGAGACTCAATTTTCCCTCAGAGGTTACCGCACGTACCGAAAAGACATGCAACGCAACCCAGTCGCCTACGGCGGCGTTCTTTTAGCAGTAAATCACAATCTACCAGCAAAACAGATCCTACTCCAGACACGGCTACAAGCTATTGCAGCGCGCATATACTTCAATCGACGGCAGATTACATTATGTTCCGTCTACCTGCCCCCTGGGGTAGACCTGCCCTCGCCGGAATTAAATAGGCTCATGTCCGAACTACCACCCCCAATCCTTCTCATGAGGGATTTTAACGCGCACCATACTGCATGGGAGTGCGAAGGTACAAACACTCGGGGCCGCCACCTCGAGCGTTTTATTCGAGATGAGAATTTATGTGTCTTAAACACAGGAGAACCAACACATTTTACCACTCCATCTGGTCGCGAATCAGCCTTAGACCTGAGCATTTGCAGCCCTCAGCTGGCTGCTACATTTAGCTGGTCAGTAAACAGTTACCCAATGGGAAGTGACCACTTCCCTGTTTTGTGATCTGTGACGGTGCACCTGTTTTAGGCACGAGACCGCAACGGTGGAAGTTTAAAAACGCAGATATGTCCCTGTTTAATTCTCTCGTAGATGATTACGCAGAGAATATATCGACAGGAGAGCCACTCACAGTGGACGAGTTTTCGACCATACTCCGAGACGCAGCCCATGCCAGTATCCCCCGAACATCACAATATCCGCAGCGGCCACCGGTTCCGTGGTGGAGCGAGGATTGTCGGAACGCTATTCGTAAACGACGACGTGCCTATCGACAGTTTAAACGAAACTCCACGCTATACAACTTAAATATCTATAGACAGGCCAGAGCCGCCTGCAGACGCACCGTAAAACAAGCTAAAAAGAAGTCTTGGAGGGAGTATGTAAGCAGACTGAATAGATGTACACCATTGTCCCAGGTATTTGCCCAAATTCGCCGCATTGACGGCACGTCGGTCCCCACATATCCTCCAACACAAAACGTTTCTGGCAGAACAATATTCAACCCAGGTAAAGTGGCTAACTGTATAGGCAATGCGATTGCACAGCGCTGTAGCTCCTTGAGAGACAATAATACATTTATGAGACATAAAAACTTAGCCGAACAGAGACCTATAGACTTTACCACTACTGACACGCCATCTTATAACCAGCCGTTTTCGATGCACGAGCTGGTGGCAGCAATCCGTGCCCTTCGTTCTGTAGCTGAAGGACCAGATCTTATACATAATGATATGTTGAAAGCCTTGTCGCAATATGCGCTGAGGGCACTGCTTGCCACATTTAATGTGATGTGGGAGTCTGGCGATTTCCCTCCGGCGTGGCGGGAAGCCATAGTGATTCCCATTCTGAAACCGGGCAAGTCTGACTCAGACCCTTTACACTTTAAGCCAATATCGCTGACTTCTTGCATGTGTAAACTTTTCGAAAAAAATGGTGAATGTGCGATTCATGTGGTATCTGGAAAGCCGAGGTATTCTCAGTAACAACCAGTGCGGTTTCCGCAAGGGCCGGAGCACGGTGGATCACTTGGTGTCTCTGGATACATCAGTGCGATGTGCGTTCAGAGAGGGGCGACACCTTGGAGCCGTGTTCTTTGACGCCATTGCCGCCTATGACACAGCGTGGCGACATGGTATCCTGTTAAAATTGTATCAGTGTGGTATTCGTGGCCAGATGGGTCTTTTTATGAAGAACTTCCTGACTGATAGGACTTTTCGCGTCAGGATCGGTGGCATGTACTCCAATGCATTTTATGAGGAAGAGGGTATCCCACAGGGGAGCGTTTCAAGTATTTCTCCCTTCGCTTTAGCCATAAATGACGTCACAACATCCCTCCCATCATCCATACAGAGTTCCATATTCGTGGACGATATTGCAATATGGACAACATCTTCAACAACATCTTCACTATCACGTCAACTCCAGCTGGCCGTGAACCATCTGGAACGCTGGAGTAGTAAAAATGGATTATATTTTTCGACCGAAAAAACCGCTGGTGTCCGTTTCTGTCGCAGGCGCAGGACCTGTCCGGAACCTATGGTATCGTTGCGCGGTAAAACTATCACTTTCCAACCGACAGCAAAGTTTCTCGGAGTAACGTTTGATACACGGCTGACATACAACGCACACATTAGGAATATACGTGACAAGTGTTTTAAATCATTGAATGCCTTGAAATGTGCATCTCGTCTATCGTACGGAGCGGACAGGAAGACACTTCTCATTCTCTATCGGTCTCTTGTTCGTTCCAAAATGGATTACGCCTGTTTTGTATACGATTCTGCGTCGGAATCAGCTGAACGCTGTTTAGATACGATTCACCATAGTGCACTCCGAGTGGCCACAGGTGCGTTTAGGACAACACCGAGCTCCAGCTTGTTGGTGGAAGCAAATGAACCACCTCTCGCATTGCGACGGCGCCTGCTCGGGCAGCGTTACGACTGTAAGCTGGCTCAGTCTCCGTCACACCCAACATATAACGCAGTTTTCTCGCGGAACATGCTACGGCTGTTTGTGAACGTGCAAAGAGGAATCCCACTGGGCGTACGCGTCCAACGTTTCTCGGCCGAAAGTGGTATCCAGCCAAGTGTTGTGACTCATAGCGAGCTTTCAGACATCCCTCCTTGGGAACTTATCTGCCCAAAAACCGACATGACTCTCGCAGGGAAAACCAAATCCGATACTATCCCTACTGAATTTAAACAATTGGCGCTCGAACACATTGCACATTATGCAGATCACGTGTCGTTCTACACTGACGGATCAAAAACTGATGTTGGAGTGGGATGCGCTTTTGTTACGGATACAGTAACAAGAAATTTCTCACTTTCATCTTTTGCATCGGTTTTCACCTCTGAACTCACCGCCTTGGATAAAGCTCTAAGCTTTATCGAAGTTAGTGATGCCACGAAATACGTTATTTTCACCGATAGCCTTAGCAGCATTCAAGCTGTGAGTGGTTTCAACCCAAGTGATGGACTTGTTTTAAACATTGTCCTGCGCTTAACCCGCCTCGCCAAACTGGGAAAGTATGTAACACTCTGCTGGATCCCAAGTCATGTTGGAATACAATTGAATGAAGTGGCAGACGCAGCGGCCCGACGTGCTTCCCGTAGGCCCTGCAGGCGTGCGCAACGAATCCCCGCTAGAGATTTGTACCCATATATATGTACCCACCTTCGCAGTGTATGGCAAGAACAATCGAATAATATAATAAATAACAAGTTGAAAGTTATCAAACCTGAGATCGGTGAGTGGCCATCCTCGCTGCGGCCTAACCGCCGTGAGGAGGTGGCGTTGTGTCGATTGCGGACTGGCCACACGCTGGCCACTCACCGATATCTGTTATGCGGCGAACCTCGACCACAATGTCAGCGATGTGCGGCGCCCCTGTCGGTCCGACACGTGCTAGTCTCGTGCCCGGAATATGCTAGACGCAGGTCTTTGCATTTTGGCGTGCACCGGCAGGAGTCCACACTTTAATAATTGATCGGCCGTGACTCCAGTATGGTTGAACGGGTGCTGTCCTATCTTAGAGACATTGACTTTACAAAAATATTTGATCCTGGTTAAAACCGTGTGTTGTGGTAGTCAACCGCGCTGATAGGCGCCTGGCGCCGATTTGGCGGGTCCTCCCTTTCGCTCCGGGGCCTTTCAAGTCTCGGAGCGACGGGGAGGGCCTCCGTTAGACGTCGGGCTTGGGTCCGGCGTCTAGGCTGCCCCTGCGCCCCCGGGCCCCTGGGTCCGTTGGCGCGGGGTGGGCGCCGGAAGTGATGCACCGGCGCCCCGCGCCGAGCGCCTGCCGGCGCGGTAAGCCTGTTTGAATCTGTGACCATGCATCCATGCAGTGAGAATCATAACTACGATGTGAAAGAATCACTCTTTAATGTAAATATTAGTTCACTTTAGACGAGACTTTACTTTCCCCTAGTGTGTGTGTTGGTGTTTTAGGGCACTTCGGCTGCCAGGGCCAAAAAGCGCGCCTAACAGGTGAGATTAGTCAAATATCAGATTCAACTTCGTTGTTGGGTGTCATCCTACCTACGAATAGTTGTCCATAGCTCAGACTTGGGCTCTGCCGCCCACTCAAACCCTATTTGGGCTGTAAATGATGTGGAAACCTATCTCAGTCAAGTATAGTAAAACACCGTTGAAATCTGTTGTTGAGTGGTTACCGAGGATCTCCGGCATCGATATTCCAGGTAGGAATCGGCAACGCACTTGGCGGAGCCCTGCGCAAACATCAGTGTCTGACAAAACGTGTTCGACACTCAGTCTTACGCCACACCGGGGGCAGGTGTTTGGTGCAGAGCCACACAGGTAGTGCCCATGTGTGATGAATGTGTGGCCAATGCGTAATCTAGCCAGACATACCTCCTCTCTTCTATTTCGCCGAGCACTCGATTCCCAGTGGCCTATCGTTGTCCTGAGACGCTTTAAAGCACAGTCCGGTTCAGTGTCCCATCTCGCCTGCCACTTTGAGGAGAAAAAACTATTGATAGCAGCCTTGAGGTCACCCGCTGGTACGCAGAACCTTTCCTGGGGGCTCAGAAACGACGCTGTTTTGGCGGCTTCATCCGCCAATTCATTGCCGGGTATACCAACATGGCTTGGGACCCACACAAACTTTATTTCGATGCCTTAGGTTGCAAGAGTGGTCAACAGCTTTAAAATCGCCGGTATGAGCCATGATGAGTGTGACTGTCGAGAACCGAGAGCTGACAGGGAACTGGCTGAGTCAGTGATTATCAGGTGGTGTCCCTCGGGGAACTGGCGGATATATCGTAAGACCTGCAAGATCGCATATAATTCGGTGGTGAACACGGACGCAGTTCTCGGTAGACCAAAACATCTACGCACACCTTCGCCTGTGAAGGCACACCCGGCTCCAGTAGCTCCTTTGGATCCGTCAGTGTAAAATTTAGAGTAGTCTGAGTATAGACTTATCTTTTCCAAGGCTAGTTGTAAGAGTTCTGACGGGGCTGTTGTTGTTTTCCCGTGTTGCATCAGCTCCAAATCGCATTCAACAGTAATTCGGCGCCATGGTTCCAACCTCTCGGGTCGTTTCTTTGCTATGGTTCCAAAGTCGATACTAGAATCCTGTAGCAAGTGCGCAACCCGGGTGCATAAAGCTAAGGAGGAGCTTTGTCTAACAGTTGTAAGAAGTTCTGTCAGTGTGTTATCAAAGATCCACTTGTATGTAGGATGGGTTGGGTACTGGCGGATTCTACTTGCATATGTAATAGCGAGTCGACTTCGTCTCAGTTCAAGCGGAGGCTCGTTAGCCTCTACTAAGAGGCTGGCTCTTCGTGACGTCCGGAAGGCGCCCGTTGCGATACGTACACACGCGTGGTGGACAGCGTCTAGGGGTTGCTTCGTGCTCGTCAGTGCACCATCGTACACCACCGTTGCGTAATCCAACACAGATCTTATCAATGCATGATATAGTCGCAGAATGGATATTCGGTCCCCACCGTAGGAAGTACGAGAGATCATCTTTATGACGTTCATGCGGCCAGAACATTTGTCTTTAAGAGATGAAATATGTGGAGAGTACGTGAGACGTTTGTCAAAGATAACATCAAGGAATCTCATCGTGTCGGCGATCGGAATACGTCTTCCGTATAGACGCAGTGATGTCTCCGGACAATGTCGAGTCCTGCGGCAGAAGTGGACACACGTAGTTTTGTCCGTTGAGAACTTAAACCCATTCAGGAGGCTCCAATCGGTCAGGCGATCAATACACATCTGCAGCTGGCGCTGCGCAGATATAGTAGTGGATGTGGTTACCCATACGGCGAAATCGTCGACAAAGAGCGATCGGTCTTGTTGTTGTTGTTGTTTGGGGTTTTAGGGCACTTCGACTACATGGTCATTTCGCGCCCATCCTTGTTTATAATGCACAAAAAAGTAGGGTTAGCGATTTAAGTTGTGTTCGGCACAGCACACTAGGTGGATTGGAAAACAGCTCCCAATATAACAAACCTATCAACCAAATACAGACTACGTCTCCCAACTCCTGCCGTCAAACATTTCTGAGACACACCACGCTGTACGTGTGTCCCACTCTGCTGGTGGTCTTGCCATTCGTTCCGGGTATCCCAGACCTTTGGGCGGAGAGCGACGCACGAATGTTGTGTCCCTGTCCATGTACGCCTCTCGAACTCTCTGACCGGGGTGCCTCCCATCACTACCTGGAGATGGGCGCGGCACATCCTGCCACACATGTTGCACGTTTCCGATACTCTCGGTGGAACCAGAATGCAGCCGTGGATGAAGAAGCTCTTTTTGTACCCTTGGCACCCAAATTCTCTTTCCTTTTGAGTCTCGAAAAACAAAATCTGTTTTCTCCTCAGTCACGTGTTGGGGGGATTTTTCCTCACACCGTAAGTTTGGAGAGGATAGCCTGCGTTTCCCGTCACGCACGATTGTGCCGGGGCATTTCCTGTTAGTTTTCGTAGGTGGTGTTGGTGGAGGCGGAGGTGGCGGAGGGTATGGCGGGGGCATTAGCCCTGTATCCCCGTGACCCGGAGATAGGATGATTCCAATCTGTTCCTTGCTCACGTCACGGCCCTTTGGGGGTGCGGAGGAGGACCGCTCCGAGCCAAACCGTTTGGTTATCTTGTTTGAGGGTGTTCTGCCTTTCGATTCTGTGGACGTCTGTAATGTTGAGTTTGTTACGGTTGTGATGGTGGGTACCGCACTTCCTACCTTTTTTGGAGTGGCTCCTTCGCTCTGTGTCACAGCAGGAGGTATTTTGGTACTCACAGGGCCGGGAGTATCTGCTCGGTTGACCCGTGCGCGTTTCGCTGCAGGGGGTTCCTGGGACTGTTCTCCGGCTTTCTCTGTATGAGCTACTGAATGCTGCCTATTGTGAGTACCAGTCTGCACCCCTTTCTCAGCGGTGTCTCTGCTGCCACCGTTGGTCTGCGGCGCTAATGCCGACACGACCGAGTCATCCGTTGGGTCTGTCTGGACACTCTTCTCAGCTGTGACCCTATGTGGCTGGTCAGGTTGGGCTTCAACGTTCGTGACATCAAGTTGGTTGTCAGGCTGTAGCACCTGACCGCCAAGCAGATTCATAAATTCACGCACGGAGAGGTGCATTATGTCTCGCATGGATGAATCCATGGTGGCAGGTGGGTTGACACGCTGCGTCTTTCCCACCAGAGCATCCCGAAAAGAAGTCGAGCGAGGAGCCGTCGTCTGTTCTATAGTCGGTTCCAGTGAGCTGGGTGTGTTGCCGACGTTGTCTCGTGCTGTGGAGGTTTCTTTGGGGGTCGTCCCCAGGACCTTGGTCTTAAGCTTTTCTCTCTCAGAGAGAAACTTGGGGCATGTACGTGACCACGCCTCATGGTCCCCACTACAAACCGCACACTTCGTGACATCAGCCTCGCAAGCAGCTGACCCATGCCCCACAGACGAACACTTCCCACAGTGTTCCTGCCCTTTACACGACTTAGCTACGTGACCGTACCTCTGGCAACGGTAACACCGTGTGGGGTCCGGCACGTACTTACGAACACGCACGGAGAGCCAACCAACCCGAATATCTCTGGGGAGTTCCTTGCTTTCGAAAGTAAGAACGAAAGTATTCGTTGGCACGAGTTTGCCATTCAATCTCTTGCTCATTCTTCGTACTTTCGTTACACCCTGCTCCTCCAGACCGATCAGAACATCCTCCTCTGTGGAGTCTATCAGTTCCCGACAAGTAACAACTCCCACAGCGCTGTTCTTTGTCGGATGAAGAGCGATAGAGACTGGTACACAGATCACTGCCTTTCCCTCACCTAAATAGGAAAGGTTTTTAGCAGACAATAGGTCACGTGTTTCTGCCTCCGATGACATGGTCACTTCCAATTTTGTGCCTGAGTGCCGATAGACGTGGGTTGCAGTTCCAAAATTTGCCAGGGCCTGAGCGACCTGGAAGGGGTTAACCTTGTCACCCTCCTCAAGAGTGAGGACGAGAACTCTGGGAGTGTTCTTGTCCCCCACAGGGGTTGAAGCGCGAGCCTGGTGTGGTCTAGTTAGCGCGGGGGGTCTATCATCCGTAGAGTCCATCACATCAGTGGTTTCAGAGAATGTGGTCGGGTTGGTCAAGTTCGAAGCAGGGATCGGAGTCCGTAGGGTCTTTCCAGTAGAAGTAGATGCTTGGGAGGATGCCATGAGAAAAGTATTTACCTTCGGCCCCCCGGGTTGCCAGCTGTCAATAGCTGGGCCCGGGGGCTGGTACAGTGCCTACGGGGGCAGGTGCGCCCATCTCAGAGGGGCGAGAGATACTCACGCAACCCCTCCGATCAGAACGCACCCACCCCCTTGACGCCATCAGCCCAGTGGGCCGGCAGGGCCATGAGTCGGGACGAAGCAAAACGCGGCAGCCCTCACGCAGCGGAGACTGCGGTCAACCAGGCGCGAGCAAAAGGTCGGGGTCTCGAAAAAGGCGGTTTCCGAAACCCCGGCCCGCGTCGCGCCCGGCAAAAACTATAACAGTCCCCACCGCGAAGGGCGCCGCGCCGCACGCCCAAAACATAATCCCCCCCTTCCCAGCTGGACCGAGCGACAGTGTCCGTAGACACTGCCGCGTAGCTAGGCCGCCCGCGGCAGCCTACGGACGGCTTACCCCCGGTTGGATCGAGATATCTGGGCCAAAGGGGGCGTGTTGGAGCCCTCGGGACTGACCCGCCCGAGGGGGACCTCAACCCCCCAGGATCCCGTCAACCTCGTCGCCGGGGCTCGAGATAGGCCTCGAGTGGGCGCCTTACACCCATAAAATGCCGAAGAAGGCAAATAACTGTGGAACCAACAACTAAGGCATAAAAGGATGACAGGAACTAAAAATAATCAACAAAACAAGAGAACAAAAACAAACAGGAGCTACGTACCGGGAGGTGCAGGACAGAGCTGACCCGATCCAATACGGTTACCCACCAGGTAACAATGGGCCCGTAAGGCAGTCATCAGTACCACCGCGGACCTCATCACCAGAGCCGCCGACGGCAGACGCCGACTCTAACCGACCGAGGTCGGAAGAGGCGGCGGCCGCCGGAGGGCTAGACATGATGAGTCCGCGGCGATGCGACGGCGTGCCTCCCAAGGCTGACTGGGGCCCCGGGCGCGTCACACCCCGTTGCTCCAATCTTAACTTGCCGGACGAATCCGGCAAGTGAAGATCGGTCCCCTGAGGGGGAGCGATCGGTCTATGGACGGGGGTATTGTGTCACATATGTCGTTGATTAAAACACCGAAGAGTGTCACGCTTAAAACACTACCCTGTGGCACCCCACTCAGCTGTTGAAACCTCCTAGACAGGCAGTTGCCGACTCTAACTCGAAAGTATCGATTTCTAACAAAGTTTTCCAGGAAGTAACCCATATGACCTTTGACTCCGGCCCGCCGCAACTTTTGGAGGATTGCGTGGCGCCACGCCGTGTCGTACGCCTTTTCCATGTCAAAAAAGAGTGCTATAGTGTGTTGCTTTGCTGCGAAGGAGCGGCGCACAGCTGTATCAAGCGACACAAGGTGGTCAGTGGTGCTTCTCCCTACTCTGAAGCCACACTGAACGTTGGAAAAAAATCCAGTGTTTTCCAAAAACCACATCAATCTTTTATTGACCATCCTTTCAAAAAGTTTGCAAATACAAGAGGTAAGAGCGATAAGTCTATAGTGGAGAGGGTCCGTACCATCTTTACCCGGCTTGAGTATAGGGATAATCGTTGCTTCACTTCAATCATCTGGGAAATCGTGTGTGATCCATATATGGTTGTAGAAAGAGAGAATGGCATTATGTGAACGTTGATCAAGTTGTTTCAGCATGTCGTAGTTAATATTGTCTGGACCTGCGGCAGTATTTTTTGTGTATGAGAGCGCTCCTTTCAATTCATGTAGTGAAAATGTATCATTATAAGAGAGAGCTTCGAGTGAGCTGAAGTCAACTTTTACTCTTTCTGTATGTGTTTTATGTCAAACGAAACGAGGGTCAGTTGTGCCAAGCCGCCAACGCTGAGACCAGGCCTCACCAATGGCGTTGGCCACTTGCAACGGATCTGTTATTGTTTGTGACTGTGTAATGTTTGTTAGCACTGGTAATGGTAGAGGGGAGCTGCGGCCAGAAATGCATTTGATACGTCTCCATATTGTACTTAGAGGAGTGAGCCTGTTTATTGTGTTTACATTTGCAGTCCATGACGCTCTTTTCGCATTCTTCACGACGCGTTTAGCAATTGCTCGCGAGCGTCGAAACTGTATAAGATTATCCGTTGTTGGTCGCCTATTGAAAATCCGAAAGCAGCGCCGGCGTTCCCTAATCGCGAGCCCACAGTCTTCCGTCCACCAAGGGACAGGAATGCGGCGCGGAAGCGGGCTCGTTTTCGGTATGCAAGCGTCCGCAGATCCAGCTATATGAGCAATTATCTCCTTGCTGTATGTAGAAGCCGTCTTACCCTCCTCAAATTCAAAATCAAACACACAGTCATTTGTAAAAGCGTTCCAGTCCGCCTTTCGCATGTTCCACCGCGGAGCCGTCATGCCAGGGTGTGGGGTCTCCGACCAAAGCCACACGGGGTAGTGGTCGCTGTCGCAAGGGTAACTGTGGGTGCGCCATTTAAATCGATGGACTAGTGACGAAGAGCATAGAGACAAATCAATGGCTGAAGTCGAGCCGGAAGGCAGTGATATGTGGGTCGGCAGGCCTGTATTTAGAATACATAGGTCATTGCGGTTAATTATGTCCTCCATGCGTCTTCCCCGACTATTTGTACGAGGGCAACCCCAAAGAGTGTTGTATGTGTTAAAATCACCGAGTATAATGTGGTTTGTTGGAAGTTGTCTTATTAGGTCCTGTAGTTCGTTTTCAGGAAATCCTCCACCCGGGGGCAGGTATACTGATACGACTGTGAATTTAAAGTGTCTGAGATCTACGCTCGCTCCTACCGCCTGCAATGCAGTATGGAGGCGGACAGGTGACGATGGAACACTATAATGAACGAACAGCGCGGTTCCACCGTTTGCGACAGTTTCGGATGGATGATCATAACATAACGTTTTATAGTGGTGCAAATTGCAAGAATGTTCAGGCTTGAGCTTGGTCTCCTGCAAGGCCACGAGTACTGGGTTCTTTGAGGATATCAGTGTTTGAAGGTCCGTTATATTGGCCCTGAAGCCGCGCATGTTCCACTGTAAAATAAACGTCATTAAGTAAAGTACGAGTAAAGTGTGTAGATATTTCCCTAGATTTGAACCCAGGCCGTTCATCATGTTTCTGTGTCTGTGATTCTGTGTCTGTGATTGGGAGCCTGGAAGGGCACTCCCCCGCTTAGCATTCCCGTACGACCGTAACTAGAATGTCGCCCCTGGTGCAGCCTGTCTCTAGAGATGGGGCGCCTGGTGGGGTGAAATTCCCTTGATTGAGATCGGTATCTATCCTTATGGTCTAGTGTGACCGAATGTGAGCGCCCTCGCTCTCGCTCGCGGCCTTGTCCTTGACCTGAGATGTGAGGGACTTTGGGGTTAACATTCAGGCAACTGCGAAATGTTCCCTCTGCCTGAGGGCTCCGCTGAGGTTTCTCCACTACGGTGGCTGGTGCCGCCGGTAGTGAAGGAGGGGCTGGCGGCGGAGGCATCTGCGAGTTATGGCTTTGAGGGACGACTGAGGTGTGCTCGGCAGTGAAGGCAACAGCAGCCGCATCATGCTGTGCGTCTACCACATTACATGTAGCGCTAAAAGAACCGCCGGTGTTTGGCCCACCTAGATCTGAGCTGTTTGCCTTAATAGCATCTATGCGAGGGATCGCTATACGGGCTCGCTTAGTGCCAGCAGGCTGTTCAGTGGGGCACATGTTTGGAATGCGCTCCGGCGTTGGATATGGGGGGGGGCTGCGCTTTTAGGAGGCTGCGATTGTGTTGGCGAGTCTTCCCTAGCTCGCTTAGAGGAGGTTTCTCTTTCTTTGATGTAGTCAGTTGCGCCGGCGGCCTGGGAGCCCGACTCCACGTTGTGGTTCTCAAATTCCTCCAGGTCCGCACCCACTGTTGCGTCTCGGCACTCTGGTGATGAGGTTTGCATCGCTTTGTCGGCTTTGGTTGCATAGTTCACTGGTGTTGTGTGAGGTTCGTTCTGCATGCGGGGGAGAAGCTCAGTTACCATAGCAAGGAATTGGCGAAGCGATAGGTCCAAGAACTGGGAGATACTAGAATCCATGTTCAGTTCAGGGCGTGTCTCGGAGGGGTTTCCTGCTTGTGGGGCATCTTGCTGAGTCCCAACCAGTGCATCTCTGTAAGGAGAGCGGTTCAGGGCAGGATTTACTTTGGGCGCTGTGGAGGTGGTCGCCAGAACAGGCTTTGGAGGGGGCAGGGCTTTCCTTCTTTGGTCCTCCTTGGCTTTGGTCAGTTTTGGGCAAGACCTACTCCACGCCTCGTGTTCTTCTCCATATCCCGCACACTTCGGTTTGACTGCCTGACATGCTGTCGAGTTGTGGCCTACTTCGGAACATCTACCACACCGCTCCCTTCCCTTGCAACTGCCCGCGATGTGGCCGAATGCCTGGCACTTGAAGCACCGAGTGGGGCTAGGCACGAAGGGGCGGACCTTGATTGCCATCCAGCCCACACAAACTTTCGCCGGCAGGGTTGTGCCTGAGAAGTAGAGCATGAAGGTGCCGTTATCAGAAGCATCACTTTCACCTCTCCTAAGCATTTTTTTGACATATGTAACACCGTGGTCTTTTAACCCCGAAAGGATCTCCTCCTCTGAAACGTCACATAAATCTCCGCAGCCAACCACGCCTCTACAGCTATTTTTCGTGGCATGAGGAGACACCTTAATGGGTACAGTCAAGGGCCTGTTAGCCGTGCGCACTTGGAGGGAGTTTGTTGCGAGCAACTTGTTCGCGTCACGCTCATTGCCCATCTCAACCTCGATTCGCCCATTGCGGTACCGGAGGGTTCGTTTGGGCTGAAACTTTCCTAGAGCTTCGTGGAGCTGAAAGGGGTTTGGCTTCACCGTACTATCCTCGATGCAGATGACAAGAGTCAGAGGAGTGACATGCTCTGGTCGAGTTAGCGCGGAAGGTTCAGCTTCCGAAAGGTTCATCGCGGCAGTGGTGTCAGTGGGTGGACAAGAGATGGTCGGTGTCGCGGCGGGGGTCGGAGATCGTGCAGTCAGTTCAGAGGGTGTGGAAACAGAAAACGAAGCCATGACGAGTCAGTTTACCTTCGGCCCGCCGGGTTGCCAGCTGTCAATAGCTGGGCCCGGGGGCTGGTACAGTGCCTACGGGGGCAGGTGTGCCCGTCTCAGAGGGGCGAGAGGTACTCACACAACCCCTCCGATCAGAACGCACCCACCCCCTTGACGCCATCAGCCCAGTGGGCCGGCAGGGCCATGAGTCGGGACGAAGCAAAACGCGGCCGCCCTCACGCAGCGGAGACTGCGGTCCACCAGGCGCGCGCAACAGGCCGGAGTCTCGCAAATCGACGGTTTCCAAGACCCCGGCCCACGTCACGCCTGGCAAGAACTATCACAGTCCCCACCACGAAGGGAGCCGCGCCGCATGCCCGAACCGTAATCCCCCCTGCCCAGCTGGACCGAGCGACAGTGCCCGTAGACACTGCCGCGTAGCTAGGCCGCCCGCGGCAGCTTACGGACGGCTTACCCCCGGTTGGATCGAGATATCTGGGCCAAAGGGGGCGTGTTGGAGCCCTCAGGACTGACCCGGCCGAGGGGGACCTCAACCCCCAGGATCCCGTCAACCTCGTCGCCGGGGCTCGAGATAGGCCTCGAGTGGGCGCCTCACACCCATAAAAGGCCGAAGAAGGCAAATAACTGTGGAACCAACAACTAAGGCATAAAAAGGTGACAGGAACTAAGAATAATCAACAAACAAGAGAACATAAACGAACAGGAGCTACGTACTGGGAGGTGCAGGACAGAGCTGACCCGATCCAATACGGTTACCGACCAGGTAACAATGGGCCCGTAAGGCAGTCATCAGCACCACCACGGACCTCATCACCAGAGCCGCCGACGACAGACGCCGACTCTAACCGGCCGAGGTCGGGAGAGGCGGTGGCCGCCGGAGGGCTAGACATGATGAGTCCGCGGCGATGCGACGGCGTGCCTCCCAAGGCTGACTGGGGCCCCGGGCGCGTCACACTGCGTTGCTCCAATCTTTACTTGCCGGACGAATCCAGCAAGTGAAGATCGGTCCCCTGAGGGGTTTAACTTTCCCCTAAAGACAGACAAAATTATAAGCTTTGACTGCAGAGAAGTGTTATGGGCGCTATATGACCTCGCAGGTTGGCGCGCCCCTAAAACCCAATAATCAATCATGAAGTTAGCGATGGATTCGCATTCGGATTCAGCGACGGATTCGCCCGAAATGGCGTCTCCTGCGATATCGCTCAAATTAACACCATAGGCTCCCCGTGCCCTCAGGAACTCACCCCTAAAGTAATTTGTCACATTCACGCGTTCACCCGCTAGAGGTGACGGAATGAAATTCAAGCGAACCGGGGTCTTCAGCGTCGGATTCAGCGACGGATTCGCCCGAAATGGCGTCTCCAGCGATTTTGCTCAAATTCCCACCACAGACTCCCCGTGCCCTCAGCAACTCAGCCCTAAAGGCCCTAAAGTGATTTTTCGTCACATTCACCCGTTCACCCGCTAGAGGTGAAAAAGTAAAATTCACCCAAAGCGGCGTCCCCTCCGATTTCGCTCAAATTTACACCATGGGCTAGCCGTGCCCTCAGGAACTCACCCCTAAAGTGATTTTTTGTCACATTCACCCGTTCACCCGCTCGAGGTGAAAAAGTGAAATTCAAGCGAACCAGCGTCTTCAGCGTCGGATAATGGCATCTCCTGCGATTTCGCTCAAATTCACACCATAGGCTCCCCGTGCCCTCAGGAACTCACCCCTTAAGTACTTTTTTGTCGCATTCACCCGTTCACCCGCTAAAGGTGAAAAAGTGAAATTCTCCCGAACCGGCGTCCTTAGCGTCGGATTGAGCGACGGATTCGCCCGAAATGGCTTCTCCTGCGATTTCGCTCAAATTCACACTATAGGCTCCCCTTGCCCTCGGCAACTCACCCCTAAAGTGATTTTCTGTCACACTCATTCGTTCACCCGCTAGAGGTAAAAAATTAAATTCAAGCCAACCGGCGTCTTTAGCGTCGGATTCAGCAACAAATTTGCCCGAAATGGCGTCTCCTCCGATTTCGCTCAAATTCACACCATAGGCTCCCGCGCCCTCAGCAACTCACCCCTGAAGTGATTTTCCGTAACATTCACCCTTTCACCCACTGGAGGTGAAAAAGTGAAATTCACCTGAAACAGCGTCTCCTCCGATTTTGTTCAAATTCCCACAATGGGCTCCCCGCGCCATCAGCAACTCACCCCTCAAGTGATTTTCCGTCACATTCACCCGTTCACCCGCTAGAGGTGAAAAAATGAAATTCACCCGAACCGGCGTCTTCAGCGTCTGATTCAGCGACGGATTCGCCCGAAATGGTGTCTCCTGCGATTTCGCTCAAATTCACACCATAGCCTCCCCGTGCCCTTAGCAACTCACCCCTAAAGTGATTTTTTGTCACAATCACCCGTTCACCCGCTAGAGGCGAAAAAGTGAAATTAACCTGAAACGGCGTCCTCCTCCGATTTCGCTCAAATTCACACCATAGGCTCCCCGTGCCCTCAGCAACTCACAGCTAGAGTGATTTTCCGTCACATTTAGCTGTTCACCCGCTAGAGATGAAAAAGTGAAATTCACCTGAAACGGGGTCTCTTCCGATTTTGCCCAAATTCCCACCATAGGCTCCCCGTGCCCTCAGCATTTCACCCCTAAAGTGATTTTTCGTCACATGTACCCGTTCACCCGCTAGAGGTGAAAAAGTGAAATTCACCTGAAACGGCGTCTCCTCCGATTTCGCTCAAATTTACACCATAGACTCCCCGTGCTCTCAGCAACTCAGCCCTGAAGGCCCTAAAGTGCTTTTTCGTCACATTAACCCGTTCACCCGCTAGAGGTGAAAAAGTAAAATTCAACCAAAGCGGCGTCTCCTCCGATTTCGCTCAAATTAACACCATACGCTCCCCGTACCCTCAGGAACTCACCCCTCAAGTGATTTTCCGTCACACTCACCCGTTCATCCACTAGAGGTGAAAAGGTGAAATTCACCCGAACTGACTTCTTTAGCGTCGGATTGTTGTTGTTTGGGGTTTTAGGGCGCTTAGACTACATGGTCATTTCGCGCCCATCCTTGTTTATAATGCACAAAAAAGTAGGGCTAGAGATTTAAGTTATGTTCGGCACAGCACACTAGGTGGATTGGAAAACAGCTCCCAATATAAAAAAAACTATCAACCAAATACAGACTACGTCTCCCAACTCCTGCCGTCAAACATTTCTGAGACACACCACACTGTACGTGTGTCCCACTATGCTGGTGGTCTTGCCATTCGTTCCGGGTATCCCAGACCTTTGGGCGGAGAGCGACGCACGAATGTTGTGTCCCTGTCCATGTACGCCTCTCGAACTCTCTGACCGGGGTGCCTCCCATCACTACCTGGAGATGGGCGCGGCACATCCTGCCACACATGTTGCACGTTTCCGATACTCTCGGTAGAACCAGAATGCAGCCGTGGATGAAGAAGCTCTTTTTGTACCCTTGGCACCCAAATTCTCTTTCCTTGTGAGTCTCGAAAAACAAAATCTGTTTTCTCCTCAGTCACGTGTTGGGGGGATTTTTCCTCACACCGTAAGTTTGGAGAGGATAGCCTGCGTTTCCCGTCACGCACGATTGTGCCGGGGCATTTCCTGTTAGTTGTTTTCGTAGGTGGTGTTGGTGGCGGCGGAGGTGGCGGAGGGTATGGCGGGGGCATTAGCCCTGTATCCCCGTGACCCGGAGATAGGATGATTCCAATCTGTTCCTTGCTCACGTCACGGCCCTTTGGGGGTGCGGAGGAGGACCGCTCCGAGCTAAACCGTTTGGTTATCTTGTTCGAGGGTGTTCTGCCTTTCAATTCTGTGGACGTCTGTAATGTTGAGTTTGTTACGGTTGTGATGATGGGTACCGCACTTCCTACCTTTTTTGGAGTGGCTCCTTCGCTCTGTGTCACAGCAGGAGGTATTTTGGTACTCACAGGGCCGGGAGCATCTGCTCGGTTGACCCGTGCGCATTTCGCTGCAGGGGGTTCCTGGGACTGTTCTCCGGCTTTCTCTGTATGAGCTACTGAATGCTGCCTATTGTGAGTACCAGCCTGCACCCCTTTCTCAGCAGTGTCTCTGCTGCCACCATTGGTCTGCGGCGCTAATGCCGACACGACCGGGTCCTCCGTTGAGTCTGTCTGTACACTCTTCTCAGCTGTGACCCTATGTGGCTGGTCAGGTTGGGCTGCAACGTTCATGACATCAAGTTGGTTGTCAGGCTGTAGCACCTGACCGCCAAGCAGATTCATAAATTCACGCACGGAGAGATGCATGTCTCGCATGGATGAATCCATAGTGGCAGGTGGGTTGAAACGCTGCGTCTTTCCCACCAGAGCATCCCGAAAAGAAGTCGAGCGAGGAGCCGTCGTCTGTTCTATAGTCGGTTCCAGTGAGCTGGGTGTGTTGCCAACGTTGTCTCGTGTTGTGGAGGTTTCTTTGGGGGTCGTCCCCAGGACCTTGGTCTTAAGCTTTTCTCTCTCAGAGAGAAATCATCATCATGTTTGGGGTTTCAGGGCGCGCCGACAGCACAGGTCATATGGCGCCCATAACAACTAAGAGGACATGTCAATACAGGCTTCAACAGATCAGGTAGAAAGGACAGTCTGTTGCATCCTTATACCTAAACTTCTATAACATGCATGAAGACGTCCGATGCCTAAAATCACATTCCACTCCTAGGTCAGCTAGCCATTAAAGTTGGTGCTATTCAAAGACGATGTGATGGTAGAAAGTAAGTCAGTAAGTGAAATTTGCAACACGCAGTCCTGCAGCTATGAAGGTGAGTATATGACATTGAAATTGATTGTTCGCAAGTATGCACATATCTCTGAGATACGAACCGTGGGGGATTCCCCGAGGAGCGAGTCCAACGACGGTGAACCGGGCAAATGCCTCATCCTCTCCAGCTCGAAATCGCGACTCTCTATCAGCACGTGTTTCACCGTAAGCCTACCGCCGCAGCGAGGACACTCCGGCGGGCCGTCGTCAGTGAGAAGAAAAGCGTGGGTGGCGTAGGTGTGCCCTATTCTTAGTCTTGAGATGATGACCTCCTCCCTTCGGCAACTCGCGTTGCTTGATGTCCATGGTCCTATTTGAGGTTTTACCTCCTTTAATTTACCACTCTTAGTGTCGTCATTCCATCGCCGTTGCCACACTTTGATAACATAGTTCCTAACACACGGAAACAGATCAAAATATGGAACGCGGATTCCGGAGGGAGGGTCGCTGTTAGCTGCTTCTTTAGCTGCTCTGTCGGCTAGCTCGTTGCCTGTGATGCCGCAGTGGCTAGGCACCCATGCAAGCGTCACCGACGTCCCTCGACTAACAGTCTGGTGGATCTTATGTCTGATGAGAGGTAAAAGGTATGAGCTCGACGGGTTGTGGTTGAGTAGATGAAGTGATTGTAATGACGAAGGCGAGTCACTAAAGATAACTAATCGGTCCGTTCTCGACCGCAAGGCCTGATCCAGGCACCGGAAAATCGCATACAATTCCGCGGTGAAAACTGAAGCAACTGGTAGGAGTGCATATTGTCGCTCAATATTTCTACCTACAAATGCGCATCCAGTGCCATTGGCACACCTCGATCCATCCGTGTAGAAGGCTGTGTGGTTTGGATACTTGGCAGAGCGGTATTCCAAAAAGGTTTGGCGCACGGCTTCCGGCGTCAAGTCTTTGGTCAGCTCTAGCAGTCCTGTATCTATTATAAACTTGGAAGTACGCCACGGTTCAAGGGCTGGCAGCTGTGCGGTTTCCACATTACCAGGGTTTATGCCTGCCTCGCTCAACCATGCGCGTACTCTAAACCCGGGGTGTCGAACAGATAAGCGGGAGGCATTCTCGATGCGCCTTAAGCTACTATTGTCGAAGAAAATGTTGTACGCAGGGTGTTCAGTGTCCTGTTTAAGTTTTAACGCATATCGCATGGCAACATATCTGCGGCGCAGAACCAGTGGCATTACATGCAAATCCGTGTGCAGGCTAGAAACAGGCGAGGTACGGAAAGCACCGCTTATGATTCGAAGGGCCTGGTTTTGGATAGTGTTTAGCATACGTTTCGATGTATCTGTGGCGGCATCATAAACTGTACTTCCGTATTCAAGTTTTGATCTGATTAGGCATCTATACAGAGTTAAGAGTGTCTTCCTGTCGGAGCCATATGTCATGCGAGTAAGAACCTTAAGAATATCAAGGCAGCTAAAACATCTTTGTCTTAACTCCCTGAAGTGCGCGGCGTACGTCAATCTTCGGTCAAGTATTAATCCGAGGAAGCGAGTTTGGTCCACAACTCCTATCTCGTGGCCTCCGAGTTTCAGAACAGGATGTTCGCAGACTCTCCTTCGGTTGCAGAAGTGCATACATTTAGTTTTGGCTATTGAAAAGCGGAGACCGTTTCCTTCACTCCAATGCTGCAGTCTGTCAAGGCAGAGCTGCAGCTGCCTTTGTGCTGTGGAGGTGGAGGATGTAGTCACCCATATGGCGAAGTCGTCCACGAATAAGGCGCGAGAGACATTGGGCGGCAGGGTGTCACCTATGTCATTTATCATGACAGCGAAGAGGGCCACAGACAAAACGCTGCCCTGTGGCGTGCCATTCTCTTGCGTGTGCTGTTCGGACAGACAGTTCCTGACTCGGAATCTGAACCGCCTGTCCCTAAGAAAGTTGAGTAGGAACCAGCCCAGATGACCTCGCACTCCCATGTCATAAACCTTTTTAAGAATTCCATATCTCCAGGTTAAATCATACGCGCGCTCCACGTCAAAGAATAGTGCAATTGTGTGTTGTTTGTTTATAAAGCCTTCCCTAACAGCTGCGTCGAGTCTGATGAGGTGGTCAAGTGGACTCCTGCCTCGACGGAAACCACATTGTGCGTTAGATAGCAGGTCATTGCTTTCGAGAAACCACATGAGGCGTGCGCCAATCATTCTCTCAAATAGCTTGCAAATACTTGATGTTAGCGAAATGGGACGAAAATGCTCAGGCGAGTCTCCCGGTTTCCCAGGCTTCTGGATAGGTATGATGATCGATTCCCGCCACTGATCCGGGAAATCATTGCTATTCCAGATACTATTGAAAATATCAAGCAGGGAAGAAAGAGATTGCTCGGGGAGATGTAAGATCATTTCATTTGTAATTTGGTCACTACCAGGCGACACTCCTTTGAGTACTTTTAAGGCTGCTTCCATCTCTTCCATGGAGAAGGGAGAGTTGTACGAGGCCGAGTTGTCATTACCAAAGTTGATCGGCCTGCGCTCCTCGATATATCGGTGCCGTAAGAAGTTTAGGCTTTGTGCAGCGTTACTGCACCGGTCTTTAAATGCCTCTGCCATGAGGTTAGCTACATCCTGCAGGTTGGTGATTTTCTCTCCGTTCGAGGTGAGGACTGGTGTAGGAGCAGATCGCCGTTTGCCCTGTATGCACTGGACGCGATTCCACACACGTGTAGATGGTGTGAAACGGTTTACAGTATTAACGTACGCTACCCACCACCTCTTTTTGGAATTAAGAACTGTGCGACGAGCCAGTGCTCTCGCACGCCTAAATGCTATTATGTTGTGCGTTGTTGTGTGTTTTTGAGGACTCTAAAAGCCCGTTTCTTATCTAAGATCGCTTTTCGACACTCACGATTCCACCAAGGAACAGGAGTCCGTTTAGGTTTACCGGAGGTCATCGGGATGAATTGGTTCGCTGCTAAAATAATCATGTCATTAAAACGTTTCACAGCTTCGGTTGCCGAAGTCTCCGCAGGAACGTCTAAGGGGCCACATGAGCCCCGGAAACCCTCCCAGTCGGCCCTCCGGAGGTTCCACCGGGCTGGCAGGATCAGCGGCGCCGCCGACCGGGTTGAGCCGATAACAATAGGAAAATGGTCGCTGCCATGGAGGTCATCAAGAGTGCGCCAGCTGAGTTGGGCTAAGAGGGATGGAGAGCAGACAGAGAGGTCTATAGCGGAGAGCGAGCCAGAGGGCATAGCAAAGTGAGTAGGACGGCCAGTGTTTAGAAGGCAGAGGGAGTTTTGGTGGAGGAAGCGTTCCACCGTTCGGCCACGGGGGTCGGCACGGCCTGACGTCGCTCCCCACGCTGGGTTGTGAGCATTAAAATCGCCTAGTAGGACGAAAGGGGTTGGGAGTTGGTCTGTGAGATTATTGAGGCCAGGCAAATCAATGCTTCCGCCAGGAGGAAGATATATAGAGCATACGGTAATTTTGATAAAGCTCAGGTCCACTCGGACGGCTACTGCTTGCAGGACCGTGTTCAAGCGAACAGGGAAGCATGGAATGGAGTGGTGGACTGCCACCATTACGCCTCCGTACGCAATGGTGGAACTGAAAACATCTTTCCTAAAAGTCTGAAAGTGGCGCAATTTAAGGCTAGTTCCAGGGGACAGTTTGGTCTCCTGCAGACAGAGAACCCTTGGACCATGGTCAAATAAAACGCTCTGCAGGTCAGAGAGGTTAGCGCGTAGACCTCGGCAGTTCCATTGTAAGATTGATGTCATAAATATTAAAAGAAACGGACTTGTTAACAGGGGCGGATCCAGGAATTTTCGCTAGGGGGCCGCAGCGCTGGGGGGCGCCACTTTCATAGCCAGGGGGCGCAATTTTTAGGCCGGCTGGGGGCGCCAAATTTTATGTTCTTTACCCATTTAAAGCATTTTTGTGAACTGAATCAGTTAACCTGCGCCCCGGTGGGCCTCCGAGTCACCTTCACCCTGGTGGGGGTGTTTGAACACCCCCTCTCAAACTCGTCCCCTATGCAGGATAGCGAAAAAACGCGAACCCTGGTGGATAGCTCATACAAATTCATGAAGACACTATATCAGTCACTTTTTGACTCAGGTCAACATTGAGGCCATGGCAGGTCAAAGAAGTTGGCATTTTGAGCAAAGTCTAGCGTCTGAAAGCGTTGAGTTATAATAATTTTGTAGACACTGTTCGCTCTCTCTCGTCACGGCGAATCGAATGATGTATAATATGAGCATACTAGGTCAAAACACAAATCACCTGACTTCAGGTCAGGTCAAGGTCACTTTTTGACTTAGCATAGTCCATATGCCTATCAATCGACTGGCAATAGCAATCCAAACGCAATGGTATAAACATAAAAGCTGTATCATCATTTCATGCAAAGTTATTGACCTAAGTCTCAAAACTGCTTAAGTAGCTTCGGATGATCTCTCAGAAGTCACAGGTCAAAAATTGCAACATTAACCTAAAAAAGGGCCTAAGATACTTCGATTTGGAGAATATGAAGGTATTATCACCTTTATCTACACAAATACAAACCATTTTCTGTTTTTATCTGTATTTCCAATGGAGAGGTCATGGTCCGTATTTGACCTTATGTCATCGATATGAAAAATCCCGGAACTTCTTGGAGAACTCGGTGAGGTCATTATGTGTTATAAGTATCAATCCGATAGATTCACCCATTTCCTACTTATGCCACCTTCAACATTTTTTGAGGTAAGGTCACTTAACCTGCAGTGATGACCTGACCTGAGATGACCCAAGCAAACATTTTTGGGGGATTCTTGCGGAATCGATCAAGAATAAGGTGTGCCAAGTACGGCGGCGCTTCGCGTCGCCGTTTTTTCTTGCCGCCCGAAAAACCGGAGGGTCAAAGAGGTAATTAGTTTCATATTTTCTTTAAAAAAATGAGGGAAGATTACGGCTTTGAATGTATCTAAAATACATCTCAGGAGTGGTAAAAAGTGAATGTATCTCTTTGGCGTTTATTTTATTGTGCACTGGAACCCACGGTTAGTAAAGACACTTTGGGACCCGGGGAGACTGCATGGGACTATTTTCTCCCCAATCAGTGATCAAAATTATCTTCAGAAGCCTTAAACAGAAAGAAGACCAACGAATGTTTAGAATAGGCCCGTCTCGTTCAATGAGCCTATGTTTGTCATTGGGGATTAGGTTTCTACAGGACATGTTAGATCAAGTCCCGATACACTTTAAGAAGCGCCATGATGGTTACATGGACTACTGATTTTGCTTATATGATGATGATTAGCACACAGGGCCTTAACTAGCCATAAGGGTCTAATCAGGGGCGCAGCCAGAGCTTTGGTATGGGGGGGCACACCAACTTTGAGGGGCACCCCGGGGAAAAAGGGCACTTTTTAACGTAACCTAAAAAACTTACTATATCTTTGTTTATATCATTTTTTGGGCATCTTTGGTTCAATAAAAATGCAAATAAATCATTGACGGAGAAGTAAAACGCGATTAAAACCGAAAAAAGGGAAAACTATCACCAAAATGTCATGGAAGTAGCCAAAACACGACTGTTTTGGATAGATTTAAGGACAAATTAACCAACTCATGCAAGTACCTAACATCAGAGAAATCAGCGGAGCATGTGATGTATGTTACAATGTGCAGGTAAAGCCATATTGGAGTCGAAAACTCATTTGTTATGCCCACTGGTTTTGTCGTGACGAGTGAGCCCTGGCTAAACGCGGATTAAGTTCCTTGCCTCCCACAATCGCCGTGGGACGAGGAGTGGCATAGTGTCTTTGGAAGGACACATTTTTTCTGCCGGAAAAATTTGGGAGATACCTTTTGAACGCGTTTATTAAGCTCCAATCCTCAAGGATCGGTCCCAGTTAAGAGTATATAAAAGGTAAACAGGCCGGTGGTTTGGATGGGGATGGTGTGACAGAGCTTAAAATTGTGAAAACTAGTTCTTCATTTAAATTAATTAGTAGAAATCCTGGTTTAGGGGACTGTGCTCTGAGCTCAGGGGCACATGCCTTTTTATCATCCCTTCCCAGAATCCACCAGTATAATAAGTAATTTATATAACCCGGGGCGCCTAGGTATCACAAGCCGTTTTAGAGATTCCTCATTCCTCTTTAGCCCCGTTTTACAAAAAGAGTTTCCATTGTGTTCTTATCCCCATCTATTCAAGACCAGCTCTGGGGCCCCCAAGTGTGGATCAGAGGCCTCCAGAGCAGCTTCCCCCATCCCCCCAGTTTTACCTCCAGGGACTAGACTAGCTCAGTGACCCCGCCCCGAGATGATGGGAGTTGGCCTTGTGTTCTTATTATCTGTCTATTCAAGACCATCTCAGGGGCCCCTGATGTAGATCAGGGCCACAGAGCAGCTCATGCTTCACCCAGGGACTAGACTAGCTCATTGGTCCCAGAGATGAGGCCATCAGACTAGCTCAATGGGCCACAGATAGGCTCATAGGGCCTTAAAACAGTTCAAGAAGCCCCAGAACAGTTTAAGGCGCCAGCTCACCTCAGGGGGCCTCAAGCCAACTTAACACGCGCATTGACGGGGGGGGGCGGGTACCCGCCCCCCTCGGGTTTTTCGGAGATAGCAGAAAAACGGCGGCGTGTAGCGCCGCCGTACTTGGTATACCTTTTCCCTCATCATTTTTACAACTTCTGTGAAAATTTTAGGGTTAGGTCATCTCAGGTCAGGTCACCATTACAGGTCAAGTGACCCGACCTCAAAAAAAGTTTAAGATAGCATAAGTCGGAGCAGGGTGAACTTATCCGATTGAAACTCATATCACATAATGGCCCCACCGAGTTCTCTAAAATATGTTCCGGTATTTTTGATATCGATGACCTAAGGTCAGGTACGAGGCATGACCTCTCCATTGGAAATACATGGGAAAAATGGTTTTTACGGAATAACTCAGTAACGGATGGTGATAGAGCATTTATTTCAGCTGCATTAGACTCGCCTGGGCTTTGCGGTTCTAATGATATGCATTTTATATAATTTGACCCTGACCTGACCTCAGGTCAGGTCAAATCCTTGATTTGACCTAGCAAGGTCAAATTATATATCATTCGATTCGGCTTGCTAAGAGGATTCATATAGTTCAAGTCGTTTTGCTCTATCTTTACTTGTTCAGATTTAATGGCCGAAAAACTGAATTTACATGTTATCCCTATGACGGGCATGTTTTGACCTCTCGTGACCTTAAATGTGACCTGACAAAAAAATGGTTCAAATGTTTTCGATGGAGAAGTGGATGGGCAGCCCAACGCCGTTTACCGTTTTTCGCTACCTACCGTGGTTCTCGAGATCTTAGGGGGAGGCGTGTACCCGCCCCCCCGTCAATGCGAAGGTGGCTCAGACCCCCGTCAATGCGCGTGTTAAGGGGCTCTCACAAGCTCAGCGCCCAAACCAGCTCAGGATACCCTCAGAACCTAGATTCGCTCTTGGGTCCCAGATCAGCTCTTGGGGCCCCAGATCAGCTCTTGGGGCCCCAGATCAGTTCAGGGGCCTCAGGTCAGGTCAGGGGGCAAGATCAAGTCAGGGGCAATAAATCAGCTCAGGAATCCCTCACCAGCTCGGGGCCCAATCAGTTCTAAAGCCCCAGAGCTGCTCAGGGGACACCAGATCGGCCCATAGGGCACCAGATCAGCCTCGGGGACAAACAATCAGATCAGTGGTCCCCGACCAGCTCGGGAATACCAGATCAAGTCATGAGGCACTTAATCAGCTCAGGAGCCCCATACCATCTCAGGGGCCCTCATCAGCCTCCTTGGGCCCAGCTCAGCTCAGGGCTTTAGAGCTACTCATGAAATCACGTAAGGAGGCCCAGATCAGCTTATAGGGCACCAGATTAGCTCAGGGGCACCAGACTAGCTCAGAGGGCATCAGATGGGCTCAGGAGGCACCAGATCGACTCAGGGGCATTAGTGCAGCTCAGGTGGCACCAGATCGATCCGCTCGGGGGCCAGATCAGCTCCCAGCCCCCAGACTATGGCAGGAGCCTAAATCAGCTCAGGGAGCAACATAACAGCTCAGGGGACACAAGGTAGGCTCAGGGCCCACCAAACCAGCTCAGGAGGCACCAGGCCATCTAAGGAGACATCAATAATCAGCTGAGGGAGCACCTAATCAGCTGAGGAGGCGCCACATTGACTTAGGAGACAGAATCAACTAAGGGAGGCATGAGATCGGCTCGGGGGCCCGAATCAGCTCAATGGGCACTAAATCAGCTATTAGGGCACCAAGCAAGCTTGGAGGCATTAGACTAACCCAGAGGGCATTATATAGGTTCATGAGGCACAATTATTTGCTCAGTGGGGCACTCGATTGACTCAGGGGCGCCAGATCAGCTTAGAGGGCAAGTAATCAGCTCAAGGGGCCAAGACCAGCTGAGAGGCCACGAGATGAGCTCAAGAAGCACCAGATTAGCTTCACCCGTACGATTATTGGCGACGATGAGGCATTAGGTGAACACATACTAGGTGCCCATACTCTTCCCGGGTGCTTGGAGAGGCGACAGAATGCCCTAGCTGACCGAAAAAGGTATTAAGTTGTCCAACAATAGTTTCAATCGCTACATGCGGTCCAGTTACATCTAGGTTCAACGGCGTAGGGCACTAAATTTCGAGCGGCACGGCACAAATTGGGTACACCACCTGGCAATCAAAAGGGCACCCCGGCAGTGATGGGGGGCACGTGCTCCTTGTGCCCCCCCTGGCTGCACCCCTGGACAGTAGATAAACTCCGGGAGGCATTAAATAAGCTCAGGGGGCCCGGATCAGCTCAAGGGGCGCAAAAGAACACCAGACAAGCTCGGAGGCATCAAACTAACTCAGAGAGTATTATATAGGTTCAGAAGGCACAATTATTTTCTCAGGGGGGCACCAGATTGACTACGAGGGCATCAGATCAGCTCAGAGGGCACATGATCAGCTCCAGGGGGCACCAGATGAGCTCCACCCGTACGATTATTGGCGACGATGAGGCATTATCTGGAAACGGATTACGTGCTTATACTCTTCCCGGGTGCTTGGAAAGGCAACAAAATGCTTTAGCTGACTAAACAGGCACTTAATTGTCAAACAATAGTTGAAATCCCTAAATACCGTCTAGTTCCATCTATGTTCAACGGCGTAGGGCACTAAATTTCGAGCGGCACGGCCCAAAGGGGGTACACCACCTGGCAATCAAAAGGGCACCCGGCACCGATGGGGGCACGTGCCCCCTGTGCCCCCCTGGACAGTAGATAAACTACAGGAGGCATTAAATAAGTTCAGGGGGCCCGGATCAGCTCAAGGGGCACTAAAACAGCTAATAGGGCACCAGGCAAGCTCGGAGGCATCAAACTGACTTAGAGAGCATTGTATAGGTTCAGAAGGCACAGTTATTTTCTCAGGGGGGCACCAGATTGACTACGAGGGCATCATATCAGCTCAGAGGGCACATGATCAGCTCCAGAGGCCAATACCAGCGCTCAGGGGACACCAGATGAGCTCAAGGGGCACCATATTAGCTTCGTCCGCACGATTATTGGCGACGATGAGGCATTATCTGGAAACTGATTACGTGCCTATACTCTTCCCGGGTGCTTGGAAAGGCAACAGAATGCCCTAACTGACCAAAAAGGCACTTAATTGTCAAACAATAGTTTAAATCGCTAAATGCAGTCTAGTTCTATCTAGGCTCAACGGCGTAGGGCACTAAATTTCGAGCGGCACGGCCCAAGGAGGGTACACCATCTGGCAATCAAAGGGCACCCCAGCACCGATGGGGGGCACGTGCCCCCTGTGCCCCCCCTGGCTGCGCCCCTGGGTCTAATAAACCACTAGGTCAGAGCAGTGATCCCAGTTCCCTTCAATCTGAGCTAGCCAGCCACGAAGGATCTATTACTTAAGTTCATTGACCTTGGCTTACTTCAAGACCCCAGTTATTGTAAAACTTTCTAAGGCTATATTCTAATATAATGCCCTCCTAAGACTTGACTGAGACAAGCAACTTGCCGTATTCCAATGTGGTATTTTGACCTTCTTCCGTGCGTAGCCACGCTCGACGTAGGACAAGCGTACCCGGGATGCACAGGGACCAGTACCGACCTAGTCTACGCAGAATATCAGCATACCGATCTAATGTGCGCACTACGATCACAATGCTGATTTGACCCCACCTGCGCAGTGTGGATGTAGGCTGGAAATCAGAATAAAATATCAACTTGCGTGCGCCCATTCTTATGTACTCTCGGCATCAGAATACGGCCCCAAGCAAAGGCCCAGTTTAGGGATACTTCAAATCAGCGATCAACTCGGAAAAATGTGTTTATGTCTCCCTCAACGGCCTCCACCTGAACTTTTGCAGGAACTATAACTAGCTATAACCAGATTTTGGCCGTTGGCCTGTCTTTGCTGTTACTATGGCAGCCACATAGGACCCTCGACTGACCAAAGAGAACTCAAAGTCGTTCACAGTGTACACTTGTACACTTTCCGGCTTTCTCCAGGGGTTCGCTAACTGGCAGATTTAGATCCTAATGGATTTAAGGGTCCCACCAGTCCCACTCACAGCAGTCAAAGACCAACATGGATGGTTACCCGCCTGGATGCAGGGGGCCCAGCGACTTCCCGATTAGACCTCAGGTCACCTCATGACCTTCTACAAGAATATGGCAGGCCTTACTGGGCACGGAAAGACCTGTTGGTCCCGGAGTACCCTTTTTTATAGACTGTGCGTTCAGTTCCAAATATATATATATATATATATATATATATATATATATATATATATATATATATATATTTACGATACAGAGTCCTCTTATGGTCACCGAGGGTATCACCCTGTCCGACAAAAAACATGCTGGCAAGACATGGCCCTGACTGCGACCGAAAGATCTGTTAGTTACAGAGATCCCTGTTGACCTAAGATTGCCCTATTGATAACGAGGAGACTCCTAGTCCCAAAGGACCTGCTGACCGTAGAGGGCCCTACTTGTCACAGCATCCCCCGCTGGCACAGAGGGCATTCTCGGTTTCTCGGTGGCAGACAGAAGGTTCTTCTGACTGCATTGGGCCCTGCCGACCACGGAATGATGTATTGGTCATGCTTGTCACAGAGGGCCCTGTTGAAAACAGGTGACCCTGACGGTCACATACAGCATACGCGTCGGAAAAGGGGGGGCCAGGGGGGGGCCTGGCCCCCCAATTTTTGGCCAAAAATTTCACGATCTCAGTCAAAATGAGAGAAAGCCGGACATTCTTATATCCAGCCGCTGCGGAAGGCAACGAGGAGCCCAAATTCAAACAGTTTTTGATCCTGATGTTGAAAGTTTTTGTCAGCATCAGGTTGAAGTCTGGCTGCCCCCCACTTTTTGCCGGTGGCGACACTTATGACATATAGGGTGTCGCTTGCCGCAGAGGGTCACGCTTGTAACAGCAAGTCATGCTGGTCCCCGAGGTTTACGGTTGGTCATAGATTGGCGTAGCCCGGCTGTCCCTTCGCGCGATCTTTGCCCTTCAGGTGCCTCTCATGCGACTGTGCTAGCCACCCCACCCCCCTTACTACGTTTCTGTTCCTCCCTACTATAGTTCCATCACCCAATAAACTCTCCTTCCCCGATCACCTAGGCATTTTCCAGCTCTATCAACCGGCCGCAAACTCAACCTATCCAAGGTGATGATGTAAGAGATTGCACCTGACCAACACTGACCGAGCTTATCTATCACTCATCAACAACCGAGAGGGCTGGGCACATGGACGATCCAGGATTTCGATAAGGCGGAAGCGAAGTCTCCGGGGGCGGTCAGACTACCATTTGGGGATCAGCCTTTGGTATCATGGATCTTTGTGATGCTAATTTTGCGTATTTGTGATGCCATTTGAAAAAGTGCTGATTAAAAAAAAACACGTTGCCAAGAAAAGGAAGAATTTCTCAAAGTGCCTCTAGTTAAATAAGCAACAAGTAAACAGGGCAACTTCTACCTGGATTACGTTTTGAAGCAGAATTTACGCAGAGACGGCCTTTGGAGATTTTGCGAACCAGTTGTTGCAGTTTACCCCGTCTGCGCAGAGTGGATAGTGATAAATCCATAACATTCTACATAAGGCGAAACTTTTTGCTGTTTACAAACATGTGGGAGAAGACGCAACCAAAATTATGCAGGTGCTTCCTGCCGAGCCCTCAATGTTTTTCTTACACAGATGACGTGGAAATTTCGCATTGCTGTCTGGACACAGCCTTTCATTAGTGGCACTGCGAAAAAACACCTCGGCAAAATAAGTAAATGATCGAAGTCAACAGCTTATGGGGTTATCAATAGATCCGGAATGTTTTTAAACACATTTAAGGGATATTGGTATATGTGCTAAAAATTTGCTTCACAAGAAACATTACTTTTACCAGTCCCCTTTATTCCACCGTAGCATGTTCTTGTTGCAAAAGACAACACAACCATATATTGGACGGGCACACGACCACACATCGGATGGGCATGAATGCACCCTGGGGATCCTGCGTGGTAACGGAGCAAAATGACACCAATCGATACCCAAAGCATGCATTAAAAGAACTCGGGGCAATTGTTACCACTCAAAGCTGAGAGCTGTCTATGTGCCATGGTAGTGCCATGTTGCAGTGGGATGCCCTAAGGCTGAAAAAGAGCGGTTAATCGTGAAATTGGAGCACCCGAACACAAAGAAGAGGACATCCGAAGTTGAAGGCGGTACACGTAAAAGTGGGGCGCCCCAAGGCTAAGAAAGAACAGACAATTGTGGAAAATGGGCGCGCAATCATGCATTAGCGGACAGTCAAAAGCGGATCAGAGCGATCAATTTTACGGTGGGCCGCTTTAGAGCTAAAAGGGACAGTCAATCATGATATAGGGGTTCTGAATCACAAAGTGGATGGCGGCCAGAGGTGAATGAGGGTAGTCCACGGTGAAGTGGGGTGCTCTAAAGCTGCACAAGAGCGGCAAGCAGTGGAGAAGGTGCGCGCAATGATACAGAAGAGAGCGGCTAAAAATGGATGAGGGCAGTCCACGTTGCAGTGGGGCACCCTAGGGCTGAAAAGCGGGTCAATTGTGAAAACGGGGAGCCCAGTCACAAAGTTAAGGGCGCCTGTAGGTAAATGACGGTGGTCCACGTCGCAGAGGTCCGCCAAGCGCTGAAAAAGGGTGGCCAAACGTGAAAAATGGGGTTACCAACCATAAATAGAGGGCGTCCGGAGGTGAATGAGGAGTCCACATTGAAGTGAGGCGCCCTAGATCTGCAAAGGAGCGATCAATAGTGGAGAACAGGAGAACAATCATGCAGAAGAGGGCGGCCAAAGGTAGGCACGGGTGGTCCATGTTGCAGTGGGGCGCTCTAGAGCTGAAAAGGGCGGCCAATCGTGAAATATGGGCGCCTAACCACAAAGAAGAGGGCGTCAAAAAATCGATGAGGGTGGTCCACGTTGAAGTGTGACGCCTATTAGTGACCCGGGGGCATGATATATGAGGGAGTGCTTAGGTATATAAATGAGTCCAGCGGTGATGCAGCATGGGAGTGCCAAAAGTTCAGTTTGGTACGGTGGTACACCCTGTGGGACGCCGGTGGTCTATAGCCGGGGAAGTGTGGTGAGTTAGTCAGTTAGTTATTTGGGCTTTCGGGCGAGGATGGTAGGGTAGAGTGGGGTAACGCGCCCACCTGGGTAAGACGCCTACTACCGTCTACAGGCTGATGTGGGAGCTGGACCCTCCATCTAGTATTTTTTCTGGTAGCGGTCTTTCTGATCGGGTCCTGAGCGTGTTTGGACGCGCCTAGTCTGCTCCAGTAATTTTCAGCAAACATTTGTTGTTTTTTGCCCCTCCGGATATAAAAACAAGCTATCTTAAAGTTGCGATTGTACTGTATGCGTTTTAGACGCACTCACGGCAATTTGTGAGGTCAAAACAGCGAGTTTGTGCGGCATTTTGACAGCCACCTTGCGGCATAGAAACGCCGCAGAATTGAGTAATATTTGTTGCAACGCTGCCGTTGCTACGTGGAGTAAGACGCCCATGTGTAGTGCGGGGTAAGATGCCCCAGGCGCCTTGCCCCAACATTTGGTAGGCATTTTACCCCAATGGATAAGTGTGTCCTTTGGATAGGTAGGACATGGAGGGTAGGACTGCTATCGCTATTACCACCATCACGACCACTTCTGGTCGTGATGACAAAGTACGTTGGGTTAGAAAAAAATCACCGTAACAGAAGACATTGAGTTTCAAATATTAATTCCTATAGCACACAGGAAAGTTTTCGCGTTTGCTCTCATTTGGTCATCTTGAGGGGTGGTCTTAAATCACTGACGGAACCAAAGGGGGCTAAAGGGGCCGTGGTCTCCACCAAAGCCTAAAAAAGTATATTTTCCCCCTCAAAGCCAAATTTTGGCCGTTTTTTTAAATGCTACGTTTTCGAGATTTCTTCTTGATTTACCCCCCCAAAGGTTGGCTTGGACCCTACAAAAGTTGCTCCTGGATCCGCCGATGTATTAAATACCTACCTTCGTCATGGATCTGCTCGAAGCACTGCTTGCATATAGCGATCCCGAACCATTATCGTCGTTACATAAATTTTCCAGATTATACATACCCATCCTCATCCTACCTTGACATCCTGTTCCAGAATATGGGAAGACATACCGAAGAAGAACCACTTGCAGGCAGAATGAACCGGAGGCGCCTTAAGGTGATTTGCACCCCCTAAAATATGTTGGGGTTCTTCTTAAATTGCTTTTGCGTTTTCCGTTAATAGGTAAAAAGCCTATCTGCTTATTTTTGCTGTATCGGGCTTTAATGCCTCGAATAACTTGCCCACTTTGTCACAACATTATCGTAAAGCGTAATCACAACAATGTTCCCACTTGTTCATGTAACGAGATACAGTATGCACTGGGTGTTATATGACGGCGTTTTGCCCCGGGGCTAGGGCGTTTTACCCCGCTATCGGGGTAAAACGCCTTTTACATGGTCTCAAAAAAAAACAAATTTCGCACACTTCGCATAGTGTTGGAGTCCCAAATTTCTATCCTAGTGTAGACAGAAGATCACAGAACTTAACAGAAGAAAACATGAGGCAATTCCATCCACGCAGGATTGGTACAGACACATTCTCCCTTAACGTATGCGTCTTACCCCACTCTACCCTAATGGTGATAGTGCATCGGGGGGACACTCATACTTCACCGAGGCGATACCGAGACTGGAGTTATGGATACCGGTGGTGCAGGCAAGGGGCGCCTGCAGCACATAGGCGTGGAACCGTCAGTGGAGCGTCGGTGGGAGCAAATAATCCATCATAGGGACACTGGTAGGGTAACAACAGGGTAGAAGGGGGTACACGAACAGGGCACTGGTTGGGCAACAGGGAGGAAGACAGTGCATGGGAAGAGCGCTGACGGCGCAATTTGGTAATCAAGGAGACACCGAAGCTGAAGTTTGGAGCGTCCGGTGATACAGCTTGGGGGTACGCGCATTCAGTGAAATTTGTGGGAGCTGTCAAGGGAGGCGCTGGTAAGACAACGGGCCACGTTTGGGATGCAAGAAATTCAAAGTAAAGAGAAGCTGCATGGGGTTTCTGGCAGGGATGTGTTGGTGCGTTCATGGAGCTAACGATAGGCACCCATCATGCACCATGGAGGCACAGGGCATGCTGTCAAAAGTTGGGGCGCCCATAGTGGCGCGTGGTGGGGGATGTGGTTGGGCGCCGATAGAGCAAAAGTAAGATACCAATGATTCATCAAGCAATCAGCAAAAATATGTGGGTGCCTATAGTGATGTGTGGGGCACCAATGGAGCGAAAGAAAATCACCAATGTGTACCATGGGTGCCGCCAGACAGAGCGGTTTGTCGAAATGTGGGGGCGCTCCCGATGAGCCCACGGCTGGAAATGAAGGCGCCGGTGGAGCAAAGAACAGGCACCAATGATTCATTATGGGGGCGCCAGTGATACAGAACGATGTGTCAAAAGATGGTGGAAAGAGGTGGGGGGAAGGCGCCCATAAAGCTAAAAGCAGACAACAATAATGCATCATAAGAGTGGGGCTCGGGTGATATAGGAGGGGCTGTTGAAAGGTGAAGAACCCCTCAATGGGGCATGGGGGCGCCGTTTGATATTAAAAAGAAACGCACCAATTATGCACCATGGGGGCGCCAGAGGTAAAGAGCGGGTCCAAAAAGCAGGGGGTGCCCACAGTGAAGCGTGGGGGCGCCGCGCCGGTGGAGTGCACAGAAGACACCAATGATGCCCAATGGGGATGCCGGTGGTACATGCAGGGTTTCAGCACATGGGGCGCCCACAGTGACGCGTGGCGGCGCCGTTGAAGTAAAAACGAGACATCAATGCTGCACCATGGAGGCGCCAGTGGTATAGAGCGGATTTTCCGAAGGTGGGGGCGCCCGTAGCGAGGATTGGGGCGCCAATATTTTATAGCGGGATGCCAAGAAAGGGAGAGCCCATGATGAGGCTTGGGGGCGCCGGTGGAGTGAAACGAAAGCACCAATGATGCACCATGGGGGCGCCAGTGGCATAGAGCGGATTGTTAGAAGGTGGGGGCGCCCGTAGTGGGGAGTGGGGATCCAGTAGTACATAGCGGGGGAGAGAGTGGGGGCTCACTGGTATAAAACGGGCTGGTAAAGGTGAAGATCCCCTTTGGTGAGGCATGGGGGCGCCATTTGAGCAAAAAGGCACCCTTGATGTACCACGGGGGCGCCAATGGTGAAGATCGGCTCTAAAAGCAAAGGCGCCCACGGTGAAGCGTGGAGCGCCGGTGAAGTACACAGAAGACACCAATGATGTCCAATGGGGGCGCCGGTGGTACATGAGGGTTCAAAAGGTAGGGCGCCCACAGTGACGCGTGGGGGGCGACGTTGGAGCAAAAACGAGACATGAATGCTGCACCATGGAGGCGGCAGTGGTATAGAGCGGATTTTCCGAAGGTGGGGGCGCCCGTGGTGAGGATTGGGGCGCCAATAGTTTATAGCGGGATGCCAAGAAGTGGGAGAGCCCACGATGAGGCTTGGGGGCGCCGGTGGAGTGAAACGAAGGCACCAATGCTGCCCAATGGGGGCGCCGGTGGTACATGCGTGGTTCCAAAGATGGGGCGCCCACAGTGATGCGTGGGGGCGCCGCTGGAGCAAAAACGAGACATCAATGCTGCACCATTGAGGCGACAGTGATATAGAGCGGATTTCTAGAAGATGTGGGCGCCCGTAGTGAAGAGTGGGGCGCCGGTAGTATATAGCGGGATGTCAAAAGGTGGAAGAGGCTTGGGGTCACCAGTGGAGTGAAACGAAGGCACCAATGATGCACCATAGGGGCGCCGGTGGTACATGCGGGGTTTCAAAAGATGGGGTGCTTACAGTGACCCGTGGGGGCGGCGTTAGAACACAAAACGAGACATCAATGCTGCACCATTGAGGCACCAGTGATATAGAACGGATTTTTAGAAGATGGGGGCGCCCGTAGTGAAGAGTAGGGTGCCGGTAGTATATAGCGGAATGTCAAGAGGTGGAAGAGGCTTGGGGGCGCCGTTGGAGTGAAACGAAGGCACCATTGATGCCCAATGGGGGCACCGGTGGTACATTCGGGGTTCCAAAAGATGGGGCGCCCACAATGACGCGTGGGGGCGCCGTTGGAGCAAAAACGAGACATCAATGCTGTACCATGGAGGCGCCACTGGTATAGAGCGGATTGTTAGGTGGGGGCGCCCGTGGTGGGGAGTGGGGAGAGAGAGTGGGGGTTCTACTGGTATAAAACGGGCTGGTAGAGGGCGAAGGCCCCTCATTGAGACACGGGGGCGCCATTTGGGCAAAAAGGCACCAATGATGTACCACGGGGGCGCCAATGGTAAAGAGCGGCTCTAAAAAGCAGAGGCGCCCACGGTGAAGCGTGAGGCGCCGGTGAAGTACACAGAAGACACCAATGATGCCCAATGGGGGCGCCGGCGGTACATGAGGGTTCCAAAAGGTGGGGCGCCCACAGTGACGCGTGGAGGCGCCGTTAGAGCAAAAACGATACATCAATGCTGCACCATGGAGGCGCCAATGGTATAGACCGGATTTTCCGAAGGTGGGGGCGCCCGTGGTGAGAATTGGGGCGCCAATAGTTTATAGCGGGATGCCAAGAAGTGGGAGAGCCCACGATGAGGCTTGGGGGCGCCGGTGGAGTGAAACGAAGGCACCAATGATGCCCAATGGGGGCGCCGATGGTACATTCGGGGTTCCAAAAGATGGGGCGCCCACAGTAACGCGCGGGGGCGCCGCTGGAGCAAAAACGAGACATCAATGCTGCACCATGGAGGCGCCAGTGATATAGAGCGGATTTCTAGAAGATAGGGGCGCCCGTAGGGAAGAGTGGGGTGCCGGTAATATATAGCGGGATGTCAAAAGGTGGAAGAGGCTTGGGGGCGTCGGCGGAGTGAAATAAGGGCACCAATGATGCACCATGGGGGCGCCAGTGATGTGGGGCAGGTTGTCAAAATGTGGTATTTGCATGCAGCGGGATTACCAGGGGGCGCCACTGTTTCCGTTTGGCATGCAAATGTGGAGCAAATGGAGGCAGCCCCCGGGGGCGCCTTAGTGCCGAGAGGGCGCCTTACCGGCGAGGGGCCGCGGCCCCGCGGCCCCCCCTGGATCCGCCCCTGCTTGTTAAAAGGTGCATGAGTCGGCCTAGCCCTTCCAAGGGGGACCACAGCCTCCGTATGAGCCCCTAACTGGTGCCGGGGAGGGGCCGCCAAGTCGGTTACGGACCGGACCACGGCCTCTGCTGCCCTCAGCAGAGTTCCCACGAGCCCGCGTGGCCTGCTGGGGCAGGTCCGGAGGGCTACCAGCCGGACGCTTCACTGGTGACCTACCTCGCGGCGCAGCACTCAAAGTTCTTTCGAACTGTCGCTACAGAGGGTGGTGGGACAGATGTGTTTGTGTCAGTCTCTGTGTTTGTTGAGGATGAAACAGGGATTGGCTGTGAGTGTTGCAGCGTTTGCTTGAGCTGAGAGGCAGGTTTGTCGGGAGCCACAACAGGTGACCGCTGACGTCGTCTCTGGGCTGGGGCGTGCTTGCCCTTGGGGCCTGCAACGGTCCAACCGTCCGATCGCTCAGGATCTGGGGGAGGAGGAACAGAGCCCTCACCTCCTGCATCCTCAGTAGGCGCAGGGGTCCGGGGCTCAGGGGGTGGGGCGAGGGCCGTCTAAGGGCGTACTCCCACCAGGTCCCTGCAGGGGCGCTGGAGGTGGGGATGGGGGTGGGGGGAGGATGGTTCCGCCGACGGTGCATGTACCGGGGCAGTGGGCCGGTGCGACAGCACCAGGCCCATGCTCCCCTGCCAGACGGATGAAATCCGCCACAGTCAGGGGAGCGAAGGAACTCTTCGGGGTTCGCCCTGCGAGAGGTAGGCGCCCCGGCGCCGGCTGTCTGCGCGTATGACCTTCCGGGGGTGCGTGGCCTCGTATGTGTCACGAGCCTCACGAAAGCTTAGCCTGTTCTTTACTTTGAGGCTCATAATTTCGCGTTCTTTCATGAGTGTCGGGCATTTACGGTCAAACACTGTGTGGGGGGACTGACCCTCTCCACAGTTTACACAGAAATAGGTAGGCGATACACAATCTGCTGCCGCGTGATCCAGGGCTCCACACTGGCCACAGGTACGTCTTCCTCTACATGATGTGGTGGTATGTCCATAACGATGGCACGTGAAACAACGCATTGGGTTAGGTACGTACGCTCTTACGTTCACCTTCATATATCCTATATAAACTTTCTCGGGAAGATCTAGTCCATCAAAGGTCAGAATAACAGTGTCTGTTTCCTTCTCCTCTCCACCACGTTTTGTCCTCACTCTCCTTGCTCCCACCACACCAAACTCTTCCAAACCGTATACTATTTCCTCGTCACTAACACCTCGGAGTTCGAAGCATCTGATCACTCCCTTGCAAAAGTTTTTTGGATTTGTGCGTCTCGACCATTACCTTTACCTTTGCTAGTCTTCGAGCACCGTTTTGCCTTCGTGTGTAGATAAGTTCGTTGACTTTGAGCGCCCTTCCTGCCTCTTTACTCTCCGCGAACTCTAGCTCCCAGCTCCCGTCTTTCAGGGAATCGCATCTCACGATTTTCCCTAGGCGATCGCATGCTTCTTTTCGCTGAAAGGAGAGAGGTTCGACAGGGAACCGTCAACACCTCGCACTATCAGCACCCGTGGGTTAGATGGCTTGGTAAGGTCGTTGCGAGTTTCAGGCGTCGGCATATGTTGAAAACCGTCTCCAGGTGGGGGATGAGAGTGGCCAGCGATGGGTTGGTTGGCACTAGGAGTGGGGTTGTTTGATTCGGAGGGGTTTGAGGTATCCATGAGAAGGTAATTGGTTTCGACCAGCAACGTGCGCCCCCTTCCAACGAGGGTGCTACTAGGCGAGACGACCCACGGGCTGGCTATACGGGGTGAGACGTCGCCGTTACGGAGGGGAGAGAGGCTCACCAAACCCCCACCGCCCCGACGACGGTCCCCCCTTGCACCTAGCCTGGACGACCCCGGGCGGGGGCGCGGACACCCCCCTCCCCGGGTGAAGTCGGGACCTCACCAAAGGAGGGAGGGACAGCCGAGCCCCACCAAAAGCCGGCAGACTTTTACAATGCTGCTACTCTTGTCGATGCCTTCAAGAGTTCCCCGCCCTTGCGGAAATCCAGACCAAAGTAGAGTGTTGCTAGACGCACACGAACCAGAACAGCGCCTACCTCAGCTCAGCTACCAGGACTCCTTCATCCCGGGGTACGGGTCGGTGCGCAGCTCACCTTAAAAAGACAGGCGCCCCCACAGAGATGAAAAAGTGAAATTCACCTGAAACGGCGTCTCCTCCGATTTTGCCCAAATTCCCACCATAGGCTCCCCGTGCCCTCAGCATCTCACCCCTAAAGTGATTTTTCGTCACATGTACCCGTTCACCCGCTAGAGGTGAAAAAGTGAAATTCACCTGAAACGGCGTCTCCTCCGATTTCGCTCAAATTTACACCATAGACTCCCCGTGCTCTCAGCAACTCAGCCCTGAAGGCCCTAAAGTGCTTTTTCGTCACATTAACCCGTTCACCCGCTAGAGGTGAAAAAGTAAAATTCAACCAAAGCGGCGTCTCCTCCGATTTCGCTCAAATTAACACCATACGCTCCCCGTACCCTCAGGAACTCACCCCTCAAGTGATTTTCCGTCACACTCACCCGTTCATCCACTAGAGGTGAAAAGGTGAAATTCACCCGAACTGACTTCTTTAGCGTCGGATTGTTGTTGTTTGGGGTTTTAGGGCGCTTAGACTACATGGTCATTTCGCGCCCATCCTTGTTTATAATGCACAAAAAAGTAGGGCTAGAGATTTAAGTTATGTTCGGCACAGCACACTAGGTGGATTGGAAAACAGCTCCCAATATAAAAAACCTATCAACCAAATACAGACTACGTCTCCCAGCTCCTGCCGTCAAACATTTCTGAGACACACCACACTGTACGTGTGTCCCACTCTGCTGGTGGTCTTGCCATTCGTTCCGGGTATCCCAGACCTTTGGGCGGAGAGCGACGCACGAATGTTGTGTCCCTGTCCATGTACGCCTCTCGAACTCTCTGACCGGGGTGCCTCCCATCACTACCTGGAGATGGGCGCGGCACATCCTGCCACACATGTTGCACGTTTCCGATACTCTCGGTAGAACCAGAATGCAGCCGTGGATGAAGAAGCTCTTTTTGTACCCTTGGCACCCAAATTCTCTTTCCTTTTGAGTCTCGAAAAACAAAATCTGTTTTCTCCTCAGTCACGTGTTGGGGGGATTTTCCTCACACCGTAAGTTTGGAGAGGATAGCCTGCGTTTCCCGTCACGCACGATTGTGCCGGGGCATTTCCTGTTAGTTGTTTTCGTAGGTGGTGTTGGTGGCGGCGGAGGTGGCGGAGGGTATGGCGGGGGCATTAGCCCTGTATCCCCGTGACCCGGAGATAGGATGATTCCAATCTGTTCCTTGCTCACGTCACGGCCCTTTGGGGGTGCGGAGGAGGACCGCTCCGAGCTAAACCGTTTGGTTATCTTGTTCGAGGGTGTTCTGCCTTTCAATTCTGTGGACGTCTGTAATGTTGAGTTTGTTACGGTTGTGATGATGGGTACCGCACTTCCTACCTTTTTTTGGAGTGGCTCCTTCGCTCTGTGTCACAGCAGGAGGTATTTTGGTACTCACAGGGCCGGGAGCATCTGCTCGGTTGACCCGTGCGCATTTCGCTGCAGGGGGTTCCTGGGACTGTTCTCCGGCTTTCTCTGTATGAGCTACTGAATGCTGCCTATTGTGAGTACCAGCCTGCACCCCTTTCTCAGCAGTGTCTCTGCTGCCACCATTGGTCTGCGGCGCTAATGCCGACACGACCGGGTCCTCCGTTGAGTCTGTCTGTACACTCTTCTCAGCTGTGACCCTATGTGGCTGGTCAGGTTGGGCTTCAACGTTCATGACATCAAGTTGGTTGTCAGGCTGTAGCACCTGACCGCCAAGCAGATTCATAAATTCACGCACGGAGAGATGCATGTCTCGCATGGATGAATCCATAGTGGCAGGTGGGTTGAAACGCTGCGTCTTTCCCACCAGAGCATCCCGAAAAGAAGTCGAGCGAGGAGCCGTCGTCTGTTCTATAGTCGGTTCCAGTGAGCTGGGTGTGTTGCCAACGTTGTCTCGTGTTGTGGAGGTTTCTTTGGGGGTCGTCCCCAGGACCTTGGTCTTAAGCTTTTCTCTCTCAGAGAGAAACTTGGGGCATGTACGTGACCACGCCTCATGGTCCCCACTACAAACCGCACACTTCGTGACATCAGCCTCGCAAGCAGCTGACCCATGCCCCACAGACGAACACTTCGCACAGTGTTCCTGCCCTTTACACGACTTAGCTACGTGACCGTGCCTCTGGCAACGGTAACACCATGTGGGGTCCGGCACTTACTTACGAACACGCACGGAGAGCCAACCAACCCGAATATCTCTGGGGAGTTCCTTGCTTTCGAAAGTAAGGACGAAAGTATTCGTTGGCACGAGTTTGCCATTCAATCTCTTGCTCATTCTTCGTACTTTCGTTACACCCTGCTCCTCCAGACCGATCAGAACATCCTCCTCTGTGGAGTCTATCAGTTCCCGACAAGTAACAACGCCCACAGCGCTGTTCTTTGTCGGATGAAGAGCGACAGAGACTGGTACACAGATCACTGCCTTTCCCTCACCTAAATACGAAAGGTTTTTAGCAGACAATAGGTCACGTGTTTCTGCCTCCGATGACATGGTCACTTCCAATTTTGTGCCTGAGTGCCGATAGAAGTGGGTTGCAGTTCCAAACTTTGCCAGGGCCTGAGAGACCTGGAAGGGGTTAACCTTGTCACCCTCCTCAAGAGTGAGGACGAGAACTCTGGGAGTGTTCTTGTCCCCCACAGGGGTTGAATCGCGAGCCTGGTGTGGTCTGGTTAGCGCGGGGGTCTATCATCCGTAGAGTCCATCACATCAGTGGTTTCAGAGAATGTGGTCGGGTTGGTCAAGTTCGAAGCAGGGATCGGAGTCCGTAGGGTCTTTCCAGTAGAAGTAGATGCTTGGGAGGATGCCAGGAGAAAAGTATTTACCTTCGGCCCCCGGGTTGCCAGCTGTCAATAGCTGGGCCCGGGAGCTGGTACAGTGCCTACGGGTGCAGGTGCGCCTGTCTCCAGAGGGGCGAGAGATACTCACGCAATCCCTCCGATCAGAACGCACCAACCCCCTTGACGCCATCAGCCCAGTGGGCCGGCAGGGCCATGAGTCGGGACGAAGCAAAACGCAGCAACCCTCACGCAGCGGAGACTGCGGTCAACCAGGCGCGAGCAAAGGTCGGGGTCTCGAAAAACGACGGTTTCCGAAACCCCGGCCCGCGTCGCGCCCGGCAAGAACGATAACAGTCCCCACCGCGAAGAGCGCCGCGCCGCACGCCCGAAACATAATCCCCCTTCCCAGCTGGACCGAGCGACAGTGCCCGTAGACACTGCCGCGTAGCTAGGCCGCCCGCGGCAGCCTACGGACGGCTTACCCCCGGTTGGATCGAGATATCTGGGCCAAAGGGGGCGTGTTGGAGCCCTCGGGACTGACCCGGCCGAGGGGACCTCAACCCCCGGGATCCCGTCAACCTCGTCGCCGGGGCTCGAGATAGGCCTCGAGTGGGCGCCTTACACCCATAAAATGCCGAAGAAGGCAAATAACTGTGGAACCAACAACTAAGGCATAAAAGGACGACAGGAACTAAAAATAATCAACAAAACAAAAGAACAAAAACAAACAGGAGCTACGTACTGAGAGGTGCAGGACAGAGCTGACCCGATCCAATACGGTTACCGACCAGGTAACAATGGGCCCGTAAGGCAGTCATCAGTAACACCGCGGACCTAATCACCAGAGCCGCCGACGACAGACGCCGACTCTAACCGACCGAGGTCGGAAGAGGCGGCACGGCCGCCGGAAGGCTAGACATGATGAATCCGCGGCGATGCGACAGCGTGCCCCCAAGGCTGACTGGGGCCCCGGGCGCGTTACACCCCGTTGCTCCAATCTTTACTTGCCGGACGAATCCGGCAAGTGAAGACCGGTCCCCTGAGGGTAGCATCGGATTCAGCGACGGATTCGCCCGAAATGGCGTCTCCTGCGATTTCGCTCAAATTCACACCATAGGCTTCCCGTGCCCTCGGGAACACAGCCCTAAAGTGATTTTTTGTCACATTCACTCGTTCATCTGCTAGAGGTGAAAAAGTGAAATTCACCCAAAGCGGCGTCTCCTCCGATTTCGCTCAAATTCACACCATAGGGTCCCCCATGCCCTCAGCAACTCAACTCGAAAGTGATTTTCCGTCACTCACCCGTTCACCCGCTAGAGATGAAAAGGTGAAATTCACCCGAACCAGCGTCTTTAGCGTCGGATTCAGCGACGGATTCGCCCGAAATGGCATCTCCTGCGATTTCGCTCAAATCAACACCATACGCTCCCCGTACCCTCAGGAACTCACCCTTATAGAGATTTTTTGTCACATTCACCTGTTCACCCGCTAGAGGTGAAAAAGTGAAATTCAAGCGAACCGGCGTATTCAGCGTCGGATTCAGCGACGGATTCGCCCGAAATGGCGTCTCCCGCGATTTCGCTCAAGTTTACACCATAGGCTCCCCTTGCCCTCAGCAACTCACCCCTAAAGTGATTTTCCGTCACATGCACCCGTTCACCAGCTAGAGGTGAAAAAGTGAAATTCAAGCGAACCGGCGTCTTCAGCGTCGGATTCAGCGACATCGTGTGCAAGTTAATGGAATCACTCATCAAAGATGAACTACTCAACTACCTGAATGCCCATCAACTTTTATCAGAACACCAACATGAGTTTCACCCCAGACGCTCCTGTGACTCACAGCTCCTGGAAGCGTTTGAGGAGTGGACTTGACTTCTCGAGGCAAATTCACCGATCGATGCAGTATATCTAGATTTAAGAAAAGCGTTTGATCGTGTTCCGCACGCACGGCTGCTGAAGAAGTTGGAGGGATATGGGGTAACAGGGAAGCTGTTAGCTTGGGTAAAGGCCTTCCTGTTGCATCGTAGGCAGCGTGTGATCGTTGATGGGTGCACTTCTGATTGGTCTGTTGTGACCAGTGGTGTTCCGCAGGGTTCCGTGTTAGGACCGCTTCTGTTCATTATATACACAAATGACCTCCCTGACTGTGTAAAATCTTGCATTAAAATATTTGCTGATGACACCAAACTTTACGCAGGGGTTGGCAATACCACCTCAATTGACTTACTCCAGGCTGGTATTATCCGTGTCCATGCATGGTCAGCATCGTGGCAAATGCCGTTCAATAGAGACAAGTGTGTAGTGTTGCATTTAGGGAGCACAAACACTCGGCATGCATATATGATGTCCGACTACACCCTGACATCAACTGATGCGCAGAAGGACCTTGGAGTCATTGTGGACAGTGATTTTAAGTTCCGGCAGCAGGCAGCGATGGCTGCTGCAAAAACAAATAGGGTACTCGCTGTCATCAAGAAGTCATTTGCCAACATCGACAGTTCCACGCTGCCTCTTCTTTATAAATCCCTTGTGCGTCCTCTGTTGGAATATGGCAATGCATGCTGGGGACCCTTCAACAGGGCTGATCAAAAACTTCTTGAGAGAGTACAGCGCCGTGCGACTCGAATGATCCACACACTGAGAGGTTTAGCATACACCGATCGTCTGCGCGCATTGAAACTCCCCTCGCTTTACTATAGGAGACGACGAGGTGACATGGTGAAGGTGTATCAGCTCCTCCATGGGGCCATTGACCAAAGTCCATCTCAGTTTTTCGAGATAGATAGAGGCTCCCGTACTCAAGGTCACCTATGGAAGCTCAGGAAACCTGATGCAGTTTCCAGGCCTCGCCGCTCATTTTTTGGCGTCCGAGTAGTAAACGATTGGAACTCCTTGCCGGCCCCTGTGGTTACTTCTTGCTCTGTTAATCAGTTTAAGGCGAGACTCGACGAGCACTGGGCTTCCTTTGTGTATCATGTTCCTGAATGTCCAGACTAGTCCTTCTTCACTCACCACTGGCTATCTCTGGACAGTCCGTGATTCCGCTCTGGAAAGTTTTCCCGAGCAGGACAGAGTCTCACCACCCTTCTCCTTTCCGGAGATGCGGTTCCCCCATTCCATTTTGGAGAGGACACTCGTACTGTTGTCCTGGAACTGATCAGGGACTACCTCGGAATCGGCATCCACCCCTTAGCTATTTCGGCCTGCCACATGCTAAGAAACAAAAAACAATTCTTCTTCGATTCCTCAACTACGCAGAGAGAGAAGCTGTTTACCGCCAACGCACCAGGCCTCGTAGACTCGGTCTCTCAGTCCATGAGAGCCTCACAGCAGAGCGTCTTGCAATAGTAAAAATCCTCAAGGACCTTCACTACCCTAAACACAAGTCTCCACTCATCACCCACTACACCTCGCAGGGCAGGATCTTTGTCAAACCCAAGGGCTCAAGCAGGGCTGTGGAGGTCAGTGTTGGTGCGACACGAGGTGACATCTTGGCTATCTGTGGTGTGACCTCCTCCGCACACCCAGGGGAGGCGCCATGGGGCCTCAGCGGTCACAGGTGCGAATGCGTCCTCCGCTGCCCCGGCAGTGTTGCCTCTGCCTTCACCCGGTGCCAGTGTCCAGAGGGACCATACCCAGGGTCCTGTTCAGCTGGAACTGGCCCCAGTGGGCCCCTTCAACCCCACCAGCCGGGCGGCCCGCCACCCAAGCTGGTGGTGGTGTGAGACCTCACCTTGATTACGTGCCAACAGATTCTGATACCTTCAGCACCATTCCGAAGACCTTGGTATCACCTGCTGGCTCTGTTGGTGTTCAGGTGGTGGACAGCGCCCATAGCCTTGACCACCGGGAGAGGGACATGGGTGCACGGTGTGAGGCTGCTTCGGAGGGCTGTGCAGCTGGCCCTGCTGACTCCCTGAACCAAGGTGCTGTACCAGCTGTGCTGCCCGATGAGGGGGTCTCCCCTTTGAAGCAGTCTCCCTCTCGAGTGGGCTTTGATGCTCACCCCCAAAAACATATCGACATACACCGAGCACATCAGAAGAAAAAACAATCACAGCAGTGGCAGACTTGATATGTGGGGCGGCTGATGCATCCACATCTTCATCCACAGCCTCACACAACCTAGACATCTCTGAAGACAAGGACAGCAGCCCCGACACACAAGTATTCAGAGCTGTGCCTTGTGTCATTGTGAACCAGCCTCCCCCATCCCAAGTCAGAAGCAGGAGTGGGCGACCTCTGAAAGCCCCCCTGAGAAAGTCAGACTGAGGGTCCCATCCAGTCACCACTCACCCAAGCACAACAAGTTAGCATGATCTTTTCTAGGACCAAAATCCAAATTGAATCCAGGTTCAATGCAAATGATTAATTTAGTAAATTGCCTCATATTGTACTTTGGTCTGGTGTTATGAGCTGAGTTGAGCATTCCATTTCCAGGGTCGGTACAAACATTTCCCTTGTATTCCATCTATTTCGCCTTTAGGTTCGCTTAGCTTAATGGACACCTATGGACACCTATGCAGGCCAACAACACATGAGGTTCAGGTTTCATTAGCCAGCTGTAACTCCTAAGCATTTGCTTCTAATTACATAGTTTCTTTCTAGTCCATTTTCTTTAGTAATATTTGTGCACTGACAGCATAACACAAAATTTTCATTGCCTTTAATTTCTTTTGAATTAAGCCCCGCTGTCACAATTGCTGTAAGATTCCCACCAGAGTTTTCAACGCCTTGTGATGATCGCGACTCAGTTAATCCAGACTTCCAATCAATTCTTGATAACTGTGAATATATCAATGTCAATAGTGCCCTGAACAGCTCACTTACCTCACTGTTACATATAAATATACGTAGTCTTCAAAATAATTTTGATTCCCTCATCTTTCTCTTAAATCAATTTAACAAAAAACCAGAAATAGTACTTCTAACTGAAACCTGGATTGATTCTGCCCTGTCTGACTCATTCCGGATTGATGATGTGTGTGTGTGTTGGTGCTTTAGGGCGCTTCGGCTGCCAGGGCCATATAGCGCGCTTCCGGATTGATGATTACTATCTAAAAAAATGATTACTATCTAAAAACATCACTGCAGGAAGTCACAGGGGGCAGGGGTGCTGCCATTTACATTTCAAGCTCAGTACATTACAGGAGACGTAAGGACCTCGAGTCGAGCACGTCCGAACATCAATCAGTATTTGTGGAATTAAAAAACAAAACCTTCCAAAATTGCATCATTGGTTCCATCTACCGTTCACCATCGTTTTCTCCCACAGTATTTTTGGACTATTCGGAAAACTTGCTTGCTAAAATCAGTCAGGAAAACAAGCTGTGTGTAATGGGTGGTGATTTCAACCTAGATCTTCTGAAAATTGAAACTAATGACCACTGTGACCAGTTTTTCAACAGCATGCTATCAGTTGGTTTCTTTCCCTGCATATCTCTTCCTACCCGAGTAACTTCCCACTCTAAAAGCTTAATCGATAACTTTTTCTGCAATGATCTCTCTGTTACTGCCAACAACAAAGTCATTATTTCAGATATTAGTGATCATCTTCCCATCCGCCTAAATCTCAACATGAACCCCCCCTTCCGCACCTTCCCATAAATTGCAGTCACAAGGAATCTTTGACTTTCGAAAAATCGAAGAAGTCAAACAAAACTTAAACGTTAAACTCTTGGATGTATATGACATATATAATGCGGATGAAGCTGCTGATTTTCTGATAACAACCATAAGTACAGAATTATCCAAGGCCTCCATAAAAAAATAATAGGAGAAAAGTACCATTCCAACCATGGATTTCGCACAACATTCTACGCTGTATCAACAACAAAAACAATCTATATAAAAAATTTGTACGCTCTCCAACTCAAGAAAATGAACTCCTCTTTAAAAATTACCGGAATAACCTAGTCACAGTCATCAGAAATGCCAAAAGATTATACTATAACAGGAAGCTAGTGGAACACAAATCTGATCCTAAAAAGATGTGGGAAATTCTGCTCGGGTTAGCCAGAAAACGCAAAACAAAATTACCGCCTGTGAAAACATTCGAAGTTGGTAATGCATCAATTGATGACCCCATCTCCATTGCTAACCATTTCAATGAGTATTTTGCAGCCATTGGAAAAACTTTGGATAATAACCTCTCAAATTTGAATACTGACTGATTATCTTTCATGAATCCTAACAGTCATGTTGCTAACCAATTTCACCTGAGTCCAGTTAGTCCTGAATTAATTATTTCTGTCATTCACAAACTAGGAAACTCTGGAGCTGGTCATGATGGCATCAGTACAAAAATCTCAAAATTACTTGCCTCAACACTGTCCCCATTCTTAGCTTATCTCTACAATAAATGTATTTCCCAAGGTGTCTTTCCAGCAGTTCTGAAAAAAGCACAACTTGTCCCCATATTCAAGTCTGGCAACCCCTTTTCTTTCAATTGTTATCGGCCTATTGCAATGCTATCAGTTGTGTCCAAAGTTTTTGAGAAATTAGTTTTCAGTGAAATTTCTCAATTCTTAGAACTGAAAAACATCCTTACTCCAAATCAGTTTGGATTTCGCAAAAAACATAGTACATTTATGCCAATCTCTCCCAAGAGAGAGATTGGCATAAATGTAGATCATACTAAGATTGTATGATTTTGTTTGCACATCATTACAGAACAAAAAAGTATGCACCTCAATCTTTCTGGACCTCAGTAAGGCATTTGACAGTTAACCATGAAATTCTACTAAAAAACTAGATTTCTATGGAATAAGAAATGTTGAACTTCAGTTTTTCAAATCTTATCTGACTGACCGGCTCCAGACGGTAAAATTCAACAATATTCTGTCTTCAAAATCAGAGACTGTTACACTGGGTGTTCCACAAGGTTCTGTCTTAGGACCCAACTCTTTCTCCTATATGTCAATGACATCCTGTCAAGCTCTCCAATACCCCTCTTTCTTCTCTTTGCGGACGACACTGCACTGGCATACTCTGCAGACAACTACCTTGACTTGCAGAGCAAGATTAACACTAGTCTCATTCCTATTAATACCTGGCTTGTGGCAAATCGTCTGACCTTAAACGTCTCAAAATCGTGTTTTCAAGTATTTCATAAAAGTCAAAACTCACATAATTTAAGAATCTTGATTAATGGTCATCCCCTTGAACAAAAGAAAACTATGAAATACCTGGGTGTAACAATAGACGAAAATTTTAAGTGGGACAGTCACATTCAAGCTACTCAAAATGTCATTTCAAGGAACGTTGGTCTCATCAACAGAACCAAATTTATTCTTGACTCGAGGCACTTACTGCTCCTGTACAACTCCCTCATTCTTCCTCATATCAGTTATTGCAACATCATTTGGGCAGTAAATCACCCCACAAAGCTCAGAAGAATCATTACACCCAAAAAAAAAAATTGTTAGAGTAATTGATCATGCACCTTATCTGGAACATATATCTCCTATTTTCAAAAAGTACGGTATTTCGAAATTTCCTGACCTGGTAAAGATGTCACAGCTTCTTTTTGTTCACAACTACCTAACAGGCTCGCTGCCCCTACTCCTACGACATAAATTCGAACCGATACAACAGGCGCACAATCAACGCACAAGAAACTCCAAACATTTTATGGTACCATTTGTTTTCACGCTATGCCATAAGCGTACGCCGTTTATTGCTGCTCCTGAGTGCTGGAACAATATAATCGCATCTAGAATTAGACAGATAGACGATGTTCCTCTATCAAAGGTTTCTTTAACACTGTTGTAAAGAAAGTTTTAATGGACCACTATTAGAACCTCCCCAACGTTGATCAACTTTTAACAGGACAATTGTTTTGTCTTCCTAAGATGTGTACTTCCTGGATGGTAGAAAAGCCGCAAAATCTAAATTTAAAGCTGGCTGAAGCCAGTGACGGATCAAGGGGGGCCCAGGGGGCCCGGGCCCCCTTAGCTCCGAAGCGCCCCAGTAAAGCTCAGCTCATATCGGGCGCCTTCGGCGCCCGATATGAGCGGCGCGCCTGTACCCATTTCGTGCGCCAAGGTGGTAGATACCACTTATTCCACTTGAATGAACACATACTCCTTAAAACCATGGCAAAGCGCCCCTGCCCAAACACTAGACGCCTTTACTGGTCTTTTGCGCCCCAGTAAAATGTTGAAGATGAAATTTAGAAAGCTAACAAAAGCGCCCCGGCAAAGAAAAGGCGCCACTAGATAGCAAGATTGCGCCATGGGGAACTAATGCACCCCTGAGTAGCCTAGGCGCCCCCTGGATGAAGCGCCCCTGGGTAGCCTAGGCGCCCCCCTGGATGAAGCGCCCTACGGATACCATATGCGCCCTTGGCTAGGAAAGGCGCCCCTGGGCAGCAAAGGCAAATCTTGGTAACATAGGTGAACTGGACAGCATAAGCACCCTTTAGATAGAAATAGGCGCTTTAGGAAAATAAAATGCTCACCTTCGGTAGAAAAAGCGCCCTTTGACAGCCTAGGCGCCCACTGGAAAAAGCGCCCTACGGATGTCATTTGTCATATGCACGTTTGGATAGCAAAGGCGCCCCTGGACAGCAAAGGCGCCCCTGGGTAGCAAAGGCGCCCCTAGGAAGGCACCCCTTCGATAGAAACCCGCCTTTGGGGAGCCTAGGCGCCCCCTGGATGAAGCGAACTACGGATATCATATGCACCCTTGGCTAGGAAAGGCGGCCCTGGGCAGCAAAGGCAAATCTTGGTAACATCGGTACCCCGGACAGCATAAGCGCCCCTAGATAGAAGTAGGCGCTTTAGGAAAATAAAATGCTCACCTTGGGTAGAAAAAGGCGCCCTTTGATAGCCTAGGCGCCCACTGGAAAAAGCGCCTTACGGATGTCATATGCACCCTTCGATAGCAAAGGCGCCCCTGGACAGCAAAGACAAACCTAAGTGCTGTGGACAGCAAAGGCGCCCCTGGTTAGCAAAGGCGCCCCTAGGAAGGCACCCCCTTCGATAGAAAAACCGCCTTTAGATAGCCTAGGCGCCCCCTGGATGAAGCGCCCTACGGATACTATATGCGCCCTTGGCTAGGAAAGGCGCCCCTGGGCAGTAAAGGCAAATCTTGGTAACATAGGTGCCCTGGGCAGCATAAGCGCCCCTTAGATAGAAATGGGCGCTTTAGGAAAATAAAATGCTCACCTTGGGTAGAAAAGGCGCCCTTTGATATCCTAGGCGCCCACTGGAAAAAGCGCCTACGGATGTCATATGCACCCTTGGATAGCAAAGGCGCCCCTGGACAGCAAATACAACCCTGAATTACACAAGTGCCGTGGACAGCAAAGGCGCCCCTGGGTAGCAAAGGCGCCCCTAGGAAAGCACCCTTCGATAGAAAAGCCGCCTTTGGATAGCCTAGACGCCCCCTAGATAAACTAGGAGCCCGAGAAGGAAAACGAGCGCCCCACTGGGAAGTACAGGCGCCCTCTGTATAACATAGATGTCCCTTATCCACCTTCAGCTGCCCTGCATTGGAGCAGCGCCTCCCAAGAGCAAAGGCGCCCCTGGACAAAGAGCCGCCTCCTGGTATCAAAGGCGCTCCTAGATAACATATGCACCCCTTAGATAGGAATAGGCGCTCCAGGAAAGCAAAATGCGCCCCTTGGTTAAGAAAGGTGCCCTTGGATAGCAAAGGCGTCCCTGGACAGCAAAGGCAAATCTGGGAAACATAGGTGCCCTGGACTGAATAGGAGTCCCTTAGATAGAAATAGGCACTTCAGGAAAATAAATGCAACCCTTGGATAGAAAAAGTGCCCTTTGATAGTCCAGGCGCCCACTGGATAAAGCGCCGACGGATATCATATGCACTTTTAGATAGCAAAGGCGCCACTGGACAGCAAAGACAACCCTGGATAACACAAGTGCTTTGGACAGCAAAGGCACCCTGGACAGCAAAGGCGCCCCTAGGAAGGCACCCCTTCGAAAGCAAAGGCGCCTTTGGATAGCCTATGCGCTCCCTAGATAAACTAGGTGCCTGAGAAGGAAAATGAGCGCCCCATTGGAAAGTACAGGCTCCCCCCTGTATAACATAGATGTCCCTTATCCATCTTCAGCTAACCTGGATTCAGCGCCCCTCAAGAGCAAAGGCGCCGCTGGACAAAAAGGCGTCTCCGTATATCAAGGGCACTCCTAGATAATATATGCACTCCTTACATAGAAATAGGCACTTCAGGGAAGTGAAAGGCGGCCTTTGGTTAGGACGGCGCCTTGGACAGCCTAGGCGCCCTCTGCATAAAGCGCCCTACAGATATCATATGCGCCCTTGGATAGCAAAGGCGCCCCTGGACAGCAAAGTTAACCCTTCTTGAAATAGATGATCTGGACAGCATAGGCGGCCATGGATAAACTAGGCGCCTAAGAAGAAAACAAGCGCCTCACCTGAGAGTACAGGCGCCCCCAGGATAGCATAGGTGTCCCTTTCCATCTTCAGCTGCCCTACTGTCTATGTGTAGACGGCTATCACCAAAATGTAGTCGGGCGGACCGTCGCCGTCACCAAAATGTAGACGGAGTCTCCTCATGGCCCCGTCGGTATGAGCCGCATGCTCAAACTGCTTCCGCTGTCTCGGTCGTCCAAAAGTAGTGATGCCGTTTCTGGTTTTATTTTATAACATCTCGTGACTTCAAATCTTCATAATTCTGTCCTGGGAAACATGTCAAATATTCAAACACTCGTTTGACAAGAACCCAACAAACCACAAGTAAATCATAAATCACAAACTAATATAAATCACATCTAAATTTAACACCGTTAGAATCAATAAGGTTTTACGCAAACACGTTTACAATGCCATATTAAATATCAAATAGTCGCAACAGAATTTCCGAATACACTTACGTTCACAGGAAGGTGTCACCCGCACACACACGTGCGCTCTCGCTCGATGCTGTAGCGGAAATGACCCGGGGTCAACGCTTGACCTGGCCGCCAGGCGGCAGTCGGGGCAGAGCCGGAAGGGCAAGTTATGTGGGCAGTAATAAATGCTCACGGTGAAAATAAGTGCGGAGACTAATTAGTTGTATTGACATTTGACAAGAGAAGTTCACCACATAAGCCTAGAAATCAAATAAACCTATCTTTCAGAAAATCAGTTTCCAACCGGAAGACTTGAGCGACATCTGCTGTCTAGCCGGCAGAGGCTCACGATGACGTCACAGGATGCGGCACAGTGACGTCACCGATAATAGAGCTAGCGCACTTCGTCCAGCAACAGTAGACACAGGTCTACATATGGTTTAGCACACCTGTCTGACAGTCGCGCGCTCTGTTACAGGGCTCGAGCGCTCAATTTGAGCATGGACTGCCTTTTAACCACATTTCATTAACCTATAACTGAAGGCTTAGTGCTCCATCGCTGCAACCGGGTGCCTTTTTCAATATGTGCGCCCCGTTTCCGAGAACGCTGCCCTCATCAACCAGCAGTCCTGCCCGCTCAGCAGATGAGCGCCTCTTTCTGATAACTAGGCACTTTATTTCAGTGTTCGAGCGCCTTATTTCAGAATTCTTATTCTCCATCTATTTTGGGCTCCTCCTGGATTGCAGAGGCGCCCCCTCAAGTGCAAAGGCGCACCTGGATAGAAAAGTGCGCCCCATATTTGCAAAAGGCGCTCCAAGATAGCATATGTTCCACTTAGATGGAAATAAGCACTCCAGGAAAGTAAAATGCTCCCTTTGGGTAGCAAAGGTACCCCTTAACAGCGAAGGCAGCCCTAGATAACAAAGGTTCTCTGGACAGCATAGGTGGCCTTGGATAAACTGGTGCCCGGAACAGAAAAACAGCGCCTCACCGGAGACAAAAAGCACCCCAGGATAACGTAGGGGCATGTATTTCAATCATGTCTGTGATTGAAAAATACACCTAGACAGCATATGCGCCCCTGGATAGAAAGACACCCTTGGGCAGTAACGGCGCCCCTGGAAAGCAATAGTGCGCCCCTGTGGAGAAAAAAACCGCCTCCTGAATAACCTAGGCACCGCCCCCGAAATATCAGATGCCCGTGGATAGAACAGACTGCTTTGAATAAAACAGCGGCCCTGGATAGTAAAGGCGCCCTTTGATAGCATAAGCGTTCCTTAGCAACAATATGGGCGCTACATGACTCAAGGTTCACGTGCACCTAAGCCCAATAATAGAGCAATCAATCGATGCCGAAGCACTCCTTAAAGCACGGGCGCCAAATTTCGTAAGAAGTAAAGGCGTCTCTAGGTAGCAAAGGCGACCTTCGACAGTGGTGTAGGTATTCCTGAATAACAGCAGCGGCCCTAGATAAGAATAGCCCCAAGATGGCACAGGTACCCTGTTGATAGGAAAAGCGCCCCTGAATATCAGAGGCACCCTCTGAATGAGGTGCCCATGGAGAGCATAAGGGCGCCCTATGCATAGCAAATTGCCGCCCCCTGGATAGCCTAAGCGCCCCTTGCATAGGGTAGGCGCCACTGGGTAATATAGGTTACCTTGAATAAAAATACGCCCCTCAATACCATGGTGAACCTGGATGAGAAAAAGCTCCCCTTGGGCACTGGGTATCAAAGGCACCCCCGCAACAGCAAAGATGCCCCTGGATATCTAGGTTGCGTCCATTGGGGAGCGAAGGCGCCCTTTGGTGGCACAGGTGCCTCATCGAAGCAAAGGCCCCCAGAGAGCATAGGTGTCCCTGATGAGCACAGGTACTCCTGGACAGCCCCTAAATGACGTTGCATAATGTTACGATTCCTATTATGACGTATGCTATTATACCAAAGTAAAGGTTATTCAGTGTTTAGATCATGGTTACAGGTCAATTTTAAAGGTCACTGGCCTTGATGATCAAGGCTTGATCAAAGGTCATTGGTAAGCTTGGGCACAGCGCTAGTTATAGCGTAAATTAGGCATAATATGTTGGGTTGTGCCGTAATAGGTCAATGACCTTGAAGAACCTTGACCCCAAAAATTGCAGACATTGTTTAGAGCCTTTCCTTTTGGCCTCAGCCCTGTTCTAGAGTATTCGTGCCCCGTTCCGGCCCGTTGGAGGGTGCTTGAACACCCCCTCGAGGTCTCCCAGTGGCACGAAAAAACGTCGGCGCGAAGCGACACAGTACTTGTCACACCTTATCATTGATCAATTCCGCAACTTTCCCTCAAAATGTAAGGTTGCGTCATCTCAGGTCAGGTCACCAGTGCAGGTCAAGTGACCTCACCCCAAAAATGTTTAAGTTGGCGTAAGTAAGAAAAGGGTGAATCTATCGAATTCAAACTTGTACCTTATAATGGGCCCAAAAAGTACTAATACATTTATTGCGGGATTTTTCCCATCGATGGCCTAGGGACAGGTACGAATCATGACCTCTCCATTGAAAATGCATGGGGTAAAACGGAAATTTGCCGAAAAATTACTCTATGTCTGCAGACGCCGCTTGGAATACCTTCGGATTCCCCAAATCATGGTATCCTAGGCCTCTTTATCGGTTCATGTTGCAAGTTTAGACATGTTACCTCTGAGAGGTCATGTGGGGCTTCCTAAGCAGGTTTTAAGATTTGGGTTAATTCCTTTGCAGGAAATATTGATAAAACCCGTATTTTGATACCATTTTTATTGCTATTGTGAGTTGATTCATATGCATACTGACCATGCTAGGCTAAATGGTGACCTTGACCAAGCCTTAGGTCAGGTCATTTTTATGTTTTGACCTAGTATAGTCATATTATGCATTATTTGATGATTCCCCGTAACGAGAGGAAGCGAAGTGTGCCTAAAAATGATTCTAGCTCAACTCTGGCAGATGCTAGAGTATATACACAGAGACATGTTGTAAGCTTTGTCTCGGGGAGGGGCCCTAGCGCTGATCGCGGGAAAAATTCCCAATGGCCCCCAGGGGCTCTCAGGGAGTCAGGAAATCTGGCGCGGGTGGAATCCGGTAGGAGGGATTTTGGGTCTCCAAAATCAGCTGAGGGGCCGTGCCAGTTAAGGGGGCCCCAGATAAGGGCCCCGACGAGCTCATTTGACCTCAGCGCCAACACAGGATTCTCAAGACCAGCGTGGGGTGCCTACCTATTTAAAAGGTTTCTAAATAAGCTCAGGAACCCAAAACTAACCCAGGGGTCCAATTTTCAACTCACGGGGCCCAGACACTCTGAGGGCAACCTGCAGAAGCTCAGAAGGCCCATAAAACTAATAGGGCCAGAGTAGCTGGGTGCCTCGACGAACTAGTGCCCAGATACGCACAACGGGCCCCAAACAAGCTGAAGGGATCTATATCAGTTAACCCGCGCGGGGCTGGGGGGGTAAATTTTACCCCCCTCGCGAATTTTTGCGATATATCAAAAACGGCGGCGCGCAGCGCCGCCAAATTTTTAGTACCTTTTCTTGCAAAAATTTTACACATTTCTGCCAAATAAAAATAAAATCGGTTGAAAACTTTTTTGAGAAATAAGCAAAAATGTGACGTCACTACAGGCGATTTTTGTACCAAAATCGCGCAATGTTTAAAGAGCTGCTGAAGCTACAGTTCTGAACCGATTTCCAATTTTCTTGCATCAAACGATAGGCATTATTGTGGTCTTCAAAATGGCTATCTCGGATTTTCAAAATTTTGGTTTTGGAAAAAATATTTTTAAAAAATATTTTTTTGGAAAAAGTTACAAAATTTCTAAAATTTTCAAGATTTTTAAAAACCGGAATTAATTTGGTAAAACACCATACAGTGCATATGCATGACAAATTTTGAGTCTCTAGCTTTATAACTTTAGCCTGGAGAGCTGCGAAAGCTCAGCGACTCACGCTCTGATTTTTAGGGCTGATCAATACTGTCTTTATTTAGTGAATCATAGTGACCCAGGATGACCCAGGATGACCTCGTACACGCTTTACACTACTTTTATAGTGTTCCTGAGACAAAACAGGTCCAAAATCATGTGTCATTTGGCAAAAGTATGAACTTAAAAAGTTGACCTCTGATGACCTACCTTGACCCCGGCTGTGCAAGTTGAGACCAGAGTATTTCAGATATGATTCTCTGAACATCATAGCTGAATTCTGCATGCAAAATGGCTCAAAAACATGTATCGCATGACCACATTTGGATACAAAAATATGGTGACCTTTAGTGACCTCTCATCTTGACCTGACCCGGTCATGCCACCAGCCTAACGGTCTCAAAGCACCTTGCTGCATTCAAGTGAAGGCTTTCCATGAAGTATGAAGCTCATAGCTTCCATTGCCTGATCTCCGTAGCATTGCAACCTCAAAAACCACGCTTTTGACAGCTGACCTCAGTTTGACCTTGACCTTGACCTCAAACTTTAAATTAAGTACATGTTTTTAGTTGTTCGTGATGAGATCTTTCGATTGGCGTTTGAATTTTCCTAATCGGACCATTAGTTCGGGAGATAACAGGGGGTAAAATTTACACCCCCCAGCCCCGCGTTCGGCTGGAGACCCCAGCCCCGCGCGGGTTAAACGAAAACAATATCGACCCAGGGGACCCTGACCAGCTTAAGGGACACTAATCAGCTTGGGGCTCAGAGCTCAGAGCTCCAGCTTTTTAGCTCAGAGGGCCCAGGACCGGTTGAGGGGGCCCTATATCAATAAAAGGGCCCAAAAAGCTTAATAGGCTCACCGGCGACATATAGGTTTCAAGTTCAGTGTGAGAGCCTGGTTAACTAAAGCAGTCCCAGATCAGCTGAGGGGACTCGATATAAACTCAGGAAGTCACCGAAAACTCAGGGGCCCAGGCCCACAGAGGTTCTGCGGCCAATGAGGCTCAGGTTAGCGTCAATCGGCTATTACAGTAAGGAGCCGTTAGCCAGGACAACTGTGATAAGTGGAGGTGGTGGATACGACACCTCAGTTTTTACCATGACCGAACATAACTGTATTATTTGCTCATCGTGCTTCAGTTAGTGTCAGTGGGTGCTTTCAGCATTTTCTACCACGGTACCAGTCGTTAGCTGACCCGAAATATGCTTGATGGTAAACGTGAACATGTCCTCACTGAGAGGAAGCTTTCATGAAAATAAGCATTTACAAATCCTTTTTTAAACGCGTTCTTCATTGACACTGGCCGCCTTTTGGTTGTTAAATTGGCCAGTGGCGGATCCAAGGGGAGGAGGGGAAAAGGCATTCCCCAAACGAAAAAGCTCGGGGTAAAACTGCGTTTTCGCCCCCAAAGCGATCGACCTCCTTTTTTCTCCTACTCCTTAGTTTCTAAGCAAAATTTTGGTGTTCCAGTTCTCAACTTCAAACAGAACATAAGTTGATAAGATGTTCCCTGGCCTGTCCCCTCGAATCCGGAAATGTAAAAAACACTGAAGATTATATATTCGGGCACAGCCCTTCATCAGAATCATGGAGTAAATATCAATAATTCTCAGTTATAGTATAGCCAGACCTCCATAGTATAGCAAGTCATAGTATAGCCAGCCTTGGATGGGATGAAGTATCTCGAGCCCATATTTTTCACCCCGTGAAGTTTTTTTGGCTTTTCGCCTCAAATACCCAAAATTCTATGGGCAAGTGATATTGGTAGCGCAGCTTTTTACTGCGTTACGTTTTTTTGCTTTTCGACTTTGGTTTGCTCTTCCCAAACCAACCGGCTAGATCCGCCACTGAAATTGGCGCCCCTCGGGTTCGGCGCCCCCAGGTTCGGCGCCCCCAGGTTCGGCGCCCTCCGAGCCTGGGCCCCTCCCCTTAACGAAATCCTAGGATCCGTCACTGGCTGAAGCCTGATCTAGCTTAACCCCATAGTCCGGGCCGGGATCTGCAAATTTCTGGGGGTGGGCGGGGAGGGGGAGTGACCGAGTCCCGGCCGGGAAGCAAGCACCACTTAAAGGGACATTGTCGCAAAAATTTTTTATTGTGGTTTCTTAATATTTGAAAAATCCTGATTCTGGTACCGTCAATCGTTTCTTTATCTTCAGCTAAATTTTTGGAGGCCACTCAACAATTATTCAAATTTGTTAACAATATCAATAATAGGTTGTAACCTGCTCTTCAGCTCTATTCTATCAATCAAAGTTTTAAGTTCTAGAGATGATTTTTGCCATAGAAAATGTTTTTATGATGTATTATTATTCAATTTATTTTTATTAAGCCCCAAAAATACAAGAACTACATCAATTTGTCCAAAACATTCAGCTTGAGAAAACTATTCAGGAAGTTTTAAACTCGGCCAGATGTCGTGCAGCGGGGCTGGTATAGTGGCCTCCATTCCCGACTCTCACACGGGTAATACGGGTTCGAATCTAGGTAGTGGAAATTTTTACTGTAAAAACAATTTCTTGGGTTTTCTTCTTGATTGTTCATGCGTACTAATGGATGCAGCATAGTCAGATCCATACTTTCCGATCAGGGGGTCTTCCGGGGTGGGCACCATCCAGACCGGGGGGCACCAATTTTGACCGGCAAAAACCTATCGGATGGACGCTAAATCCTATCGGTGTGCGCCGATTTTTGCATTCTGGGGGAGGGATGGGACGCAACATTTTAGGTTTCACCGAGAGTCGATCAGAGAGGGAGGACACGTGCCCCTTTTGCCCTCCTGGATCCTCTATGATATACGGCGATAAATACCACTTACGCACACACATCAACGGATACTGCGGGGCACACAGGCAGACGACCGAGGTGCACTCAGACAGGTTCGTGTTCAATGCAGAAAACTGCTGGCTGTGGTACTCTGCCAACTCTAGGATTCAATTGCTCGTCCTCTGAAGCTTGTCTTCCAGCAGCAGGCGTAAATGGCGATAGTCACTGTCGAGGGCAGCACCTGATTATTTCTGTTTTGCGTTCAGCTTTCTGGAGTAGGCCCTTCTTAAATTAGAAGACATTTTCACAGCAGGAACAGATGGGACCAAATAAAGGGTACAAATAAAATATCACAAGCTCACAATGAAAGCAAACAATATATCACTGCATCTTGCTTTAAACATATACAAAATATTATATATATATATATATATATATATATATATATATATATATATATATATATATATATATATATATGTATATATATATATATATATATATATATATATATATATATATACATATATATATATATATATATATAAATATATATATATACATATATATATATTCAAGAAAGACGTCCCCAAAGACGATCTATAATCTAGATCATGGGTTTTTGGAGGTTGGGTGGAACCATGCAAAATCATGATTTTGTATCAATTATAATACATTATTTCCAAACTGGCCCACAATAGAAAACAAATATTTCAAATTTCAGGTCTATGGAAGAATCGGTCTGATTGGGTTCATCCCATTCAAAGTAACAAAATGATCATACACAAGCTGGTCCATTGATTGGGATGATAGTTTGATGATACACAGCAGCTACAAAAGACAGGTTTTCTAGTAAACAAATTTTTCTCTCTGAAGTGACCAGCCTAATATTTCACATATTCCTCCAGGAAAACAGAAAAAATGCATCACCCAAGATTGCCCTCCTGTCATTCCTATATGTCTATCCATACTCTTTGTTCACAATTATGTTTTTGTATTGGCTGGGTACACTCCCTGAGTGTTTCAAATCATAATACATCTTATCCTAGTTTTCCTTCAGTTTTATTTTAAATAGCAATTATAAAAACATGCAGATGGGCATTTGCAGAGGGCAGATGGATGAATTCATGTTACAGCCACTTTCATGTCTGGAAACAAACAGTAGCACTTGAAATATGAAGTAACTTCATCCCGAGCGTGGATAAGAGTACAGCAAACTATTATGTACTGCATGGTACCAAAATAAATGGAAAAATCTGTTTCAATCTGAGAAATTATCAAAAAACATTTTCATACTTTTAAAGAAGGTAAACTAAGCCAGAAAATGCACTAGTATGCACACATTGTGCAGAACTAGTATTTGTAACAGGTAAAAACTTGTAATTCAAATTGCAGGCTTGATATAGACTTTTACTAGAGTGCACAGATATTGTAATAAAAAGTTAGACCAAAAAGAGAGCGAATATAGGGACATTAAAAAATAATATGCCTAAACGAAAATCATTGGAAAATTGTCATTGCCAATCATTTTCACCCATTCTGGTACACAAGTTGACCTGTGCAACAATAAAATGAGGATTTTTTGGCATTGACACTACTCATAAGCCTTGGCTCCATCTGTCAGCACAGTCCTGTCCGCAGGCCCTCGAGCCTCTCCTCCAGAAAGAAATATCAGTGCTGCAACTGCCTCTAGTATGTGCTACTGCTTATCAAACAGAAATGAACCAGAATACTTATCTACCAATCACAAAATAGTGTGCTACCACCTCTGTTCTGCTTTTACTGTTTCTTCCAGCAGCACCACAGCAGGTTGTCAGCCTGTAAATCTAAGAAGATTGGTTCTACGATTTGTTCTCAGGGAGAGGCTATAGTCATGTGACATCCACTCAATGCTGCTCGCTGATTGGGTGTTGACAGACGGAATGAGACCACAGCTATAATAGTGGGCCAAAATGAATAGTTATCAATTAAGCATACAATTTTCTTTCTGCCAACTTTGTGAACCTAATTAATGCAGAACAGAAAACATAAAATGCATTGCCCATATTTGATGGGATTAGTGCCTGACTAACTCACTACACTCACTACACAAAACCTCAATAAGCATTGGTGCCCAGCAATGATGGATGGCAAAAATTTAAATTGTTTCATTAACTTTTCACCCAGAGGTGGGCGGTCCGCTACTTTTAGTCCGCTACTCTAGCTACTCCGCAACTTACGGACTCCCAAATGGTAGCGGAGTAGCGGTAGCGACTTCTCTTACCAAAAAAGTAGCGGAGTAGCGGGTAGCGGACTCTAGAAAATTAAAAGCGCTACCGCTTCACCCGCAGCTTTTAGCGTGCCCTAAATTCAAAATGTGAGGCACAAAAAACAAGGTCTATGCCAACGAGGGGATTGATGTGTGAGTTTGGAGTAGAAACGTCCTCAAAAGTAGCATAGTCGAATTTAATTTACAGGGGCTGTAATGGAGGCCAACAAGGTGGAAGAGTAAATATATACACGCAAATCCTCTGAAGGCCATTGACTTACAGGGGCTTCAGTATATTTTTTTGTTTTAACCCTCGCCCCACGGGGCCGCTTCGATGCCCCTGAGGTTTTTTCGAGAAAGCAGAAGAACGACAAAACGCAGCACCCGTGGTTGAGGCTCTATCTCTCACCTCATAATTTTCCCACCATCCCTGAAAATTTTTATGCCAGGTCGCCCAAGGTCAGGGTCACCAGGCGAGGTCAACCAAGGTCACCTTACTTCAAATTTGAAGCCCTATAAGAGCCATACATTTCTGGGTTAATCTATTTGAAACTTGCTACACTTCATGACCCTTCCAGGGTCTACAACGTAGATATCCGCATTTTTTACTTCGTAATTAGGTCACTAAATAGAAAACCTTTCACGGATCCCAGAGATCATATTTGCCTCTTGACTTTTCCATGGTCACCCAAGGTCACATATCAAAACAGTATTTTTGACAATAACTTTTGACCTAATTTTGTTTAGAGCGCTGAAACAAACAATATAAATGTGTTTGTCTTGTCCCTGGCTTTTATTTGATATACAACAAGGTCACTTTCAGAGTGACCTTGTGCGACCTAGGTCAAATTAGCTCACGAGGTGACCTCTGGAGGTCAAAACCACTGGCGGAGGTCCAATGAAAAGAGAAGATTGTGTGAATGATTGTGTTGGTGCATGCAGCTTTTCCTCTCTTCTTCTTCCGGCATGGATTGAGCTATGGGTCCAACATACAAAATAAAAGTTATTGTCTGTGGAATTAATTTAGATCGACCTGGACATTTTTCGGGAGAAGCGCTTAAGCAGCGCTTTATACTAAAAAGTAGCGGAGCCGGAGTAGCGGAGTACGGGAAGCGCTCGTGTGTTTTCAAAAGTAGCCGGAGTAGCGGTAGCGGTTTCATGTTACCAAGGTAGCGGACGTAGCGGTAGCGGGTTTAAAGAAATTGGTAGCGGCAGCCTACCTCTGCTTTTCACTCATACATTTTTCCCGCGAAGAAAATCCAATTGGACTACATCAAAGGCCTCTAAATGTTTTACGTACAGAAAACCGACGATATTGATATGTAGTTAAAGCACCTTCCTGATTGATATGTTGATCACGATACCGGACCGGTGACAATCTCCCTCGTCCTTAAAAAACCACCAAAAATCCTCGTCATGCCTTCAAAAGAGGCTCTTCTGGATCGCGCCAGGGTACTTTAATTACGGG